>JAVJIX010000119.1:827500-855000 GCA_036785185.1 Paratrypauchen microcephalus | reverse complement strand
AAGAACTCTAGAAGAAGAACTCTAGAAGAAGAAGAACTCTAGAAGAAGAAGAACAATAGAAGAAGAGCTCTAGAAGAAGAAGAAGAACTCTAGAAGAAGAACTCTAGAAGAAGAAGAACTCTAGAAGAAGAACTCTAGAAGAAGAAGAACTCTAGAAGAAGAACTCTAGAAGAAGAGTATAGAAACATTATTTCAACAACCAAAAATAAAATCCAATATTTGTCCTAAACCGTCTCTGATTCGTGGTCTGACTTGTGGCGTTCGCTCGGAATGTTAGAATCTGAGTTCAGGAGACGATGAGGTGATGAGAACTCGGAGCTGTGAGCAGAACCTCCAGCTGCTGTGAGTCCAGATGTTTCTCCTCCAAACATCTGCTCCTCTTTAAACTCCTCCTCTCCTCGCGCCGGAGGCTGGATGGACTTCGGCAGCGTTAAGGACGTTGTGCCAAAAGTCGATATCGAGATTTTCCCGAGTCAAACCTACAGACGACATAAAATCATCTCCATGGAAACAAGCAGCTGAACTTATCGAGCCTTTTCAGTTCTGATACCGAGTCTGTTCCACCTTGTGATGTCACAAAGTGCTATTTTAAACTAAAACTTCCAACATAGAAAGTAGCTTAATTTGACCTTTTCTTCTCTCCTCTCTTTCTTCCCTCCTTCCTTCCTGTCCTCTCTCTCCTTCCTCTTTGCTTTTCTCTCACTTCTCTCTCCTCCCTCTCTTCTCTCTCCTCCCTCCCTCCTTCCTCCCTCTCTCCTCCCTCCTTCCTCTTTGCTTTTCTCTCACTTCTCTCTCCTCCCTCTCTTCTCTCTCCTCCCTCCTTCCTCTTTGCTTTTCTCTCACTTCTCTCTCCTCCCTCTCTTCTCTCTCCTCCCTCCTTCCTCTTTGCTTTTCTCTCACTTCTCTCTCCTCCCTCTCTCCCCCCTCCTTCCCCTTTGCTTTTCTCTCACTTCTCTCTCCTCCCTCTCTTCTCTCTCCTTCCTCTTTGCTTTTCTCTCACTTCTCTCTCCTTCCTCTCTTCTCTCTCCTCCCTCCCTCTTTCCTCCCTCCCTCTCTCCTCCCTCCTTCCTCTTTGCTTTTCTCTCACCTCTCTCTCCCCTCCCTCTCCGTCTCTCCACTCTTCTCTCTCTTCCCTTCCTTCTCTTCTCTCCCCTCCCTCCTTGCTTCTCTCATTTCCTTTCTTTGTCCTCTCCTCTTCTCCTTCTCTCTCTCTCCTCTCTGTCTCCCTCTCTCCTCCCTCTCTTCTCTCCTCCCTCCCTTTCTCCTCCCTCTCACTTACCTCCTCTCCTCTCCTCCTTTCTCTCCTCCCACCTTTCTCCCTCTCTCCTCTCTCTTTCCTCCCTCCTTCCTCCCTCTCTCCTCCCTCTCTCCTCCCTTCCTCCTCCCTCTCCTCTCCTCCCTCGTTCCTTCCTCCTCCCTCTCTCCTCTGTTTCCCATAATCCTCTGCTGTGGGACTCTCATAATAAAGCTGTCTGGACTCTATCTGCTTGATAAAGAGCTCTTCCTGCTTTATAGCCAATCAGGGACTGCGGCTGCTCCCCGGCTCGTTTGATTGGCCGCGCTCCAGGAAGTGCTTGGCGTTGTTTGGTGTTTTAAAGCGTGTTCTGGGACACGGGCTTAGAGCGCCGAGCCGCACGAGCCAACAACACAAACCGTACACCGTTTACCAAATACAGGGAATTCATATGAGAAGAACATTCTAGAACGCTCAAACAGCTAATGAAGCTAACCTGAGGCACTTGTCTGTCTGAAGCTCAGGTTAAACCCTGTAAGACCAAAAACAGGCTTAAAAATCACAGTTTTCAGTAAAGTTCCAGGGGTGAGGGTCCAAAAAAGGGGCACTACAGAACAGAACAGTTTCCTTGTCTTATTTTACGCTTAAATTAACATTTATCAGATAAAACAGAGATCGATTTATAAAAACATTGATATATTTGCCAAATGACTGTCAAATACAAATAAATGTCAAAAATTACAAAGGTGGTCTTGATCTCGAGTGGATGAGCTGTGGTCTCGGTCTTGTCTCGGTCTCGGACAGGTCTTGGTCTTGTCTCGGTCCCGGACAGGTCTCGACCAGGTCTTGGTCTTATCTCGGTCTCGGACAGGTCTTGGTCTTGTCTCGGTCTCGGACAGGTCTTGGTCTTGTCTCGGTCTCGGACAGGTCTCGACCAGGTCTTGGTCTTATCTCGGTCTCGGACAGGTCTTGGTCTTGTCTCGGTCTCGACCAGGTCTTGACCAGGTCTTAGTCTTGTCTCGGTCTCTGACAGGTCTTGGTCTTGTCTCGGTCTCGACCAGGTCTTGGTCTTGTCTCGGTCTCGACCAGGTCTTGGTCTTGTCTCGGTCTCGGTCTCGGACAGGTCTTGGTCTTGTCTCGGTCTCGGACAGGTCTTGGTCTTGTCTCGGTCTCGACCAGGTCTTGGTCTTGTCTCGGTCTCGGACAGGTCTTGGTCTTGTCTCGGTCTCGGTCTCGGACAGGTCTTGGTCTTGTCTCGGTCTCGGTCTCGGTCTCGGACAGGTCTTGGTCTTGTCTCGGTCTCGGTCTCGGACAGGTCTTGGTCTTGTCTCGGTCTCGGTCTCGGACAGGTCTTGGTCTTGTCTCGGTCTCGGACAGGTCTTGGTCTTGTCTCGGTCTCGGACAGGTCTTGGTCTTGTCTCGGTCTCGGACAGGTCTTGGTCTTGTCTCGGTCTCGGACAGGTCTTGGTCTTGTCTCGGTCTTGTCTCGGTCTCGGACAGGTCTTGGTCTTGTCTCGGTCTCGGACAGGTCTTGGTCTTGTCTCGGTCTCGGACAGGTCTTGGTCTTGTCTCGGTCTCGGACAGGTCTTGGTCTTGTCTCGGTCTCGGACAGGTCTTGGTCTTGTCTCGGTCTCGGACAGGTCTTGGTCTTGTCTCGGTCTCGGACAGGTCTTGGTCTTGTCTCGGTCTCGGACAGGTCTTGGTCTTGTCTCGGTCTTGACCAGGTCTTGGTCTTGTCTCGGTCTCGGACAGGTCTTGGTCTTGTCTCGGTCTCGACAGGGAAAAGAGAGAGATCATAAAGACAGAGACATTCTGTTTGTATAATTCTGCTTATTTTACACAAATCCTTTTTTTTTCAGTAAGCGGGGCGTTTATTTTGTCCATTTTCTTTCTTCATTTTGATTTGTTCGTTAGAAAGACGAGAGTGAGCGCAGCGTCGTGGAAACGTTTGTCTCTAATGCACCAAAATCACCACTTTACTTCTCTCTCCGAGTGCGACCACATCTGTAATTTAGTTTTGTGTTTTCAAATGACAGTTGGAAACGGTCTGAAGCCGCGTAATCACAGAATATACGAGATTTATCACGGAAATCTTCGCACAAAATTATAGGCTATAGTTTGGACGATTACATCAAGAAAACGTCCAAAACACAGACTCTAAAACGTCCTCAGAATGGACTCTTAAACCAGGTTTTAAAGCAGTTTCCTCCTCAAAAACAAACCCGGAGTTGTGTTTTATTTTGTGTTTCTGTTTCATTCACACGCTCAGAACGCTCTCTGAACCTCGTGATGTCATGAAGTGGTAGTTTTGAAGTTAGCAGCTCCTTTTAACTTTAAATTTGCAATTCCAGGGCTGAAATTATCCAAATTATTCCAGTGAAGATGTTTGAAGTTTAAAGGTCCTGTATTATCCAGGAGCTTTAAGTCATGTTATAACTAGAACTGTCAGTTTAACGCGTTAATTAGATTAATTAATTACACTGCAAATTAACGTGTTATAAAAATAATGCAATTAATTATGAGCGGTAATTCAATGTGCATTTTAAATTTGGCGTGCGACGAGCGAATCGCTGCCAGGGCCTTTGAACGGCGAGTTTATTTATAAAAAGAACGAAGAGGATCAACAATCAACGATCAACAAGAACGCCGTGATTTGGAGCTTTTGTCAAAAAGAATTTTCTGATCACCGAAGCTGCTCCATCCTGACGGATCAATTGAACGATAAACACGTCCGGACAAGTTCCATCGTTACCTGTGACAGAGCGAGTGTGAGCGCACCTCACCAAACCACCAAACCAACAAACCACCAAACCAACCACGCTCTCTTTCTCTTAATCTTTTGCTCTCTTGCGCGATTAAAATGTGATTAATTAGATTAATTACTTACAAATCCTGTAATTAGATTAATTTTTTAATCGCCTGACAGCAATATTTTTTATTTCTTTATTTGTAATACATTTAAATTAATATTTAAATTCAAACATGTAAAGAACGCCTTGGAGGACACGACGAGGTCACGTGCAGTGAGCGTGCTCAGTGTTTACGGAAGTCGCCTAAAGTTGCTGTTGTACCGGAGCCAGAACATGTACAGCTTATTTGTTTTAAGGAGGAGACGGAGAAGGACGAGGTTTTTGGCCACGGCGTTTTGTGGAGCAGCGGCAGCAACGTCCGTAGAAATGAACGTGTTGGTGCAGAGTCGCAGACGAGAGCGGTGGGATTGCTACGTGCTTCACCGCTTCACTGACCCAGAGTTCATAAACTATTTTCAGATGACAAGAAGAACGTTTGTGTATGTTTGTGAGCGCCGACTTGTACCACTCTCACTGGAGGAAACACGTCCAGGTCGGATGAACGCGACCTGGCCGTTCAGACTGAAGTCACATGTCAAAAGATCGGATATGTATCGGTTTTAGTAACCTGGGAAAATCCCAGGCTGCTTTCGTTCGTTCCCATCTGAAAGACCTGGCAACGAGGCTAAGCGAGCTAAACCAGGTCTAAACCAGGTCTAACCCAGCACTAAACCAGGACTAAACCTGGTCTAAATCAGGACTAAAACTGGTCTAAACCAGGACTAAACTTGGTCTAAACCAGGACTAAACTTGGTCTAAACCAGGACTAAACCAGCAACTTTAGGCGACTTCCGTAAACACTGAGCACGCTCGCTGCGCGTGACGTCGTGTCCTCCAAGGTCTCGTCTCGGACTTTCAGTAAATGATTCTAGTGAAAGTATATATGGAGTTTAAAAACACAGTGGAGCACTTTCTGTATCACAAGGAGGAACCAAGTGTTTTCTGTTTGAGAGAAGAACAAAACACAAACGACGTTAAAACGATGGGAAAACGGTGTACGGGCTCTTTAAGTGAAAATGTGTCTCTCGTTCGAGGAGGTTGTGGGTTAGATCCTCGTCGTGTTTTATCTCTCTCTATAAAGCGCCATATTTCCTTTGAGAAAACAAAAAGATGAGAGGAAGGAAACGATGTAAGGAGCCAAGGGAGTAGGAGGCGAAGCGAAGGAGGGAGGTGGGAGGATGCTAGGAGACATGTCGACTGTGGGAAGAAATAGGATGTGCCAGAAGAGAGTGATGGAGTGAGGAGGACAGAGAAAGAGAGAGAGAGAGGGAGACTGAAGGAAAGAAAGGATAGACAGAGTAGTGAAGGAGAAAAAGAGAGAGGAGAGAAGGAGGGAAGGAAAGGCTGAAAGGTAAAGAGAGAGCAATTAAAGGAAAGGGAGAGAGTGTAAAGAGAAGGATGAGAGAGAACTAAGAGAGAGAAAGGAAAGACTGGAGTTGAGGTGGGACAAGAGCAAGGGAAAAAGAGAGAGAGAGGGATGAGAGAAGGCAAAAGGAAGGAGGAGGAATGAGAGGACAAGAGAAAATACAGAGTAGATTTAAAAGGAGGAAGAGGGAGAAGAGTAGATAGATGGGGGAGTACATAAAAAGGTGGAAAAGAGGAAGAGAGCAGAAAAAGAGAAAAAAACAGGAGGGAGAGAGGGTATATAAAGGAGTGGAAGGGTGGGAGAGAGAAAGAGGAGGGAGAGGAGGAGTACATAAAGAGGAGGACAGGAGAGAAAGAGGAAAGAGGAGAGTTTTATTCTGGTCCCTTCAGTTCCATAAATCGGAGTTTTTTACGAGCAGGTCGGAGGAGCAGACGGAGAGAGCAGCGCCGCGATTTAAGACCGACTCCACAACATTTCACCAGAGCCACAATTCTGACTCCAAAAACACACAAACGCACAAGAAACACAACACGAAACAACACGCAACAACACGAAACACAACACGAAACACAACATGAAACACAACATGAAACAACATGAAACAACATGAACCAACACGAAACAACACGAAACAACACGAAACAACATGAAACACAAAACGAAACAACACGAAACAACATGAAACACAAAACGAAACAACACGAAACAACATGAAACAACATGAAACAACATGAAACAACATGAAACAACACGAAACAACATGAAACAACATGAAACAACATGAAACACAAAACGAAACAACACGAAACAACATGAAACAACATGAAACACAAAACGAAACAACACGAAACAACATGAAACAACATGAAAAAACTCAAAACACAACATGAAACAACATGAAACAACACGAAACAACATGCAAAAAACACAAAACACAACACGAAACAACATGAACCAGCACGAAACAACATGAAACAACATGAAACACAACATGAAACAACATGAAACACAACATGAAACAACACGATACAACACGAAACAACACGAAACAACATGAAACAACATGAAACAACATGAAACAACACGAAACAACACGAAACAACACGAAACACAACACGAAACACAACATGGAACACAACAAGAAACAACAAGACACAACATGAAACAACACGAAACAACACGAAACAACACGAAACAACATGAAACACAAAACGAAACAACACGAAACAACATGAAACACAAAACGAAAGAACACGAAACAACATGAAACAAAATGAAACAACATGAAGCAACATCAAACAACACGAAACAACATGACACAACATGACACACCATGAAACACAAAACGAACCAACACGAAACAACATGAAACAACATGAAACACAAAACGAAACAACACGAAACAACATGAAACAACATGAAAAAACTCAAAACACAACATGAAACAACATGAAACAACACGAAACAACATGCAAAAAACACAAAACACAACACGAAACAACATGAAACAACATGAAACACAACATGAAACAACATGAAACACAACATGAAACAACATGAAACAACATGAAACAACACGAAACAACACGCAACAACACGAAACAACACGAAACAACACGAAACAACACGAAACAACACGAAACAACATGAAACAACATGAAACAACATGAAACAACATGAAACAATATGAAACAACATGAAACAACACGAAACAACATGAAACAACATGAAACACAACACGAAACAACACGCAACAACATGAAACAACATGAAACAACATGAAACAATATGAAACAACATGAAACAACATGAAACACAACACGAAACAACACGAAACAACACGAAACAACATGAAACAACATGAAACAACACGCAACAACACGAAACAACATGAAACAACATGAAAAAACTCAAAACACAACATGAAACAACATGAAACAACACGAAACAACATGCAAAAAACACAAAACACAACACGAAACAACATGAAACAACATGAAACACAACATGAAACAACATGAAACACAACATGAAACAACATGAAACACAACATGAAAAAACTCAAAACACAACACGAAACAACACGAAACAACATGAAACAACATGAAACAACATGAAACAGAACACGAAACAACACGAAACAACACGAAACAACATCAAACAACATCAAACACAACATGAAACAAGACGAAACAACATGAAACAACATGAAACAACACGAAACAACATGAAACAACATGAAACAACACGCAACAACATGTAACAACATGAAACACAACACGAAACAACACGAAACAACACGAAACAACATGAGACAACACGCAACACCATGAAACAACATGAAACACAACATGAAACAACATGAAACAACATGAAACACAACATGAAACACAACACGAAACAACACGCAACAACATGAAACAACATGAAACACAACACGAAACAAAACGAAACAACACGAAACAACATGAAACAACACGCAACAACATGAAACAACATGAAACAACACGAAACAACACGAAACAACACGAAACAACATGAAACACAACATGAAACACAACACGAAACAACACAAAACAACATGAAACAACATGAAACACAACATGAAACACAACACGAAACAACACGAAACAACATGAAACAACATGAAACACAACATGAAACACAACACGAAACAACACGAAACAACATGAAACAACATGAAACACAACATGAAACACAACATGAAACAACATGAAACAACATGAAACACAACATGAAACACAACACGAAACAACACGAAACAACATGAAACAACATGAAACACAACATGAAACAACATGAAACAACATGAAACACAACATGAAACAACATGAAACAACATGAAACACAACACGAAACACAACACGAAACAACACGAAACAACATGAAACAACATGAAACAACATGAAACACAACACGAAACAACACGAAACAACATGAAACACAACACAAAACACAACATGAAACAACATGAAACAACATGAAAAAACACAAAACACAACACGAAACAACATGAAACACAACACGAAACAACATGAAACAACATGAAAAAACTCAAAACACAACATGAAACAACATGAAACAACATGAAACAACACGAAACAACATGAAAAAACACAAAACACAACACGAAACAACATGAAACAACATGAAACACAACATGAAACAACATGAAACAACATGAAAAAACTCAAAACACAACACGAAACAACACGAAACAACATGAAACAACATGAAACACAACACGAAACAACACGAAACAACATGAAACAACATGAAACAACATGAAACACAACATGAAACAACACGAAACAACATGAAACACAACACGAAACAACACGAAACAACATGAAACAACATGAAACAACATGAAACACAACATGAAACAACACAAAACAACACGCAACAACATGAAACAACATGAAACAACACGAAACAACACGAAACAACATGAAACAACATGAAACAACATGAAACAACATGAAACAACATGAAACAACACGAAAAAACACAACACAAGACAACACGAAACAACATGAAACAACATGAAACAACATGAAACAACATGAAACAACATGAAACAACATGAAACACAACATGAAACACAACACGAAACAACACGAAACAACATGAAACAACATGAAACACAACATGAAACAACATGAAACACAACATGAAACACAACACGAAACAACACGAAACAACATGAAACAACATGAAACAACACGAAACAACATGAAACACAACATGAAACAACATGAAACACAACATGAAACACAACACGAAACAACACGAAACAACATGAAACAACATGAAACAACACGAAACAACATGAAACAACATGAAACAACACGAAACACAACACGAAACACAACACGAAACAACACGAAACAACACGAAACAACACGAAACACAACACGAAACAACACGCAACAACACGAAACACAACATGAAACAACATGAAACAACACGAAACAACACGAAACAACACGAAACAACACGAAACAACATGAAAGAACATGAAACACAACATGAAACAACATGAAACACAACACGAAACAACATGAAACAACATGAAACACAACATGAAACACAACACGAAACAACACGAAACAACATGAAACAACATGAAACAACATGAAACACAACATGAAACACAACACGAAACAACATGAAACAACACGAAACAACATGAATCAACCTGAAAGAACATGAAACCCACCATGAAACAACACGAAACAACACGAAACAACATGAAACACAACACGAAACAACATGAAACAACACGAAACAACATGAAACAACATGAAACAACACGAAACAACACGAAACAACACGAAACAACACGAAACAACACGCAACACAACACGAAACAACACGAAACAACACGAAACAACACGAAACAACACGAAACAACACGAAACAACACGAAACAACACGCAACAACACGAAACAACACGAAACAACATGAAGCAACATGAAACAACATGAAACAACACGAAACAACATGAAACAACATGAAACACAACACTCCCTCTCTCCCTCTCTTTCTCTCCTTCTTTCTTGCTTTCTCGCTTCCTCCGCCCCCCCCCCCTCTCTCTCTCTCTCACTGCCCCCCCCCCCCGGTCATCTGTTTCCTGCAGATCATAATTGAAAAGTTCCTTTCAAAATCTTTCACTTTCTTGATTCGTTTTTCTTTTTTAATCTTGGTTCAGAACAGGAGCTGGTTACAAATAAATCCAACACATTTGTCCTTTTCACTGATGTCCCTCCAATCTCAGCTCTGACAATCCTCTCTCTTTCTCTCTCTTATTCTCTCTCTCTTTCTCTATCTAACTCTCTTTCTCTCTCTTATTCTCTCTCTCTTTCTCTATCTAACTCTCTCTCTTTCTCTCTCTTACTCGCTCTCTCTTATTCTCTCTCTCTGTTTGTCTCTTTCTGTTTCTCTCTCTCTCCTACTCTCTCTTTTATTCTCTGTTTCTCTCTCTTTCTCTCTCTTACTCTCTCTCGTATGCTCTCTTTCTCTCTCTCTCGCTTATTCTCTCTCTCTCTCTTATCCTCTCTTATTGTTCGGTTCTTTGTATTTTCCCCACCGAACAGGGTGTCAAGAGAGCACACTGTGTTATAACTCGTGGTATTTATTTATTTATTTATTTATTTATTGATTGATCGATTGATTGATTCCACATGCATTAGGTTATAAACCTGTAGGACAGAAAAGGCTATGATGTAAATTATATACACATATATATATATATATATACACATATATACACATACACATATAAACATATATAAATACAGATACATATATGCACGCATTCTAAACTTCGAAATACTGACATGCACCAATTCTGACCATACATTGTATTCCCACACAAAAGTGAATTAAGTGAAATAATTCCAGCCCAAATCAATTATACACCACCAATACACGAATGTTGACCAAATAAATCACCCAATCCACCAACCGTGACAATAAAACACACGCACGCTTGTTATAGTACATAGAGACTACTGAGCCACGCAGACTATTGAGCCGCCAGTGGAACAATGACAACGCGGCACAACACCGGTATGAAAGCCAGCCACGCGTACAACCCATGTCTATAAATAACAGCAGCACACCAAATTAAACTTAAAACCAGCTTAATAAATGAGAATGGCTCAGCTCACCGGCAGCGCGTTGCTCTCTCGACGAAATGACATACAGTGCCCGCTTCCGTATGTAAACCCGTGCTGCGGCACCCGCGCACATGATTGGCAGCAAACAAGCCAATGAGCATCCGCTCCAGGTAAGTGAACCACCCACCCACCTACTAACCCGTGACGTTAATCTGTGTGTGTGTGTGCGAGTGCATGTGTGTGTGTTTGTGGACCCGTGATTTAACAAACGCAACACCTCCCACTTGACCGACTGATCTTACGATTCAAGGAGGTCACAGACCAATAACGTGCATCATTTGTCATTATACATTATTAGTCCCATGTTTTTTTTTTTTTTTTTTTTTTTTTTTTAAACACAAATTATGGCGGTGGTAGCATAGACACATACCAACCAGCCAGAAAACAAGAATAGTCTTGAATAGAGTCTCAAATAGAGTCTTGAATAGAGTCTTAAATAGAGTCTTGAATAGAGTCTTGAATAGAGTCTTAAATAGAGTCTTAAATAGAGTCCTAAAGGAGCCCCGACGCAATGTCCACAGGATCAGGAGGGCCAAGAGTCACTGGTTTCCCACAGGGATGATGTGGATGTGGACAATGTCTATAGAGTCAGAAGAGTTGAGACCTAAGAGTCACTGGTCTTCCACAGGGATAAGGACAACGAGTCTCCTCACGTCTCTCCGTAGGATGACTGCTGTCAGCTGCGGAGAGTTCCTCTTAAGTTGCCCAACTGCCAGGGAGGCAGGGAGGCCAGTACACGTCTTAACGTCTGCGTCTCTAACCAGTCCTTTCTTATCCGGGTACACTGCCTGGACCCGGCCGAGCCGGAATTGTCCCCGCAGAGCGTTTTGGTCAGCAATCCATACAACGTCACCGATTTCGATGTTCCTCTTTGCCTGATGCCATTTTGGACGAATGAACAGATTGGGTCCAGCAAGTTCAGTCCATTTCTTCCAGAACATATCCACGCCAATCTGGATGGCCCTGAGACGGCGCCAGGGATGGGTACACAAGTCGATTCCACCTGTATCTCCTCCTAGTCTGGTCCTCCCGAGGAGTAGGGTGTTGGGGGTCAGATACTCAATAGAGTCTTCTTGTTCTTGTGCCCTGGCGTCAATCGGCCTTTCGTTTGTGAGGTTAGCTGCTTGGTAGAAGAGGGTTTGGAGTTCGCCCCAGGTGAGCGAGCTTATTGTCCCTCCAAGGCTTGTGAGTGCTCGCTTTATGAGCTTAACTGCAGCCTCTGCGGCCCCGTTGCGATGAGGTGCGTCGGCTGGATGAAAGTTCCATGCCCACTCTGTTCCTTTCTTGGCGGCTTTGTCATCTATGGATGCTTCCCGTAAGGCGGTTAAATGTTTATGTAAATCATGTAGGGCAGGTTTAGCTCCAATGAAATTAGTTCCTCTATCAGACCACAGTTTTCTTGGATGGCCTCTTAACGCTACAAAGCGAGAGTATGCTTGGAGGAAACTTTCAGACGATTGGTCGTCAACAAGGTCCACATGAACTGCTCTTGATGCCATGCAACAGAATACTATGCCCCAGACCTTCTTTCCCGTTCTTTTCTTAATGGCATCCTTGATTTCAAACGGGCCGAAGAGGTCGAGTGTAGTGTACTCAAATGGATCAGCACGCTGTGAGCGCTCTGGCGGCAGGTCACTCATCATCTGTTGGCACATCTTTCCTCTTACTTTACGGCATGTGACACAATCATTAATAATTTTCTTTACTGTCCTCCGACCTTGCAGAATCCATGCCTTCCTCCTGGTGCGTAGCAATGTGGCAGCAACACCTTCGTGGTTCTCTTCATGGGCTTCCCTGGACAATAGGGTCGCAAGCCATGCGTGGAATGGGATTAAAGGAACAGCTGATCCATCTTCATTCCAGGACTGGATTCTTCCTCCACAGAGAAGGAGTCCTGTGTTCTCGTCCTTGTAAACCACCAAGCGGTTCAGCGTCGAATCAAAGAACTGACCGTCATTTTGAGCTGCAAGGGCCAGGTCTCGGAAGGCTTGAGCTCTTTCCTCAGCAGACAGGATGGAGCGATTTACCTCCCACTTTGGCAAATCGGGTGCAAGGCGTCTCCTCACCCAGGTCTCTGCGGCTCGTCGAGTCCAGGCTATGGTTCCACATAGCTTGGCCAGAGAACTGAAGCGTTGAGGTTCTACAAGGCGCGTCAGTCCAATTCCCCAGGATCTTCTCCGTGTGTCTGCCACTGGCATTGTACTCAGGACAACTGGTGATGACAGTCCACTATTGGCTCTTTCATCTCTGAGGTCTGCCTTGATGTCAGACCCATTTGGGTTTATTTTTCCTTTTGACTGGGCCCTGGTGACCGCCGCTGAGAAGGCTTTTCGCTGGAGTTTTCCCACGTCTACCCCAGCCGAGGGCATGATCTCACTGGCCGTCTTCATTGGCCAGTCGGTCTCGGGCAATTTCAAAAACTCAGGGCCTTCCTGCCACTCTGACCCTTCATCGAGTTCCTCTGGAGTCGCACCTCTGGTAAGTATATCAGCAATGTTTTGTTTGCCCTCAATCCACCTCCAGTCTTCCACCTGTCCAGCCTTTTGGATCTCACCAACTCGGTTAGCGAAAAAGGTCTGGTAACCGTAGCTGTCCTTCTGTATGGCTGCCAAGATTGTTTGGCTGTCCACAAAGTGAATCCAGTGCTCGACTTTAATGTGGCAGTGCTTTTCAAAATACTTTTTCAAGCGGACTGCGAAGACTGCACCACATAGTTCCGCCTTAATCACATCTCCCTTCTGATCGAGTGGAGTGAGTTTAGCCTTGGACTCCACCAACTTCACTACAACTTCGTCTTGGGTTTCCCACCGAAGGTAGAGTACAGCTCCATAGGAGGATTCACTCCCATCCGAGAATGTGATCCCAGTTGGCGGGCCTACAGCTCCAGGTGGCGTGAGGCTTCTTTCAAACCTGATCTGGCCAAGTCTCACATATTCTTCAAAAAGTGTTATAGCAGCTTCTCGGAGTCTTGGTGAGAGCGGGACATCCCATGTGTCTCTGGACTGGGCGTTCTTGCCAGCTTCCTGGAACGATTCTCGTACCAACATTACTCCTTTCTGTTTGGCTGGTGAGGCAAGACCTATCGGGTCATAGAACCCGGCAATCTGGCTGAGAAGTATGCGCCGGGTAAGAGGATTAGGTGTTTCTTTCCTGACATCTTCCATGCTCAGATTCAGACCTGTTCTCATTTTCCCTCTCTTCTTCGAGAAATTGATTGAAATCAGCAACCGAAGTTTATCCGTCTCAGGTTCGTAGCCCAAACCGAGTGCTTTGTTCTCCCCGTCATGCATTTGGTTGGGCAGAACCAGAGTCCTGGGTACAGTTGTTCCTGTACTAGAGTCAACAGGGGCTTCGCTCCTCCCACTTTGGCGAGACAGAATCCACGGTTTGAGGAAGAAACCTCCTGCATTCAAAATCTCCTCCACCCCTTTTGTGATCCTTTCCAGAGTTTCGAGGTCATCATGTGACGTCAGGATATCGTCCACATAGCTATCTTCAGTTAGAGCTCGCCGTTCTTCAACCATATCGGCAAACTGAGGGAGGTTGGCTGTCTCCCTCATAGCGACTTGGGCGATACATCCTGCCGGTTTATCGCCAATATTGACTCTGACGACCGCAAATTCCTCAATGTCATCCTCAGGGTTGTCTCTCCAGAGAAAGCGATGGAGATGGACCTCTTCGTCTTTCAGCCATACTGAATTATACATCTTTCTTACATCACCCAGTGCGGCGTGAAGTCCACTCCTGAACCTCAAAAGGACACCTCTGATTGGATTGAGGACATCAGGACCCTTGTGAAGGAGATCATTAAGACTTACGCCTCGGAATTCTTGGCTACTGTTCCACACAATTCTAACCGGGGTTGAGGAGGAGTGAGGGTTAGGTGCAACTAGATGGCTGATGTACCATGTAGGTCCGTTCCAGCTGTCAATCTCTTCCTTTGTGAGTTTCGCGGCAGCTCCTCTTGAGACCATTTCATGGATTTGCTCTCTGTACGCAGCCTTCCACACCAGTTCCTTCTCCAGACGTTTCTCAGTGCTTCTGAAAGTTGCCTCTACTGCTCGCCGATTGTCTGGCAGTGTTTTGAGATCTCCTTTCCAGGGATACGCTGCATCCCAGTGAGGTGAGTTACTATGTTTATCTGCCAGCACATAGGTCAGGCATTCCTTTATCTTCTCCAGGTCCCGCTCTTCCTTGAGGGTCATTTCTTTTCCTCCTGGAGAGCACCTGCCACACTTGCAGCCACCACATTGAGGACTGCAGGCTGCTCCGATGCTGTCCCACCTGAACCACTCGAACACCTCTTTGTTGGTCATTGTGGTGCTCCGGGCAGGCGCATTCCTTTCTTCTCCTTGGGGAATGATGGTCTCTTTATATGCCATTGAGGCTGATCGCATGCTCCTTGCAAGGTGAGTTTCGGAGTGGTACATGGCTAGGTCAACTGTCTCGATGAGATTTGGGTGGGTTCCTCCAACAGTCTTTCCCAGCGGGCCGTCCCAGAGGACGAGGTCTCCCACAATCTTAATTGGCTGGGGGACAAGACGACCTTCCCGGTGACTGATAAGGAGGTCAATTTTTGTGGGACGAACCAGTTCATCTCTGTGAACATTGGGGAAAAATTTCTGCAGCTGCTTGGGAGAGACTGACTGAGTCACTTCTGCAATGTTTTCCAGGCCATAGCAGAGAATTCTATGTTCTGTAACTTTTCCCTTTGGTGTTTTCACCTTCAATCTTAAGGAATATTTTTTGGTCATGACCGTCTTCTTCATACCCCCAACTCCATGGACAATAAGCTTAATGCCCTCGCCGCATAGTCCGAGGCGATCGGCAGCTTCGTTGGTAATATAATTGGTGTCAGATGCAAGGTCGATTAGTGTGCCAATAAGGCAACCCGAGTTTGTCGTCACTTTCAACAACATCATCACCACTGGATGTTCTTTCAGTTTATCTCCAACCTTGGTGCATACAGTTGATGATACTTTGTTCGAGAATGCTTTTTTGTATTTTTCTCTTTGTTCCGGAGTAAGCTCGGCCAGGAACTCTTCTTGTTTGTCTGTTAGACCAAGTTTATTTCCTTCGGCTCTCGCGGTACTCTGCTCCTCACTACGGCTGTCCTTCTTTGGGGTCGGTGGTTTCGGACACAGAAGATAGTTGTGATCTGACACCCCTCCTTTCCGACAGTCTACTTTTGGGCAGAGGTATCTCAAAGTACATCCTTTTCCATCCTTGGGGTGGAACCGCAAGCACTTGGAGCATAACCCTAGCTTCTTCAGGTGGGATCTTTTATTTGAGAGGTCTTGGTCTCTGAAGATCTTGCATGCAAACAGCTTGCCGGCATGTGAATTATCTCCACAGACAGTACAGCTTGGATAATCGTCCTTCTGGCCCGCCGTGGACTTAGTGGAAGCCTTCCTCGCCCTTTTCTCTGAATAGTCTGCAGGACCTTTCTCCACAGGGCCTTTTTCTGCAGGGTTCGGCTCCAGCTGATCCAATTCCTCAAGAATCTCCTCCTGCTTCTTTAGAAATCTCAGGAGGCAGTCAAAGTGGTTAAGCGGAGAGAACATGTTTGCAGGGTTAATTTTGTGCATAATCCACTCCTTCTTGAGTGAACTGGGAAGCTTGCTTTCCAGAGATTGAGCGACCACACGGTTCTTCACGGCATCCTCTTCACCGAGAATTTGAAGGTTATACAGTGCTCTTTCCACAGCCTGGATCAGTTCAATTGTTCTTCTGGGATTATGTCCTTTAATGGGGGAAGAGACTGGACCTCATTGGTGATTAATAGGACTATCTTTGCTTTGTTCCCATATTTGTTGTCCAATAGCCTGAACACATCGTCAGCGGATGCACAGCACGATAGAACGAGATCCTTCTTGACCTTTTCATGGAGACTGTTTAGTAGGTGGAACTTTCTTATACATTCCACTTCTTGTGGGTTACCCAGTTTTTGTAGGTCCTCCCACTCTGTCTTCCAGCGGTAATAGTCTCTCATGTCACCAGAGAAAGTGGGTAACCGTGCTCTTTCAAGGCTAATTTGAGGCTTGAAATCAGAGTCTCCTTGGGTTATTCCCGAGCTGCTTTGCCGTGAGGGGGCTGGGTGTTCATGTTAGATTCCTTTTTGTTCCTTTTTAGGTTGAGGTTGACAGACATGTCAGGGAGGGAGGCAAAATAAGAATCTTCTAGTTCTAGTGGGCTACCAATTACGTCTTCATCATCCCCCTGGCCTTTTCCTCTACCATTTAGTTGCTCTTTTTCATCCTCCTCTAACTTGTCCATCAATGCCAGAACCCTCTTTTTTAATGCCTTGTAATGGGTTCTTAAGTCTAATTCCTTCAAACCAGGAATCAGTTCTTTCCACTCTAGTAGCATCTCTCCAAGTTCAGTAACTTCTCTGTCAAGACCTTTGTTTCTCAGTTTGCGGTGCTTGATTGATTTCAGAGGGTTAGCTTCCTCTTCCTCTGCCTGAGTAATAACTGACTCAGTCATTTTGGCCTGCGTGATAAATGCTGCCTCAGCGTAGCTGACCCAGAAAATTTCCTGGGTGGCCTTTTTAACTTCAAGGAACCGATCTTCACACTCAGCGGTCTTCGCATCAATTTGATCTGCAGATGCTACAATTTGTTCATCATTTGATTCCCTCAGGGCTTCAGCATACTCCTGTCCCGCCTCGGTGACTTTAGAGAAGTCTGTTCTGAAACTCTTCCATTCCCTTAGAATTTCAGTTGGTTCCAAAAGTCCCGGTTTAGTGAGAGTATGAGCCCTTTTGGTGAATGAAGCCTGTGCTCTCGATCGCGCACTTTTGAGTTTCTCCAAGTGTGCCATTTTTAACTCCTTTACGTTGACTGGCGAGCTATCTGTGGCCACCAGTGGGATCCTCTGGTAGGGGACACAAGCTTGTTTATCCTTGGTCAACAGGCAGTTTGATTGGTGGTAAACTTGGATGACTATGATGAGTTAATCCATTAACCGCTTGATGTGATTATTCTTTGGTGAAAACCAGATTATTTACAGTCTGTGGTTGTTTTCCGTTGCACTCAATCCAGTGCAGTGCTTCGGTTTATAACTGTTCGGTTCTTTGTATTTTCCCCACCGAACAGGGTGTCAAGAGAGCACACTGTGTTATAACTCGTGGTATTTATTTATTTATTTATTTATTTATTGATTGATCGATTGATTGATTCCACATGCATTAGGTTATAAACCTGTAGGACAGAAAAGGCTATGATGTAAATTATATACACATATATATATATATATATACACATATATACACATACACATATAAACATATATAAATACAGATACATATATGCACGCATTCTAAACTTCGAAATACTGACATGCACCAATTCTGACCATACATTGTATTCCCACACAAAAGTGAATTAAGTGAAATAATTCCAGCCCAAATCAATTATACACCACCAATACACGAATGTTGACCAAATAAATCACCCAATCCACCAACCGTGACAATAAAACACCGCATCGCACGCTTGTTATAGTACATAGAGACTACTGAGCCACGCAGACTATTGAGCCGCCAGTGGAACAATGACAACGCGGCACAACACCGGTATGAAAGCCAGCCACGCGTACAACCCATGTCTATAAATAACAGCAGCACACCAAATTAAACTTAAAACCAGCTTAATAAATGAGAATGGCTCAGCTCACCGGCAGCGCGTTGCTCTCTCGACGAAATGACATACAGTGCCCGCTTCCGTATGTAAACCCGTGCTGCGGCACCCGCGCACATGATTGGCAGCAAACAAGCCAATGAGCATCCGCTCCAGGTAAGTGAACCACCCACCCACCTACTAACCCGTGACGTTAATCCGTGTGTGTGTGTGCGAGTGCATGTGTGTGTGTAAGTGGACCCGTGATTTAACAAACGCAACACTTATTCTCTCTCTTACTCTCTTTTATTCTCTCTCTCTCTGTCTTTCTCTCTCTCTTATTCTCTCTCTCTGTTTCTCTCTTTCTGCTTACTCTCTCTCTCTCTCTTACTCTCTCTCTCTCTCTCTTATTCTCTCTCTCTGTTTCTCTCTTTCTGTTTCTCTCTCTCTCTCTCTTACTCTCTCTCTCTCTTACTCTTTTATTCTCTATTTCTCTCTCTCTTACTCTCTCTCTCTCTTATTCTCTCTCAGTCTCTCTCTTACTCTCTCTTTTATTTGTTTCTCTCTCTCTCTTATTCTCTCTCTTACTCTCGTTTATTCTCTTTCTCTCTCTCTTACACTCTCTCTGTCTTACTCTCTCTCTCTTACTCTCTTTTATTCTCTCTTTGTCACTCTCTTACTCTCTTACGCTCTCTCTCTTACTCCCTCTCTCTTACACACACACTATCTCTCTCTTATTCTTTCCTCATCTCTCTCTTACTCTCTCTCTTTCTCTCTCTTTCTCTCTCTCTTTCTCTCTCTTACTCTCTCTCTTTCTCTTTCTTACCCCCTCTCTCTCTTTCTCTCTCTTACTCTCTCTCTTTCTCTCTCTTTCTCGCTCTCTCTTATTCTCTCTCTCTGTTTTTTTTTTTCTGTTTCTCTCTCTCTTACTCTCTCTCCTACTCTCTCTTTTATTCTCTGTTTCTCTCTCTCTTACTCTCTTTCTCTCTCTTACTCCCTCTCTCTTACACACACTATCTCTCTCTTATTCTTTCCTCATCTCTCTCTTACTCTCTTCTCTCTCCTTCTCCCCTCTGTCTCCTCTCTCTCTCTCCTTCTCCCCCCACCCTCTCTCTCTCTCTCTTTATGGAGCACAAATCAAACGCTTTGGATCAAACAGAAGATTTTCCTCTTTTTTCTCTCTCTCTCTCTGTGTCTCCGAGGTTTTCCAGCAGAACAGAATAAACAGAATGAACAGAATAAACAGAATGAACAGAATGAACAGAATGAACAGAATGCGTGGGACTCCACACCTCTACAGGGCGATCGACAGGGCGATCCCGCCTTTTAGTTTAACCTCCTGTGAAAAAGAGAGGGGGAGGAGAGAGAGAAAGAGAAAGGGAGAGAGGGAGAGGGAAACAAAGAGAGGGAGAGAAAAGGGATAGAACGAGGCAGGAGCGTGAAAAAGAGAGACGTAGTATAGATAGAGCAGTAGAGCGAGAGAGGGAAAGAAAGAGAAGAGAGGGAGTGGGAGAGAGGGAGGTATGATGAGAAAAAAAGAAAAACAGGAAAGAGAGAGGGGAGAGAAAAGGGATAGAACAAGGCAGGAGAGCGAGAAAGAGTGATGTAGAACAGATAGAGTAGTAGAGCGAGAGAGAGAGGGAAAGAAAGAGAGACGGAGAGGGAGAGTGGGAGAGAGAGAGGGAAGTATGATCAGAAAGACTGGAAAAGGGATAGAATGAGGGAGGAGAGCGAGAAACAAACATAGTATAGATAGAGTAATAGAGCGACAGAGGGAAAGAAAGAGAGAAAGAGAAAGAGGGATGCAGTGAGTGGGAGGAGAGTCAGTGAACGTGGGAAGAGGAGGAGAGGAAACATCAGATGAAAAGAGAGAATTCCTGTCTTCCGTCCGTCACAGGAAGCAGCTGTGCACAAATAAGAGGATCTGGAAGGGCATCTGGCATTTTTGAGCTCAGTATAAAACACAAACTCCCTCCCTCCTCTCTTTCGCTTCTGTTTATCCCTCCTTTTCCTCTCTCTCCTACCTCTTCTGTTTTTGCTCTCTCTCTACTGCCCCCTTCTCTTCTAACAGGACTAAACCAGGACTAAACCAGGTCTAAACCAGGACTAAACCAGGACTAAACCAGGTCTAAACCAGGACTAAACCAGGACTAAACCAGGACTAAACCAGGTCTAAACCAGGACTAAACTAGGTCTAAACTAGGTCTAAACCAGGACTAAACCAGGTCTAAACCAGGACTAAACCAGGACTAAACCAGGACTAAACCAGGTCTAAACCAGGACTAAACCAGGTCTAAATCAGGTCTAAACCAGGACTAAACCAGGACTAAACCAGGACTAAATCAGGTCTAAACCAGGTCTAAACCAGGACTAAACCAGGACTAAACCAGGTCTAAACTAGGTCTAAACCAGGACTAAACCAGGTCTAAACTAGGTCTAAACCAGGACTAAACCAGGACTAAACCAGGTCTAAACCAGGACTAAACCAGGTCTAAACTAGGTCTAAACCAGGACTAAACCAGGTCTAAACTAGGTCTAAACCAGGACTAAACCAGGATTAAACCAGGTCGAAACCATGACTAAACCAGGTCTAAACCAGGATTAAACCAGCTCTTAACTAGGTCTAAACCAGGACTAAACCAGGTCGAAACCAGATCTAAAGCAGGACTAAACCAGGTCTAAATCAGGTCTAAACCAGGACTAAACCAGGACTAAACCATGACTAAACCAGGTCTAAACCAGGTCTAAACCAGGACTGAACCAGGTCTAAACCAGGACTAAACCAGGACTAAACCAGGTCTAAACCAGGACTAAACCAGGTCTAAACCAGGTCTAAGCTAGGTCTAAACCAGGTCTAAACCAGGTCTAAACCAGGACTAAACCAGGACTAAACCAGGTCTAAACTAGGTCTAAACCAGGACTAAACCAGGTCTAAACTAGGTCTAAACCAGGACTAAACCAGGTCTAAACCAGGACTAAACCAGGTCTAAACCAGGACTAAACCAGGTCTAAACCAGGTCTAAACCAGGTCTAAACCCGGACTAAACCAGGTCTAAACCAGGTCTAAACCCGGACTCGGTACACTTTCTTGTCGTATAATTGAGTGGGAGTTTGAGCGGGTCCTCGTGGACGTGTCGTATTAGCGCTAACGAATGCTAACACGCCGCTAACAGCGCTAACAGTGTTGTAAAAGGAGGAGGTCTGACCTGAGATCAATGAGACTCATCTGAAAGAGCCTCGTGAAAAGAACAAATCAATTTAACTCCAGGCAAACGTGTAATTAAACCCACGAAGAAGAAAGATGAACAGATAGAGCGAGAGAACGAAAGAGGAGGAGGAGGCGCTGATCAAATAAACTAAAAAAAAAGTCTAGAATTTGAAGTCCCAGTTTACCCAGGACAGTCCCAGTTTTGAGCCCTGTCCCTGAGGATTGATCCAAAACCAGTGATTTGTCCCAGTTTTATCCGGCAAATGTCCCTGGTGTCCCATTTTTGACCAGTTTAACTCCTGCCGACAATAAAAAGAGGCATAAAAGAGTCATTTGTTTAGATAAAATACAGAAAAGCTGCTTAAAAATGACCAAAACACAAAGAAAATGTGACTAAACTGGCTCGTGTTTGTCATAAATGGGCCGAGTGCGGAACAATTTACCTTAATTACGCAATTGTTTCACAATTTTATTATTACCAACCACCAAAAACCGGTGGAGTCCTAGTTTTTATTTTGTTTTTCGATCTAGGAAACGTCAGCAATTAACATGTTGACAGTAATATCACACAAAAAACTACTAAGACTACGAGGTCTAAACCAGGACTAAACCAGGACTAAAACAGGACTAAACCAGGACTAAACCAGGACTAAAACAGGACTAAACCAGGACTAAACCAGGACTGAACCAGGACTAAACCAGGACTAAACCAAGACTAAACCAGGACTAAACCAGGACTAAACCAGGACTAAAACAGAACTAAAACAGGACTAAACCAGGACTAAACCAGGACTAAACCAGGACTAAACCAGGACTAAACCAGGACTAAACCAGGACTAAACCAAGACTAAACCAGGACTAAACCAGGACTAAACCAGGACTAAAACAGAACTAAAACAGGACTAAACCAGGACTAAACCAGGACTAAACCAGGACTAAACCAGGACTAAACCAGGACTAAACCAGGACTAAAACAGGACTAAAATAGGACTAAACCAGGACTAAAACAGGACTAAACCAGGACTAAACCAGGACTAAAACAGGACTAAAACAAGACTAAAACAGGACTAAAACAGGACTAAAGGAGGACTAAATCAGGACTAAACCGGGACTAAAATGGGACTAAACCAGGACTAAACCAGGACTAAAACAGGACTAAAACAAGACTAAAACAGGACTAAAACAGGACTAAAGGAGGACTAAATCAGGACTAAACCGGGACTAAAATGGGACTAAACCAGGACTAAACCAGGACTAAACCAGGACTAAAACAGGACTAAAACGGGACTAAAACGGGACTAAAACAGGACTAAAGGAGGACTAAACCAGGACTAAACCAGGTCCAAACCATGACTAAACCAAGTCTAAACCAGGTCTTAGCCAGGTCTAAACGAGGACTAAACCAGGTCTAAACCAAGTCTAAACCAGGACTAAACCGGGTCTTAACCAGGACTGAACCAGGTCTTAGCCAGGTCTAAACCAGGACTAAACCAGGTCTAAACCGGGTCTAAACCTGGACTGAACCAGGTCTTAGCCATGTCTAAACCAGGACTAATCCAGGTCTAAACCAGGACTAAACCAGGACTAAAACAGAACTAAACCAGGTCTAAACCACTTCTAAACCAGCTCTAAACCAGGACTAAACCAGATCTAAACCAGGACTAAACCAGGACTAAACCAGGACTAAACCAGGACTAAACCAGGACTAAACCAGGAACCTAAACTAGGAAACTTCAGCAATTACCATGTTGACAGTATCACACAAAAAACTACCAAAAACCTAAGACGGCACGTTTTCAGGAGGTGGGATCAGTCGGAGCGTTCACCGTCCTCTTTAGGAGTTTGATTTTCAACAAAATTTGAATAGGGCCTGGGAGAGATCTCTAGATTACTCAAACATGCGTGGACGATTCGAAAAACTCTCCAGGCAAGGGAACAATGTCAGAACAATGGACAAAATAGAGCTGGGCGGTATGACCAAAAATTTACATTACGGTATTTTTCAAAATTATGGCGCGTCGTTCCGGCATGACGTTCCGCCGCTCTGTGCTCCCGACATTTTGTATGCACACACTCACCGGTATTGCGGTAAATGAAAAATTCATATAATTAAAAAAAAAAAAAACAACGGTATTTGGTATGAGCCGGTATACAGCCTGCCCTCGGAGAAATGTCAACAAAAATCAATTTCCATGCTTGTCTTCATGGAAATGTTACTGCTTTGGCTAGAAGACTATTAAACTTAAATCAATAATCACTTAAATCAATCTCACGGGAGACAGCTATAGGCTACATTACAGGCCAGATCTGTGGAGAGGCGACTGAATTATTGTATTTTTTATTAACAGAAACACCACCATCGACCGGTAACTCGAGGGCAAAGTGTCAGTCGATCGTCAGGGCTTAATGCTCAATTCCGATTTTTTTGTGAAATCTGATTTTTTGCGCATGCACGACGAGCACGACGAGGTCACGTGCAGCGAGCGCGCTCAATGTTTACGGAAGTCACCGCAAGTCAAGTTGCTGTAGTATTTGCTTCACCGCTTCACTGCAGGCATGAAAATCCCTCAAAATTCTCTTCAAAATCAGCAAAATTCGCCGATACGTTCGGGATATGTCCCTTTCCGGATAATTAAAGTCTGTGGATACACAGCGCGACACACGTGGAAACACGAACTATCCACAACACCACAAACGCCTTCTTATGGTGAGTCATATTATCCTATTATTTCTGCATCAAAGGGACAGATTAGCTGACAGCAGGGGCCCGGGACTAAACCAGGACTAAACCAGGTCTAAACCGGGACTAAACCAGGACTAAACCAGGACTAAACCAGGTCTAAACTGGGACTAAACCGGGACTAAACCAGGTCTACACCAGGACTAAACCAGGTCTAAACCAGGACTAAACCAGGACTAAATTAGGTCTAAACCAGGACTAAACCAGGTCTAAACCAGGACTAAACCTGGACTAAGCCAGGTCTAAACTGGGACTAAACCGGGACTAAACCAGGTCTAAACCGGGACTAAACCGGGACTAAACCAGGTCTACAACAGGACTAAACCAGGTATAAACCAGGACTAAATCAGGACTAAACCAGGACTAAATTAGGTCTAAACCAGGACTAAACCAGGTCTAAACCAACACTAAACCAGGTCTAAACCAGGACTAAACCTGGACTAAACCAGGACTAGACCAGGTCTAAACCAGGACTAAGCCAGGTCTAAACAGGGACTAAACCGGGACTAAACCAGGTCTACACCAGGACTAAACCAGGTCTAAACCAGGACTAAACCAGGACTAAACCGGGACTAAACCAGGTCTACACCAGGACTAAACCAGGTATAAACCAGGACTAAACCAGGTCTAAACCAGGATTAAACCACCGCATGCAGTTCTTTGCCTTGTTTCGTGACCACGATCACCATGTGCCCCCCCCCACACACACACACACTTCACTATTAATACATTTTGTTGAAAATCTACGAAAGTTTGAGTGTTTAAACAAGAGAGAAATGTGAGAAAATGTTCATTCCAGTCTGAGAAAAGTGTATAATGTGTGTGGTGAGGCGTTTACAGCCTTAAAACATGTAGAATAATTGTAAAATATAGTTCGCGGATTTCACTTATTTCTGGAACCTAACCCCCGCGATAAACGAGGGATTACTGTATTGTATTTTTTATTAACAGAAACACCAGTAATGAATAAATGCTAATATCATACCGTAGAATATTCCAGGTAAAGCATTGCCATGGAGACGAGCAGAAAGGTTGCACAGTGCACCTTTAAGTGTAAGTGGATGCCAAAAACGAGGGAGCCCCAAAAGCTAAACTCTTTGACCGTCTCTAACCTTTAAAACGACGGCAGTGAATGGCCTCTCCGAGTGCGGGCCCATTCCTCCACAAACTCCAACGAGGCTCAATTAGACCTCCTCCAAATGGCTGTAAAACTGCGCCGGGGCATCTGGGTCTTTTTAAACCATCCTCAAAACTGCTCCCACGAGTCCCACCGACCTTCAAGTGTGTCCCGAAACAAGTACCCCGATATTCTCCCGGAAATGTGAGATCTGTTCTGCTAAAAGGTACAAGAGCGAGACGTTTATTTGGAATTTATTTGAAAACACCACTCGTTTCTCTCCCGACAAGAGTCAAAGACAAACAGAGAGACAGAGGGAGAGAGAGGGAGGAGAGAGAGAGGGAGGAGAGAGAGGGAGGGAGAGAGAGAGGGAGGGAGACAGAGAGAGAGACAGAGAGACAGACAGAAAGACAAAGAGGGAGAGAGGGAGGAGAGAGAGAGGGAGGGAGACAGAGAGAGAGGGAGGGAGAGAGAGACAGACAGAGAGACAAAGAGGGAGAGAGGGAGGAGAGAGAGAGGGAGGGAGAGAGAGAGAGAGGGAGGAGAGAGAGGGAGGGAGAGAGGGAGGAGAGAGAGAGAGAGGGAGGAGAGAGAGGGAGAGAGAGGGAGGAGAGAGAGGGAGGGAGACAGAGAGAGACAGAGAGAAAGACAGAGAGACAGACAGAGAGACAGAGGGAGAGAGAGAGGGAGGGAGGAGAGAGGGGGAGGGAGAGAGAGAGACAGACAGAGAGACAAAGAGGGAGAGAGAGGGAGGGAGAGAGACAGATAGAGAGAGACAAAGAGGGAGAGAGAGAGGGAGGGAGGAGAGAGAGGGAGAGAGAGGGAGGAGAGAGAGGGAGGGAGACAGAGAGAGACAGAGAGAAAGACAGAGAGACAGACAGAGAGACAGAGGGAGAGAGAGAGGGAGGGAGGAGAGAGGGGGAGGGAGAGAGAGAGAGAGACAGACAGAGAGAGAGAGGGAGGGAGGAGAGAGAGGGAGGGAGAGAGACAGAGAGAGAGAGAGAGAGAGAGGGAGGAGAGAGAGAGAGGGAGGAGAGAGAGAGAGGGAGGAGAGAGAGGGAGGGAGAGAGAGAGAGACAAAGAGAGAGAGAGAGGGAGGGAGGAGAGAGAGGGAGAGAGAGGGAGTAGAGAGAGGGAGGGAGACAGAGAGAGACAGAGAGAAAGACAGAGAGACAGACAGAGAGAAAAGAGGGAGAGAGACAGAGGGAGAGGGAGGAGAGAGAGGGAGACAGAGAGAGAGAGAGGGAGGAGAGAGAGAGAGAGAGAGAGACAGAGAGAGGAGAGAGAGAGACAGAGGGAGGAGAGGGAGAGAGAGAGAGAGGGAGGGAGAGAGAGACAGAGAGACAGACAGAGAGACAAAGAGGGAGAGAGAGGGAGGGAGAGAGACAGAGAGAGAGACAAAGAGAGACAGAGGGAGAGGGAGGAGAGAGAGGGAGGGAGAGAGAGGGAGGGAGACAGAGAGAGGGAGAGAGAGAGAGACAGAGAGAGGAGAGAGAGACAGAGGGAGGAGAGAGGAGAGAGAGAGAGAGAGGGAGGAGAGAGAGGGAGAGAGAGAGACAAAGAGGGAGAGAGAGGGAGGGAGAGAGACAGAGAGAGAGAGACAAAGAGGGAGAGAGACAGAGGGAGAGAGACAAAGAGGGAGAGAGACAGAGGGAGAGAGA
>JAVJIX010000119.1:820000-822500 GCA_036785185.1 Paratrypauchen microcephalus | reverse complement strand
ATGTAAATCTCCAAATATGAAAGTTTGAGCGGACTTTTCATCACGTTACCTGCTAACCCAAACAAACCTAGCCAAACTTTTAGCTCAAAGCTCCGAGGTTCACGCAGTTAAAAACAAACGTATTTGACAGTTTTGTGGTTTATGGCTGTATTTTACATTTACAGTTGTGTTAGTGATGATTTCTTAGAGTTAAAAGCGTGTACTCACATGTTTCCTCTGGTGTTTTCGCTCTGTTTTCGCTCCATGTTTTCGAACATGTCTGCCGCCGCGCAGTGCATGATGAGATATTGACAAAGGTTCATGTGAGTCTGATGCTGTTTTGTCTGACTCTGACGCCGTTTCATCTGACTCTGATGCCGTTTTGAGATCTGAGGATGTCCTAAAATGAACACCGTACTGGCGTCTGGTCTCTGCCTGGTCGTTTCGTTTGTGTTGTTCCTCTTCAGTCTCGGGTTGTGAGAGCAGATGTTTGTGTACATTTGAACACAGAACTACAGCTGTTTGTCCTAAGTTAGACCCTATATAGTCCAGGTTTAGTTCTGGTTTAGTCCTAAGTTAGACCTGATATAGTCCAGGTTTAGTTCTGGTTTAGATCTAAGTTAGACCTGATATAGTCCAGGTTTAGTTCTGGTTTAGATCTAAGTTAGACCTGATATAGTCCAGGTTTAGTTCTGGTTTATTTTTATTTTTATTTTTTATTTAACCTTTCTTTAACCAGGAAGTGGTCCCATTGAGTTACAGTAACTCTTCTGCCAGGGAGTCCCGGCCAAGAAGGAGGCCAAAAGTTACATTTCAATAAAAACAACAAACACAAATGACAATCCACAGCTACATCACCTCTAAACAGACAAAACACATCAATTCTGTTGTCTATGTACACAGACAACTAAAATCAGACATCACAACAAAACATATCATTAAAAACAATTGCAGTGCTCAGTGACTGTTTCCCTTAACAGATCTCTAAAAGAATTTATGGATGGAAGAATTGTGAGATTTAAAGTGGCTTGAAGTTCATTCCAAAGCCTTGGTGCATTTTTACCAAGTTCTGTTCTTGTTTGTGGAGCATGTAAAAGTATTTTTTCTGATGACCTTGTGCGGTAACCACTGTTATGAAAAGAAAGCAAATTAAAAATGTACAGAGGTAGTTTACCCATTAGGGCTTTAGCAATAAAAATCAGTGCATGAATGTTTCTTCTGAGGGAGAGGGAGGACCATTGTACAGTTTCATACAGAGTGCAGTGTGAGTCCTCGCTGATGAACCAGGGCTGAGTGGTACAACACATCCAGCTTTTTAAGCAGGAATAAACTGGAGTGCATCTACAGTGTGTCCCCATAGTCAAGCACTGACAGGAATGTGCTCTGAACTAACCTTCTCCTGCATAATAGGGAAAGCACTTCCTCATTCTAAAGAAGAAACCCAACTTTGGTCTCAATTTCTTACAGAGGCTTTCAAGATGAACACTGAGAGACATTTTTTTTAAGAAGACTGAGGCTGTTTGGTGTGGGCACAAAAATTATGACTTGTTTTTATAACGCTGTGTTGGAGAGTCTGTTACGCTACTGTCTGGTCGCCTGGTTTGGTTCTTTAACTGTCCAGTGTAAAACCAAACTTGGGAAACTTGTAAATAAGGCCATGTAGGTGATTGGTAGGAGAGTTCCCTTCTCTGCAGGACATTTTTCAGGACTCTGTGCTCGCTCAGGCCAGAAGGATTGTGGGGAACCCTTCTCACCTGTTACATGGGGAATACGAACTGCTTCCATCGGGCAGACGCTATCGAGCGCATCACTTTAAGAGTAACAGATATAAACTTTCATTTGTGCCCACCTCTGTTGCACTCTTGAACAAATCTGCACAACAAAAGCGCACTTAAAGGGATATGCCACCCCCAGGTCAAATTTGGGCATCTCCCCACAGTCCAGAGACTAAAATAAGTGGTGGAAAGCGTTTTCCTGCTCACCCAGCCATTGTCCGAGTCTGTCGCCACTGACCGCCGCGGTATCTGCAGCTCCTCCGCCTTAGACTGGAGTCTAACGTCGCCAGAGAAAGATTTCGGCCAAAAGGAATTAATTTGCTCGATGCGTTTCCCAATTACTTTTTACTTTTTGCGCATTCATATCGAGTGCAAATAAATGTGCAAATCAACACTGAGAGCTTGACTTGGTCATTTTGGATGGAAACTATTTTACAGTGCGTAACAATAAAGCCGAAGCACACACCACGCTGCCAGGGGAATCCCAGTTACGCACCAGGAAGGGAGTTCCCCTGTTGCGCAGCGTGGTGTGTGCTTCGACTTTATTGTTCCGCACTGAAAAATAGTTTCCATCCAAAATGACCAAGTCAAGCTCTCAGTGTTGATTTGCACATTTATTTGCACTCGATATGAATGCGCACTACACAGAAAGTAATTGGGAAACGCATCGAGCAAATTAATTCCTTTTGGCCGAAATCTTTCTCTGGCGCCGTTAGACTCCAGTCTAAGGCGGAGGAGCTGCAGAT
>JAVJIX010000119.1:807500-810000 GCA_036785185.1 Paratrypauchen microcephalus | reverse complement strand
AGAGAAGTGAGAGAGAGAAAGAGAGAGGGAAGAGAGAGGAAGAGAGAGGGAAGAGAGAGAGAGAGAGGGAGAGAGAGAGAAAGAGAGAGAGAAAGAGAGGGCGGGAGACAGAGAGAGAGAGAGAGAAAGAGTGAAAGAGAAGAGAGGGGAGAGAGAAAGAGAGAGAGAGACAGGGAGAGAGAGAAAGAGAGAGAGAGGGAGAGAGAGGGAAGAGAGAGCGGGAGACAGAGAGAGAGAGAGAAAGAGTGAAAGAGAGGAGAGGGGAGAGAGAAAGAGAGAGAGAGGGGAGAGAGAGAAAGAGAGAGAGAAAGAGAGAGAGAGAGGGGGTAGAGAGGTAAACGTTTATTCTGCGTGAACATATTTCTGGTCGTTCAGCGCTCGTTGGATCACTTTTCTGACGTGATGACGCATGGCGAGATGACCAAAGCGACCTCAGCTTCCGGGTGGCGTCCATGATTTTTCTCCAAGTTGAACACGCAAAACATAATAAAACGCTTCAAGTGCGGACGTGGAGTCATATCTGAGCATAATCAAATGCCACATACAACACTGTATGTCTCCGCTCTCTCGACCCCCTTCGTGTCTCTCGTTCATCCTCCAGCCCGAAGACTCTCCGCTCAGCCATCACATCCATCCATCGTCAATAATCACTGCGGTCACATGGTAGGATCGGATTGGATTTCTCCAAATCCGATCCCGTTACTCGGCGGGTGGTCTGTCCTGAGATCCCAGTGCACATGAAACTCCTGTAATGGGATAACGGTCAGTGACCTGGAGGCTCCGCTACACTGTGTGGAGCTGTCGTCCAACTACTTCAATAAAAACACAACAAACTGATGGAGCTCGAGGAGTTTGTCGGACTAATATGAGACTAAACCTGGACTAAACCTGGACTAAACCTGGACTAAACCTGGACTAAACTTGGACTAAAGCACTTTAAAAACAACACAGTTGACCAAAGTGCTGTACACAGGTTAAAACACAAACATGACACACAGTAACATTAAAAACAGAACATGATAAAAGTCAACTACTCACACTGAGTTAAAAGCCAATCTAAAAAAATGAGTTTTAAGAAGGGATTTAAAAACAGGAAGTGAGTCGGCCTGTCTAACATTCAGTGGAAGTGCATTCCAGAGTCTTGGAGCAGCCACTGAAAAGGTCCGATCACCCCTAAGTTACCTTTTAGTCTTGGGGACATCAAGGAGAACCTGAACCTGGATTAAACCTGGACTAAATCAGGACTAACATGAGACTAAACCTGGACTAAACCTGGACTAAACTTGGACTAAATCAGGACTAATATGCAACTAAACCTGGACTAAACCTGGACTAAACCTGGACTAAACCTGGACTAAACCTAGACTGAACCTGGATTAAACCTGGACTAAATCAGGACTAACATGAGACTAAACCTGGACTAAACCTGGACTAAACGTGGACTAAACCTAGACTGAACCTGGACTAAACATGGACTAAATCAGGACTAACATGAGACTAAACCTGGACTAAACCTGGACTAAACTTGGACTAAATCAGGACTAATATGCGACTAAACCTAGACTAAACCTGGACTAAACCTGGAGTAAATCAGGACTAAACCTAGACTAAACCTGGACTAAATCAGGACTAACATGAGACTAAATCTGGACTAAACCTGGACTAAACCTGGACTAAATCAGGACTAATATGAGACTAAACCTGGACTAAACCTGGACTAAACCTGAACTAAACCTGGACTTAACCTGGACTAAACCTGGACTTAACCTGGACTAAACCTGGACTAAACCTGGACTAAACTTGGACTAAATCAGGACTAATATGAGACTAAACCTGGACTAAACCTGGAGTAAATCAGGACTAATATAAGACTAAACCTGGACTAAATCTGGACTAAACCTAGACTGAACCTGGATTAAACCTGGACTAAATCAGGACTAACATGAGACTAAACCTGGACTAAACCTGGACTAAACGTGGACTAAACCTAGACTGAACCTGGACTAAACATGGACTAAATCAGGACTAACATGAGACTAAACCTGGACTAAACCTGGACTAAACCTAGACTCAACCTGGACTCAACCTGGATTAAACCTGGACTAAACTTGGACTAAATCAGGACTAATATGCGACTAAACCTGGACTAAACCTGGACTAAACCTGGAGTAAATCAGGACTAATATAAGACTAAACCTGGACTAAACCTAGACTGAACCTGGATTAAACCTGGACTAAATCAGGACTAACATGAGACTAAACCTGGACTAAACCTGGACTAAACTTGGACTAAATCAGGACTAATATGCAACTAAACCTGGACTAAACCTGGACTAAACCTGGACTAAACCTAGACTGAACCTGGATTAAACCTGGACGAAATCAGGACTAACATGAGACTAAACCTGGACTAAACCTGGACTAAACCTGGATTAAACCTAGACTGAGCCTGGACTAAACCTGGACTAAATCAGGACTAACATGAGACTAAACCTGGACT
>JAVJIX010000119.1:792500-795000 GCA_036785185.1 Paratrypauchen microcephalus | reverse complement strand
CCAGGATCCAGTCTGCCAGGTCACAGTCCACACCGGCGGTCTCCAGTTTGTCCCTGAGGAGCAGTGGCTGGATGGTGTTGAAAGCACTGGAGAAGTCAAAGAAAAGAATCCTCACAGTGCTGCCGGGGTTCTCCAGGTGAGACAGTGAGCGATGCAGCAGGTAGATGACGGCATCCTCCACTCCGATGCCAGGCTGGTACGCAAACTGCAGCGGGTCCATCGCTGAGCTCACGGTGGAGCGGAGGTGGCCAAGGACCAGTCTCTCCAGTGTCTTCATCAGGTGGGATGTTAGAGCCACCGGCCTGAAGCTGCTGAGGTCTTTAGCGTGCGGTGTCTTAGGCACTGGTACCACACAGGAGGTCTTCCAGAGTTGTGGCACCACCCTCAGCTTAAGGCTCATGTTGAAGACATGCTCCACAACTCAAGCACAGCTCGTCTGCACAGGACTTAAGGAGCCTGGAGTTGATGCCGTCTGGTCCTGCTGCCTTCCTCGGTCTAATCTTCTTGAGCTCCTGTCTCACCTGGGCTGCAGAGAATGACAGTGGCCGGCTGGGGGGATGGGTGAGTCCATGTTTGGTGGAGGGCTGTGGAGCAGAGGTAAAGGTGTGAAGAGGAGCAGGAGTTCCCCATTGTCCAGCTGGGGAGGTGGGAGCTGGCAGCTGGGTGGGGGGAGGGGTGCCGGGTGATTGATCAAATCTCCTGAAGTGAGCATTGAGGTCATTCACCCACTGCAGGTCCCCCTCCATCTGGGCAGGAGGTGCTTTGAAGCCTGAGATGGTCTTGAGACTTCTCCACACCCCCTGGATGTTCCTCTCCAGTAGCTGTCGCTCCATCTTCCTTATGGCTGGCCTGGCTCATTCTGATTTCTCTCCTCAGCCTCTTCTGTGCAGCCTTCAGCTCCTCTGGTCCCTGACCTAAAAGCTCTCTTCTTCTCCTTCAGCAGAGCCTTTATGTCAGGGTTAATCCATGGTTTATTGTTTGAAAAACACCGCACCGTTTGGGAGGGGAACGATGTTTTCAAAACAAAAATTTATGTAGTCCGTGATGCATTCTGTCATCGCATTAATGTCCTCTCCATGGGGGTCACAGAGCTCTGTCCACACTGTGGTGTCAAAGCAGTCTCTCAGAGCCTCCTCACTCTCAGCAGTCCACTTCTTCACCACACGGGGCACCACAGGCTGTCTGTGCACAATGGGCTGATACACAGGCCGCAGATGGACAATATTGTGGTCAGCTCTACCCAGGGGAGGCAGTGGGGATGAAGAATAAGCCTCCTTGACGTTGGCAAAAATAAATCCAATATTTTATTGTCTCTTGTGGGGCAGGTGACATACTGGGTGTATGTAGGCAGAACAGTTGCAGGAGATGCATGGTTGAAGTCTCCAGAAATCAGGAAGAGAGCCTGTGGATGCTTAGTTTGGAGTGTGCTCGTACAGGAGTGCAGTGTGTCACGTGCTGTCTCAGCATTAGCAGAGGGAGGAACATACACAGCGATCAGAATCACATGTGAGAACTCTCGAGGCAGATAGCAGGGCCGTAAGCTAATGGCAAGCAACTCCACGTCCTTGTTACACAGCTGCTCCTTAACTGTACAGTGTCCAGGTTTGCACCACTTCTCATTAACAAACACAGCCAGGCCACCTCCTTTTTTCTTCCCACTGTCTGCCGTCCTGTCCGCTCGCAGCAGGTGAAAGTTGTCCATGGCAACAGCTGAGTCCGGGATTTGCGGGGTTAACCAGGACTCCGTGAAAACCATGACGCTACAGTCTCTGTATTCCCGCTGATACCGTGCAAGCGCCGCTAATTCGTCCGTCTTGTTCTGAATAGACCGCACGTTTCCCGCGATGACAGAGGGAAGCACAGGTCTGCAGCGTCCTTTCCTTTCCCGGAGTTTGCGTCCAGCACGTCGGCCTCTGCGCGTCCTCCGTAGTAGCTCCTCCGGGATCTCATGGCGGTCACGGGGGCGCACAACTGCGCCGCGCAGCGCTAACAGCTGATCCCTCGTGTAAACAATGGGGGCACGTGTCCTCACGCACATAGCAACGCACATAGCAACGGTGAAAAAGTTAAAATCCAGAGAAAATAGACGTTGAAATGGAGCAGAAACATCGCTTTTCTGAAGCACTTAGCCTTATACACATAATCTTCAAAGTGTGCAAACGAACAAGCAGGTAAGAGCAGAAAAAAAGTTGGAAAATAAGGGAGCGCGTTGCAACCAGCTCCGGCTCTCGCCGCGCCAGATCAGATCTAGTAGTAGTAGTAGTAGTAGTAGTAGTAATAGTAGTAGTAGTACTTGTATTAGTAGTAGTAATAGTAGTAACAGTAGTAGTAGTAACAGTAGTAGTAACAGTAGTAGTAGCAGTAGTAGTAGTAACAGTAGTAGTAGTAGTAACAGTAGTAGTAGTAGTAACAGTAGTAGTAGTAGTAGTAACAGTAGTAACAGTAGTAGTAGTAACAGTAGTAGTAGTAGTAACAGTAGTAGTAGTTACAGTATTAGCAG
>JAVJIX010000119.1:735000-790000 GCA_036785185.1 Paratrypauchen microcephalus | reverse complement strand
TACATGTTTCTTATGTGTCTGTCTGCTGTGCTGTTTTTAGTGTTTATTATAAATCACACTCTCTCATGTCCAAGCAAAATTTCTCTCCTGAAGAGACAATAAAGGCTTATCTTATCTTATCTTATCTTAGTAGTAACAGTAGTCTTAGCAGTAGTAGTAGCAGTAGTAGTAGTAACAGTAGTAACAGTAGTAGTAGTAGTAACAGTAGTAGTAGTAGTAGTAGTAGCAGTAGCAGTAATAGTAGTAGTAGTACTTGTAGTAGTAGTAGTAACAGTAGTAGTAGTAGTTGTAGTAGTAGTAATAGAGATAACAGATTGTATCTTTAATGCCGTACTGCGGAACATTCCGTGCAAAGATATAGAAATATCATCTCCATGGAAACAGATGTTTTGTACGAGCATCTGTCTGTATCTAATTCCTGCGTGAAGGAAGTGCACTATTCGCATGCTAGTTGTTGTGGTAAATGAACTGTTTCTGTTTTCCACGTTTTTATCGCAGTAAAAGTCGGGTACAGCGACTTTAATTATCCGAACGAGCCGTAGTTTTCCGTGTGACTTTCCGGAACGGCCGTTAGCGGAGGGAGGAGAGACTCGATCCATAAACGCAGATTAGAGGCTCGTTTGGAGGAGGGAACGTGCCGTGTTTTATTAAAGTGTAAAAGTTTAAATTTCCTGTGGGAGAATCGTCAGATTTACAGATTTACACTGTTTTAATTGGAGCTATCATTTACACTGGAGCTCGGCGTAGAGCCCCTCCTCCCTCTGGACCACGGCACGAAACTGTAAAAAGACACTCGAGCTAACCCGGCTCTAACATGTAAAACTGACAGAAACATACAAAGTTTCTCCTGATTAACTGTAAATGGGTCTAAAATACAAGTTTACACCTGTCCCTGGCCTTATTTTGGCTTTTATTTTGTTAAAATTCAGACTTTTGTGCCTTATTTTGGCTTTTATTTTGTTAAAATTCAGACTTTTGGCCTTTATTTTGGCTTTTATTTTGTAAACATTCTGAATTTTTGACTTTATTTTGGCTTTTATTTTGTTAAAATTCAGACTTTTGGGCTTTATTTACTTAAAATTCAGACTTTTGGGGCTCATTTTGGCTTTTATTTTCTTAAAATTCAGACTTTTGTGCCTTATTTTGGCTTTTATTTTGTTAAAATTCAGACTTTTGGGCTTTATTTACTTAAAATTCAGACTTTTGGGGCTCATTTTGGCTTTTATTTTGTTAAAATTCAGACTTTTGTGCCTTATTTTGGCTTTTATTTTGTTAAAATTCAGACTTTTGTGCCTTATTTTGGCTTTTATTTTGTTAAAAGTCAGAGTTTTGTGCCTTATTTTGGCTTTTATTTTGTTAAAATTCAGACTTTTGGGCTTTATTTTGGCTTTTATTTTGTAAACATTCTGAATTTTGGACTTTATTTTGGCTTTTATTTTGTTAGAATTCAGACTTTTGGGCTTTATTTACTTAAAATTCAGACTTTTGGGGCTCATTTTGGCTTTTATTTTGTTAAAATTCAGACTTTTGTGCCTTATTTTGGCTTTTATTTTGTTAAAATTCAGACTTTTGGGCTTTATTTTGGCTTTTATTTTGTAAACATTCTGAATTTTGGACTTTATTTTGGCTTTTATTTTGTTAGAATTCAGACTTTTGGGCTTTATTTACTTAAAATTCAGACTTTTGGGGCTCATTTTGGCTTTTATTTTGTTAAAATTCAGACTTTTGGGCTTTATTTTGTTAAAATTCAGACTTTTGGACTTTATTTTGTTAAAATTCAGACTCTTAGGCTTTATTTTGGCTTTTATTTTGTAAAAAATCTTTATTTTGGATTTTATTTTGTTAAAATTCAGACTTTTGGGCTTTATTTTGTTAAAATTCAGACTTTTGGGCTTTATTTTGTTAAAATTCAGACTTTTGTGCCTTATTTTGGCTTTTATTTTGTTAAAATTCAGACTTTTAGGCTTTATTTTGGCTTTTATTTTGTAAAAATTCTGAGTTTTGGACTTTATTTTGGATTTTATTTTGTTAAAATTCAGACTTTTGGGCTTTATTTAGTTAAAATTCAGACTTTTGGGGCTCATTTTGGCTTTTATTTTGTTAAAATTCAGACTTTTGTGCCTTATTTTGGCTTTTATTTTGTTAAAATTCAGACTTTTAGGCTTTATTTAGGCTTTTATGTTGTAAAAATTCTGAATTTTGGACTTTATTTTGGCTTTTATTTTGTAAAAAATCTGAATTTTGGACTTTATTTTGGCTTTTATTTTGTAAAAATTCTGAATATTGGACTTTATTTTGGCTTTTATTTTGTTAAAATTCAGACTTTTGGGCTTTATTTGGGCTTTTATTTTGTAAAAATTCTGAATTTTGGACTTTATTTGGGCTTTTATTTTGTAAAAAATTCTGAATTCTGGACTTTATTTTGGCTTTTATTTTGTTCAAATTCAGACTTTTGGGTCAAAACCGTGTCTGTACCGGCCTCTTTAGGATCAACTACAGCCACGATATTTGAATTTTCGGAGTAGAAATTGAAATTACTATCTTTTGTTGGTTGTATACGTAGTTTTGAGCTGGGCACTGTGAAAGTTCAGATTAGGTTCTGTTTTTTGACACAACAGGTACAAAAACACAATCTATGACAGACAGTGAGACTATGGGTGAAAAGGAGGCTTTCTATCTCACTCTGGAACATTTACAGATGTACTAACATGCTGATTCATGTGCGCTGTCTCATATTTCATAAATAAGCATTCAATAAGCGCTCCAGGTTATTTAATGCGCTGTTACCATGGCTACAAACTGAAATGTGTCACCTGTGAATATAAAAAGCCTGTTCCCTGTCTGTAGACGTCTCAAATATTTATTATTTCAGTATTTTAAATAAATCTAGTCCCCACATTCTCCTCAGAACAGTTGTGGAAGTGTTCACCCGTTGCTATGGTGTTGTCACGGCGACGGCGGCAGAGCAGTGATCTGTAAAAGCATTAAACAACGACGAGCAGAGCGTTAAAACTGCAGAACGCACCGCTCGGAGTTGTTTAATGCGCTTAGACGACGGCTACAAACTGAAACGTGTCACTTGTGAATGTGAAAAGCCTGTTCCCTGTCCTTAAACGTCCAAAACATCAGTTATTTCAGTGTTTTAAATAAATCTAGTCCCTATATTCGACCCACAGCAGTTGAGGATGTGTTTACCCGTTTGTATGGTGTTGTCACCGCGACGGCAGCAGAGCAGTGATACAGAACAGCTGCCGGAACTACTTGTGCGTCGTGCGGAATTAACGCAACGAAGAGTGAGTATTCATCGGAATACTCACTGACCGCGAGATAAATAAACATAAACAATCTCTAAACAACAACTACTTCATGACATCACAAGGTGGATGATGACGTCATCAAATGAAACTACAGGGGGTCCTCGGGTTACGACGGTCTCGACTTACGACGTTTCGTGGTTACGAACGCGCCCCCATTAAAAAAAATTAAAAATTACGCGTCATTCCATCTTACACGTTTAGCGTGGTAAGCGACATAAACAAACGCGAACGGCGCACGGCGGAAGAATACGCTCTGTTGTGGTTGTAGGGAGAAGAAGACGGCCTCGTGTGCGTGCCCAATGTGGGTGGAAGTACCTGATGTGGGCTCTGATCTGCTCCTATGAAAGCGGCAGTGATAACCAAGCAGCGTAGTGGTCTAATTATTGAGATGGAAAGGTTATTGGTGCTGTGGTTGGAAGATCAAAGTCAAAATCCGACTTACGACGAAATTCGGGTTACGACGCGTCTTAAGAACGGATCAACGTCGTAACCCGAGGACCCCCTGTATAGCTGGATATTGGGTTTCAGGCTTTGGAGTGCACTTAAAGTCAACGCTGACGCAGCGATCTTCCGAGCACTCACGTTACCCGGATATCCTAACCTACCAAATCCACGGAACTGCTCCAAATGTCACTAAAGTGATATGGGCGAGTAAATCAACGTGTTTTATTACCGAAATAAGGTTCAGATGGTAAAAAAACGTTAATATTCCTTTAGTCTTTGTGGGTTTGAAATAAACTGGGATTTCATATTGTCTGAAAATCCTCTGTAGTTTTTCAGAAACACCGGCCACGTAAGGAATCGCTACCCCTTTCCTCCTGGGTTCGGATTCTCTATTATCTTGTTTCTTGTCCTTGTCTCTCTTGGTTTTGTTGACAGCCCATTTAGGATATCCACACACAGAGAGGGCTTCCTGCACATGTTGTTCTTCTTTCTCCTTACCCTCTGTGCTTGTGGGAAGTGTCAGTTACGTAAAATGGTAAATGGTCACATCTTTATATAGCGCTTTTCCACCTTCAAGGCACCCAAAGCGCTTTACAACAAGGAACCAATCACCCATTCACACACCAGTGTACACAGACACTGGGGGCGAGGAGGGTTAAGTGTCTTGCCCAAGGACACAACAGCAGCATTCATCTGTGGGAGCTGGAATCGTACCAACCAACCTGTGGGTCAGTGGATCTGACCACTCAACCACTGATGTTTCTTATGTCAAGAGCGGGATTTGAACCGCCAACCTTTGGATGAGTGGACAAACGCTCTACCAACTGCGCTACTGCCGCCCAAATGGGTCTGAAGGAGGTCTGAAGGAAGGCATTAGTCGAAATTGAGGTTATTCAGCATTTTAATGTGAAAAATAGCAGAATACAAACGAAATGGTGACATCAGACATCTTCAGCATTCATGTTGTCAGCTTTAGCAGAGAGACGTCGGCCGTGAAGAGGGACGTAGTGGGGGCCCTCCCCAGTGGGGTCGGATCACACACACACACACACACACACACACACGCGCACACACACACACACACACACACACACACACACACACACACACACACACACACACACAAATGACCACAAGGGACTCTCTTTAAATACAGTACAGACTGTTGAATATTTATGACATCAGCAACAGCTAACCTATAGGAGAATAGTTTAGCTATGCAGACCATGTAAAGAACTTCCCAGCTTTAGTTGAGGTCAGCCAGTTACAGAGTTTCCCAATAGCTTGAATCAGCCAGAATATTGATGGATACGGAGCAGGTGAAACACAGCCCCAGGATAGTCTATGTATGTATTGAGTTACGCTTAGCTGTTCACAGGACACTGGGTTAAAACACAGAAGAACTAGGTGGAGGTTCTAAGTATACGGAGATAAGTATGCAGATTACAGTTTTCATATGTAAGTACACATGTAAATTAAATATGAGATCCCACAGAACCACTTGGGCCCTGTGTTGTAATGTCCGAATAACTCCCAGTTTGTGCTGCAGTGGGTGGTGTGAATCAAAAAGCAGGTATTGGTCTGTGTGTGTGGGCTTCCTGAAGACTTCTACTTGGAGTCGCCGGTCTCCTCCTATCGTTACTGCACAATCTAAGAACGCCAATGTGTTATCCTTGGCATCTTCACGGGTGAATTTGATATTAGGATCTACAGAATTGATATGTGCAGTAAAAGGTTCCAAATCTTGAATTTTGATTTTTGAAAAATTATCATCAACATAACGAAACCAGTGTGTGGGAGGAGTGCCTGGATATGAGGCCAGTTGACAAATTGAATTTCCCCTTTTGCCATGGACTCTACCTGGACGACTGAGGGATTCTTCACACGCTTAAGTTCTCTGTTCACCTACCTCCTATCTCCGCCCACTGCTCTGTACTTAAGCGCAATTATTGAAGAAATCATACATGTTTGTTTAAAAAATACAGCAGAGCCTACATTTGAAGGTCCTATATCATGCAAAATTGATTCTTTTGAGCTTTAAGACATGTTCTGATGTTGTTTCCTCCTCAAAAACAGACCTGGAGTTGTGTTTTGTTTCTTTATTATTCGTCTGTCTACATCTCCAAACCTCAAAACGCTCTGTTCCACCTCGTGATGATGTCATGAAGTGGTAGTTTTCAAGTTAAGAGCTCCTTTTTTGCATAAAGATTGACATTTCCAGGGCTGAAATGATCCAAATGATTCTAGTGAAGGTGTGTGGATTTTAAAAACACAGTGGAGCACTTCCTGTATTAGAGCATGACATCACAAGGTGGAACAGAGAGAAGAAGTCAGCCTAAATGTGCAGGTTTTCTGTGTTAAACTTGTGTAAATGAAACAAAACATAACTCCGGGTGTGTTTGTGATGAAGAAACGACATTAGAACATGAGAAAATAGTGTGGAAATAACAGTGTGAAGAGTTAAAGGAATATTTTTTTTTACACTTTTGAACAAAATATAAAATAACGACCCGCATATGTTGTAGTTTCACGTCAGATACCTGAAAATTTGCACCATTCGTCTCCTTTAAACCGAGCGCGGTGCCGAGTCCGCCTCTGTAATTCAGCACCACGGACAGCTCCCTTCGTGTTGGTGCTTAATGAAACGCTCACAGCGACTTCGGTATTGGACGTCGTGCCGCTCCTCGTCCTTATTTCGTCTGCGCGTCTCCCCCTCCCCAAACAACTCCACCAGACGTGTCAAAATTGGTGCCGAATTTCACCAAAAGTCAGAGTGAGGCGGACGCAGAGGCACTTCACACCAATCAGAGGGAACGGTGCAGAGGAGGACAGAGAGAATATGGTGCAGAGGAGGACATGATACAGAGGAGGACAGAGGAGGACATGGTGCAGAGGAGGACATGGTGCAGAGGAGGACAGAGGAGGACAGTGGAGGACAGAGGAGGACAGAGGACAGAGGAGGACAGTGGTACAGAGGAGGACAGAGGAGGACAGTGGTGCAGAGGACAGTGGTGCAGAGGAGGACAGAGGAGGACAGTGGAGGACAGAGGAGGACAGAGGACAGAGGAGGACAGTGGTACAGAGGAGGACAGAGGTACAGAGGAGGACAGAGGAGGACAGAGGAGGACATGATACAGAGGAGGACAGAGGAGGACAGTGGTACAGAGGAGGACAGTGGTACAGAGGAGGACAGAGGTACAGAGGACAGTGGTGCAGAGGAGGACAGAGGAGGACATGGCACAGAGGAGGACAGTGGTGTAGAGGAGGTCAGAGGAGGACATGGTACAGAGGAGGACAGAGGTACAGAGGACAGTGGTGCAGAGGAGGACAGAGGAGGACAGAGAGAATATGGTGCAGAGGAGGACATGATGCAGAGGAGGACAGAGAGAATATGGTGCAGAGGAGGACAGAGGAGGATATGGTGCAGAGGAGGACATGATACAGAGGAGGACAGAGGAGGACAGAGGTACAGAGGAGGGCAGTGGTGTAGAGGAGGACAGAGAGAATATGGTGCAGAGGAGGACAGAGGTGCAGAGGACAGAGGTGCAGAGGAGGCCAGAGGTACAGAGGAGGACAGAGGTACACAGTAGGACAGAGGTACAGAGGAGGCCAGAGGTACAGATGAGGACAGTGGTACAGAGGAGGACATTGGTGCAGAGGACAGAGGTGCAGAGGAGGACAGAGGTGCAGAGGAGGACATGGTACAGAGAGAATATGGTGCAGAGGAGGACATGATGCAGAGGAGGACAGAGAGAATATGGTGCAGAGGAGGACATGATACAGAGGAGGATAGAGAGAATATGGTGCAGAGGAGGACATGATACAGAGGAGGACAGAGGAGGACAGAGGTACAGAGGAGGACAGTGGTGTAGAGGAGGACAGAGGAGGACATGGTGCAGAGGAGGACAGTGGTACAGAGGAGGACATGATACAGAGGAGGACAGAGGAGGACAGAGGTACAGAGGAGGACAGTGGTACAGAGGAGGACAGTGGTGCAGAGGAGGACAGAGGAGGACAGTGGTACAGAGGAGGACAGAGGTACAGAGGAGGACAGTGGTGCAGAGGAGGACAGAGGAGGACAGAGGTACAGAGGAGGACAGAGGAGGACAGAGGTACAGAGGAGGACAGAGGAGGACAGAGGAGGACAGAGGAGGACAGTGGAGGACAGTGGTACAGAAGAGGACAGAGGTACAGAAGAGGACAGTGGTGCAGAGGAGGACAGAGGAGGACATGGTACAGAGGAGGACATGGTACAGAGGAGGACAGTGGTACAGAGGAGGACAGATGTACAGAGGACAGTGGTGCAGAGGAGGACAGAGGAGGACATGGTACAGAGGAGGACATGGCACAGAGGAGGATAGAGGTACAGAGGAGGACAGATGTACAGAGGACAGTGGTGCAGAGGAGGACAGAGGAGGACATGGTACAGAGGAGGACATGGCACAGAGGAGGACAGAGGTACAGAGGAGGATAGAGGTACAGAGGAGGACAGAGGTGCAGAGGAGGAGGAAGAGTGAGATCAAGCCGAGAATTCCGAGTATTCTGGAACATTTTCCTCTTTTGTCATAAAATAATTCCCGAACTTTTAAAATTTCCTCTGTTCAGGCGTCAGATCCTTTTCGCCGTTTCCGTTCTTCGGCTTTGACCTTTTGTCCTCGCCACCAAGGTCGCCGCCGAGCTCATTTTCCAAAAGATTAGCGCCATCGGAAGATCGTCGCGTTACAATCAGGACGTGATAAAACGCCATTTTGGGTCGTTTGGAACGCCGTCGCCTGCCCGAGCTGCAGGGGGCGCCACAGCCACTACGTAAAGGTGATAGAAGGTGATTTTTTTTTTCGATGTTACGCTGGTTTTTCTGATCTCTGTAGTTTCCTCGTCACAAACAGGCAAAAAAAACAAACAAAAAAAAAACAACGCTCTGTTCCACCTTGTGATGTCATCATGTGGTGATACAGGAAGTGCTCCACTGCGTTTTTAAACTCCACACACCTTCACTAGAATCATTTGGAGGATTTCAGGCCTGGAATTGTTGATCTTTAATGAACTAAGGGAAAAGATGAAGGTTTCTAACTTGAAAACTACCACTTGATGACATCACGAGGTGGAGCAGGGCGTTTGGAGAGTTGGAGACGTAGACAGACGAATAATAAAGAAACAAAACACGACTCCGGGTCTGTTTCTGAGGAGGAAACAACATTACCACCGTTTTGCATTAAGGCGGACTCGTTCTGCAAAACAGACTTTTCAGAGTTTTTATTTATTATTAAAAAATTGTTTAATTTCGAGACCAACGTTTGGTCCGGGCCGCCCAACGACCCAACGAGCGCCCAACGAGCGCCCAACGAGCGCCCAACGAGCGCCCAACGAGCGCCCAACGAGCGCCCAACGAGCGCCCAACGAGCGCCCAACGACCCAACGAGTGCCCAACGACCCAACGAGCGCCCAACGAGCGCCCAACGACCCAACGAGTGCCCAACGAGCGCCCAACGACCCAACGAGCGCCCAACGAGTGCCCAACGAGCGCCCAACGACCCAACGAGTGCCCAACGAGCGCCCAACGACCCAACGAGCGCCCAACGACCCAACGACCCAACGAGTGCCCAACGAGCGCCCAACGACCAGGATTATGTTCAAGATGAATAAACGTTTACAGGATCGAGGAATAAATTAGTTTGGCTTCAAAATCGGAATACACCACCCACTTACTTCGGAATTAAGTTTAATCCAGAATAATTATTTTCATTAGGAATTAAGAGTTAAGTGTCTTTTTAAAGCAGAATTAATTTTTATTCAGAATTAATTTAATTTTAACCGGAATTAAAGCTCTCATGTACCATACTTTTTGGACTATAGAGTGCACCTGACTATAAGCCGCACCAACCAAATTTTTTTTAAAAATTAAGATTTGTACATGTATAAGCCGCAGGTGTCCACATTGTTACTTGAGATATTTACACAGAAAGATGGTACATAAAAGGATTTTTTTATTTTTATTGACATAAATATCGGTACGTGCTTTTTTCGAACAGCGCCTACAGCTGAAACACGGCAGTAAAACAACTGTATAATGGCCTGTCGCCTCTGGAAGCCTTAAAATAAAGATTCAAGTTTAACTTTAAGGGTAAACCCCCTGAACTCCCGTTGGAGATTTTAAGTGGCTAAAACAAGACTTCATTAATTCATGAACTCTCCTGAACTTATTTACCGTAGGTATTTTCACCTATCAGAAGTGGAGCTCGGGTTACGCGCTGCATTCGCTGTCTTGATAAAGAATTAATCCAAACATAAGCCGCATAGGGTGACCACCGGCATGAAACAGGAAAGGAGGACACTTGTGTTCAAAAAGGAGGACAAAGGCCCTAAAGTGAGGACACCTTGTTTTTTTTTTTTTTTTCCCTCGGGGAAGGGGAACGGTCAAGAAAAACAACTTATGAATAATGTATGAAGTCAACATATATTTATTAACATGGAACACCCATCAAAAAGAAAAATGTGGCAAATTATGGTCAAGATGATATGAACAAAAAACAATATCATCACTAATTCACTGAAAAAACACAGTCTTTGCCATAGCATATGATGGAAAGAAAGAAATGCAGAACTAGTAGTTCTGCATTTCACTTTTAAGAGGTAAGATCTCGCTACCTGGATTTGTGTAATTCGCACAAAATCCCCAAAATATTATTTGCAATTATGAAAGCCGTAATGTAAATATTGTAACGTATTTTAACTGTCGACATTGAGAGGAAACGTAAGCGAAACCTGTTACACACGGCACTAAAGAAAACATTTTAAGGGACAGTAATAAGGCGATGAAGATGGAAGAAGGAGCCAAGTTGCAGCTCAAAGAGTGGCTGATAGCGCAGATAGAGAGCGGACAATACGAGGGGCTGACGGGCTGGATCAGAATGTTTGCATACGACACAACATCGCAGAGTAACAAGTGTAAATAATGGGTGAGGATTTATGACGATTTATGCCGACGAGGGTCCGAAAGGAGGACAAAATGTAAAAAAGGACACGTGACAGACGGACAGACAGCTCTAAAACCGGACTGTCCGGACGAAATCCGGATGAATGGTCACCCTAAAGCCGCACCTGATTATAAGACGCAGGGTCCGAAGTGTGAGAAAAAAGTGGCTTATAGTCCGAAAAGTACGGTAAACGTGGGAAGTTTACAGTTGTCCAAAGTTCTGCATTCAGAGCAGCCTAATTATTCACCACGATGAGTTTATAAGCACTTTTTACATTTAGGCCCCGTTTACACTGGTATTTTTAAAAACTGAGACATTTCCCTTTGTACCCATCTTTTACACGCAAGCGACGAATTCAACCTCTGAAAACGAATCTTTCTAAAAACTCTGACAAGAGTGGAGATTCTGGAAAACTTCGGTTTCACGCTTGCATGTAAAAACAGAGTTTTAGGCAGTTGACGCATCAAAATTCTGATTCTGATTGTCTTGCAGAGCGTTCTCCTTCGTTTTCAGAGGCGAACTCGTCGTTTGCGTGTAAACGATGGGTACAAACGAAGGGAAATGTCTCAGTTTTTAAAAATACCAGTGTACGTGGAAACGGGGCCTTATTTTGGAAAACGGAGGGAGAGAAACATTCGTTTCTCAACACACCCGGCGATGTGTAAAAGTAGATTTACGCAAAAACACTGCGACTAAACCAGAGCGTGGTCCTTTAAGGAGCTCATGTGAGTCCAAACCCGAGGATGGGCCCTTGGGGAGCTCGGGGCCCGGGGCCCGGGGCTCGTCTTAAACACAATGCAGTTCACAGTGAGTTCTTCTTATTATATTTTGGCCGAAATATTTGGATGAGGAAGCGGTGCGTTCAGGCGCGTCAGACACATGCTGGAAAACACAACGCTGTCACGGCTCAATGACTCCAACTTTATTTCCACTCAGTAAACGCACTCCACCAGACTTGTGTTGTTCCCGTCTGTGTGAGATGTGATTTCAGAACGTTCGAGAGTTGGTTTCACTGACTTCAAGTTTCCAGTTTGAATCTGCACAGTTCAAATAATAATAACAACAACAAATACAACAATAACAACAACAATATCAACAACAACAATAACCACAACAACAACAACAACAAAAACAACAAAAACAACAACAACAAGAACAACAACAAAAACAATAATAACAACAACAATAACAACAACAATAACAACAACAACAACAATAATAATAATAATAATAATAATAATAATAATAATAATAATAATAATAATAATAATAATCTCACCTTAAAAAAGAGTTATACAAGTGACATGTTATAGTTTTACCATCATAAACCGACGGGCTAACCTGCTAAATGCTACGTTCCAAACAGGAAGTGAACATGGGCATCAACTCTGGCTCCAGTTCACTTTCTATTGAAAAACTAACTGCTGCTGTCAGACTCCTCATTTTGGGCTTAAAATGTTCGTATTAACCCACTCTACACGATCCTGGCGGTTTGGCGGTCTCTAAATCAAGATACGAACATTTCCCCTTCTTTCCCCGAAGTATTAATAAATTAATACAGATAGAGTAAATAAAATATATATAGGGGAATAATGGAAATAAAGAATAAAAAGTAAGTACATGTATAAATACGAGGGAAAACAGAATCAAAAACAGGATACAGTCGTCCTCTTTTCCCTCAATGTCCTATACAGGGAGTCCTCGGGTTACGACGTTGATCCGTTCTTAAGACGCGTCGTAACCCGAATTTCGTCGTAAACCGGATTTTGCCTTTGATCTTCCAACCAAAGCACCAATAACCTTTCCATCTCAATAATTAGACCACTACGCTGCTTGGTTATCACTGCCGCTTTCATAGGAGCAGATCAGAGCCCACATCAGGTACTTCCGCCCACATTGGACACGCACACGAGGCTGTCTTCTTCTCCCTACAACCACAACAGAGCGTATTCTTCCGCCCTGCGCCGCGCGCCGCGTGCGTTTGTTTACATCTCTTACCACGCTAAACCGTGTAAGACGGAATGACGCGTAATATATACATATTTTTTTTAATGGGGGCGCGTTCGTAACCACGAAACGTCGTAACCCGAGACCGTCGTAACCCGAGGACCCCCTGTATCTGTTTTAGTTTAGTAATAATCCTTAGTTGTTTTCCATGTAATTAAGGAATTGTTTCCATATCTTGAAGAACAAGTCTCTGCTGTAGTCTGTAAGTCGCCCTTTCACAGTTTGCACTTTTTAGCATCCATTCCAGCCATTTATCCAAAGATAATCGATTAGTAGATTTCCATTCTTTAGTTTTCGTCCGACATCCTGTTAGAAGAGCCGTTCTGCACCACAGAGTTTGCTCATACGGTCGTTGTTTTGCGGGATAATTCCAATTAAGCAAAGTCCAGAGTTTGTGCTCCATGTAACATTCAGCAGTTCGTTAATAAGTCTAATTATTTTGTCCGAAAGGAGTTTTTATTTATTTATTTATTTTGGACAAGTAAGAAATTTTAACCCAGTGTCCTGTGAACAGCTAAGTGTAACTCAATACATACATAGACTATCCTGGGGCTGTTTAACCTGCTCCCTATCCATCAATACTTTGGCTGATTTAAGCTATTGGGATACTCTAACTGGCTGACCTCAACTAAAGCTGGGAAGTTCTTTACATGGTCTGCATAGCTAAACTATTCTCCTATAGGTTAGCTGTTGCTGATGTCATAAATATTCAACAGTCTGTACTGTATTTAAAGACAGTCCCTTGTGGTGTGTGTGTGTGTGTGTGTGTGTGTGTGTGTGTGTGTGTGTGTGTGTGTGTGTGTATGTGTGTCTGACCCCACTGGGGGGTTCCCCACTACGTCCCTCTTCACGGCCGACGTCTCTCTGCTAAAGCTGACAACATGAATGCTGAAGATGTCTGATGTCACCATTTCGTTTGTATTCTGCTATTTTTACATTAAAATGCTGAATAACCTCAATTTCGACTAATGCCTTCCTTCAGACCTCCTTCTGACCCATTTTACGTAACTGACAGTACCATAGTGCCAGTAGCTTGACTGCATCGCCAGCATTTATCGTTGTTGTTTAGGTTCAGTGTAGGAGTCCAGTAACACCTATTTCAGTTTTTATAATGAATTAATTCTATGTAGAATCCCTCAGTCGTCCAGGCAGAATCTATGTCAAAAGGAGAAATTCAATTTGTCGACTGGACAAAAGTTTATTTGGTGGAATCCGTTTCTTCTGCTTCTTCAGTTCTGGTCAGACGCTGGTGGACACTGCCTATATCTGCCTGAAGGGGGCGCTCACTACAATGAAATGACTCTGAGACTACCACACCTACTTGTTTACAGTTTGAGTTAGTTAGGCGGGCCTGTTAGATCTGCATTAATTAATTAATTGTATTTGATTTTCTCGAGACGTGAGAAACATTTACAAATATTTGCCATTGCTGTTGTTCTATAGCAGGGGTGCCCAACCACTCGATCGCAGACAGTGTCAGACGATCGCGAGTAATGTGTGTCTATGGCGATGTTCAGACTGCAGGGCTTAAACAAAAAGTAACAATTTACAATCTGGACCTTATTTCGGTGATAAAACAACGTTTGGACCATTTCCTGAGATTTGGGAGTTGGGCGATATCCGTTTAACGTGAGTGGTCGGGGCAGACTGTTGTAGTCACCAAATAACACAAACTTTAGCACTTTTCAAATGACAAAAGTTCATTGTGCTAGTTTACACTTTCGTTGGAGTCAAAAGTGGCCTGTAATCCGTAGATGTTTCAGTAGTTTTCTCGAGATCACGAAATAATTGTGTTGTTTTCTTGAGATCTCGTTATCTCGGGATAACAAGGTAGAAAAAATACTGCTTATGAATATGTCCTCTGTCGGCTTCCATAACAGTCAAAGTTGAATACAGCCCCTTTAATCTCTACAGCTGAGACTCTAACTACCAACCTCATTACTCCCAGACTTCTCTATCAAAAGAGCCGTTCTATAAATTGGTTTCTCAAATCAGCAGCAGACAGTCGAGTCACTGGCTTCACTTCGCACCAATAATTTCACCAAAACAAAATCTCCTCCAAAAGATAAGAGACTGTTTCGCGTTTTAAAACCCGCTGCAAAACGACTCTTAAAACTCCCATTTCACCGGCTAATTTCACAAACATGTTTACCGTGTTCTGAGCACACAAGATTTCCATCAGGAGGACTTTAAATGGCTGAAAGCTCCAAAATCCCGAGACAAAAAGGAGAAAAACAGCTCTTTAACTCGGCGTAAATATAAGGTCTGTTTGGGCTGTTGGCGGCGGGACTGAGCTGGGCCTTGATTAGCGTCACAGCGAAAGTAAAAAAAAACAAGGAAACGTTGAGTTTTTTAAGATACAAACGGACACTCTTCTCAAACAGGAGCTTCTAATGAGGAAGTATCTGCGCACGGAGGAGATCTGGAGACCGGCTCGTGTTTTTGAAATGTGGTTTGTTTTTAAGTTTCTGTCGACAAAAATGACAGATTCTGAGTGTTCCAGCGCCGGCGGAAGAGGAGCCAATTATAAAGACACGAGCTTTAGTGGTACGAACCGTAAATGTATTTTCTTCTCCATTTTTTAGCTGCATTAAATGTGAAGTTTCAAGCTCCTATAGCGCTCAGGAATGACTCCTCTGCGTTTACTCATGTTCTAATATTGTTCCTCCTCAAAAATAGACCTGGACTTGTGTTTTGTTTCATTCACATGTTTGAGGAACTCTTTATTATTCGTCTGTTTACATCTCCAAAGCTCAAAATGCTCTGTTCCACCTTGTGATGTCATGTTTCCTTTAGTTTTCCTTTAGTTCAGCAGATATCGTTGATTCCACGGCTGAAAGTGTACAAGGGATTCTAGTGAATGTGTGCGGAGTTTAAAAACACAGTGGAGCACTTCCTGTATCACCACATGACATCACAAAGTGGATTGTTTTCAGTTTGAGAGAAGAGCTCAGCCTAAATCTGCAGAGTTTTGTGTTAAACGTGTGAATGAAACAGCTCCAGGTCTGTGTTATGAGGAAAGAGATCAGAAAACAGCCTTAAAAATGCCCATGACACAGTTAAGATTGTTAGATTCAAGATTTTCCTAAAAATGTACAATAAATAAACAAATGAAAAAAAAAAAAAACAGAGCTGGACCTGTTTTTAGGTTTGAAATTTTACTTCCTTAGTTTTGAAAACAGTGTAATAATAATAAGAATAAGAATAAGAATAAGAAGAAGAAGAAGAAGAAGAAGAAGAAGAAGAAACACTCAAGAAACACTTAAGAAACAAGAAACATTCAAGAAACATTCAAGAAACAAGAAACATTCAAGAAACATTCAAGAAACACTCAAGAAACACTCAAGAAACACTCAAGAAACACTCAAGAAACAAGAAACATTCAAGAAACAAGAAACATTCAAGAAACATTCAAGAAACAAGAAACATTCAAGAAACACTCAAGAAACACTCAGGAAACATTCAAGAAACACTTAAGAAAAAAAGAAACTCAATAAACATTCAAGAAACAAGAAACATTCAAGAAACACTCAGGAAACACTCAGGAAACAGTCATGTTGGCCTTCGCAGTGCGTAAAACATGTTACATAAGGCACGTCACATGATCAGCGCCTGTTTCAAACACCGGGAAACGACTCGGTTTGGTCGAGTCCTGCGGTGTCAAGACAACGAACACCAGGAGAAATATTCTGTATCCTTCTGTCTTCAGCAACGTTCAAACTCTAAACTGAACCCGCAGGTCTGGACACGTCGCTTTTCACATGTACAAAAGTGAAACGCACGGAACTGTGGGTAATTTTCCACTGAGCCTCCTGGACGAGTCCATCTGCTGCAGACGGAGACGTGATGGACCAGTGACCGGACACGCTCCAGTGTCCTACTTACTCCAGAGACTGAACGAGTGTGGACAGATGAGTGGACGGATCTGAGGACACAGACCTGTGGACGGATCTGTGGACACAAACCTGTGGACGGATCTGTGGACAGACCTGAGGACAGACAGACCTGAGGACAGATCTGAGGACAGACAGACCTGAGGACAGACCTGAGGACAGACCTGAGGACAGACCTGAGGACACAGACCTGAGGACAGATCTGAGGACAGACCTGTGGACAGATCTGAGGACAGACCTGAGGACAGACCTGTGGACGGACCTGAGGACAGACAGACCTGTGGACAGACCTGAGGACAGACAGACCTGAGGACAGACCTGAGGACAGACCTGTGGACGGATCTGTGGACAGACCTAGACCTGTGGACAGACCTGAGGACAGACCTGAGGACAGACCTGAGGACAGACAGACCTGAGGACAGACCTGTGGACAGACCTGAGGACAGACCTGAGGACAGACAGAGCTGAGGACAGACCTGTGGACAGAGCTGAGGACAGACCTGAGGACAGACCTGAGGACAGATTTGAGGACAGATCTGAGGACAGATCTGAGGACAGACCTGTGGACAGACCTGTGGACAGACCTGAGGACAGACAGACCTGTGGACAGACCTGAGGACAGACCTGAGGACAGACCTGTGGACAGACCTGAGGACAGACCTGAGGACAGACAGACCTGTGGACAGACCTGAGGACAGACCTGAGGACAGACCTGAGGACAGACCTGAGGACAGACCTGAGGACAGACAGACCTGAGGACAGACCTGAGGACAGACAGACCTGTGAACAGACTTGTGGACAGACCTGAGGACAGACCTGAGGACAGATCTGAGGACAGACAGACCTGAGGACAGATCTGAGGACAGACCTGAGGACAGATCTGAGGACAGATCTGAGGACAGATCTGAGGACAGACCTGAGGACAGACCTGAGGACAGACCTGAGGACAGACCTGTGGACAGACCTGAGGACAGACAGACCTGAGGACAGACCTGAGGACAGACCTGAGGACAGACCTGTGGACGGACCTGAGGACAGACAGACCTGTGGACAGACCTGAGGACAGACCTGTGGACGGATCTGTGGACAGACCTAGACCTGTGGACAGACCTGAGGACAGACCTGAGGACAGACTTGAGGACAGACCTGAGGACACAGACCTGTGGACGGATCTGTGGACAGACCTAGACCTGTGGACAGACCTGAGGACAGACCTGAGGACAGACCTGAGGACAGACAGACCTGAGGACAGACCTGTGGACAGACCTGAGGACAGACAGACCTGAGGACAGACAGACCTGAGGACAGACCTGTGGACAGATCTGAGGACAGATCTGAGGACAGACCTGAGGACAGATCTGAGGACAGATCTGAGGACAGATCTGAGGACAGACCTGTGGACGGACCTGAGGACAGACAGACCTGTGGACAGACCTGAGGACAGACAGACCTGAGGACAGACCTGAGGACAGACAGACCTGTGGACAGACCTGAGGACAGACCTGAGGACAGACCTGAGGACAGACCTGTGGACAGACCTGAGGACAGACCTGAGGACAGACAGACCTGTGGACAGACCTGAGGACAGACCTGAGGACAGACCTGAGGACAGACCTGTGGACAGACCTGAGGACAGACAGAGCTGAGGACAGACCTGAGGACAGACAGACCTGTGAACAGACTTGTGGACAGACCTGAGGACAGACCTGAGGACAGATCTGAGGACAGACAGACCTGAGGACAGATCTGAGGACAGACCTGAGGACAGATCTGAGGACAGATCTGAGGACAGATCTGAGGACAGACCTGAGGACAGACCTGAGGACAGACCTGAGGACAGACCTGTGGACAGACCTGAGGACAGACAGACCTGAGGACAGACCTGAGGACAGACCTGAGGACAGACCTGTGGACGGACCTGAGGACAGACAGACCTGTGGACAGACCTGAGGACAGACCTGTGGACGGATCTGTGGACAGACCTAGACCTGTGGACAGACCTGAGGACAGACCTGAGGACAGACTTGAGGACAGACCTGAGGACACAGACCTGTGGACGGATCTGTGGACAGACCTAGACCTGTGGACAGACCTGAGGACAGACCTGAGGACAGACCTGAGGACAGACAGACCTGAGGACAGACCTGTGGACAGACCTGAGGACAGACAGACCTGAGGACAGACAGACCTGAGGACAGACCTGTGGACAGATCTGAGGACAGATCTGAGGACAGACCTGAGGACAGATCTGAGGACAGATCTGAGGACAGATCTGAGGACAGACCTGTGGACGGACCTGAGGACAGACAGACCTGAGGACAGACCTGAGGACAGACAGACCTGAGGACAGACCTGAGGACAGACAGACCTGAGGACAGACCTGAGGACAGACCTGAGGACAGACCTGAGGACAGACCTGTGGACAGACCTGAGGACAGACCTGAGGACAGACAGACCTGTGGACAGACCTGAGGACAGACCTGTGGACAGATCTGAGGACAGACCTGAGGACAGACCTGAGGACAGACAGACCTGAGGACAGATCTGAGGACAGACAGACCTGAGGACAGACTTGTGGACAGACCTGAGGACAGACCTGAGGACAGATCTGAGGACAGACAGACCTGAGGACAGATCTGAGGACAGACCTGAGGACAGATCTGAGGACAGATCTGAGGACAGATCTGAGGACAGACCTGAGGACAGACAGACCTGAGGACAGACCTGAGGACAGACCTGAGGACAGACCTGAGGACAGACAGAGCTGAGGACAGACCTGAGGACAGACCTGAGGACAGACAGAGCTGAGGACAGACCTGAGGACAGACAGACCTGTGGACAGACCTGAGGACAGACAGACCTGTGGACAGACCTGTGGACAGACCTGAGGACAGACCTGAGGACAGACAGAGCTGAGGACAGACCTGAGGACAGACAGACCTGTGAACAGACCTGAGGACACAGACCTGAGGACAGACCTGAGGACAGACAGAGCTGAGGACAGACCTGAGGACAGACAGACCTGAGGACAGACCTGAGGACAGACCTGAGGACAGACCTGTGGACAGACAGACCTGAGGACAGACAGACCTGTGGACAGACCTGAGGACAGACCTGAGGACAGACCTGAGGACAGACCTGAGGACAGACCTGAGGACAGACCTGAGGACAGACAGACCTGTGGACAGACCTGTGGACAGACCTGAGGACAGACCTGAGGACAGACCTGAGGACAGACAGACCTGAGGACAGACCTGAGGACAGACCTGAGGACAGACCTGAGGACAGACCTGTGGACAGACCTGTGGACAGACAGACCTGTGGACAGATCTGAGGACAGATCTGAGGACAGACCTGTGGACAGACCTGTGGACAGACTATACAGGTTTTAGTATCGATTAGTATCGGGATTTCAGTACTTTTGTGTACTCTGTGTATATGTCTTGTCCACAGTATAATTATGTCTTGTGTTTGACCCGGTCTTCCTGGTCCTCCTGGTCCTCCTGGTCCTCCTGGTCCTCCTGGTCCTCGTGGTCCTCCTGGTCTTCCTGGTCCTCCTGGTCCTCCTGGTCCTCCTGTTCCACCTGGTCCTCCTGTTCCACCTGGTCCTCGTGGTCCTCGTGGTCCTCCTGGTCCTCCTGTTCCTCCTGGTCCTCGTGGTCCTCCTGGTCCTCCTGGTCCTCCTGGTCCTCCTGGTCCTCCTGGTCTTCCTGGTCCTCCTGGTCCTCGTGGTCCTCGTGGTCCTCGTGGTCCTCCTGGTCTTCCTGGTCCTCCTGGTCCTCCTGGTCCTCCTGGTCCTCCTGGTCCTCCTGGGCTCGGCTCTGGGCCTCCGTCTTTTTGTTTTTCTCATTAGTTGGAGTTAAAATTAGACTCAGATAAAACACCAAACATCTCCTCACTCTTTATGTCTCTCTCTCCCTCTGCCTCTTCCTCTCCTCCTTTCTCTCTCCTCCTCTCTCCCTTTCTCCTCTCCTCCTCTCCTCTTCTCCTTTGTATCTGTCTGTTTTGCTTCTAAATCTCTGAGCCCAATTAAAATCAAAATTATTTACATTTTGAGTTCAGATATTCACTCGTCTCTGCTTTTCCCCCTCTCCCTCCATCTCCCCTCCTCTTCTTCTCTTTGTTTATATTCTGTCTCTTCTAATGATCTCACTTCAATTCTGACTTCACTTAATTACATCATGTAACGATCACATGACCCGGGGGGGATCACATGACCCGTGTGAGCGACGGAGCAGGACGACGACTCTTAACCTCTGACCCCCTGACCCCGGCTGTCTGGCAGGAGTCTGAGGAGCGGAGATGTAATGAACTTGATTTGACTGAGTAGACAAAAACAACAACAACGCTAAAACGCAAACATCTGACAGGAATGTTCCGCAGTATGGCATTTAAAGGGCCCATATTATCCATATTTTTGATCTATGTTCCTCATCACAAACACCTGGAGCTGTGTTTTGTTTCATTCACACATGTTTAACACACAAACACAAGTTATTTTATTTAAAAAGCACATTTAAAACAACCGTAGCAACCACGTTTCACCAAAATCATCCCTCTTCTAAAGCGGGCATAACTTCTTCCATCCCTTGTGGCATTTTATCAATCAGGCATGAAAATCCCTCACCTTTTGGCGAAATTCACCGTTTTGAAGTCTAAATCGGTGACCTACGTGAATCGTGGCCAGTTCCAAGAGCCAATCACAGGCCGAACTGCGCTCCGGCTTCCAATCATGTTGCAGCATACCCACCAATCGCGCTCCTGCCAATCATGACGATTTGCGTTGTTATGTTTGCGCCTGTTCGCCGATCAGCTGCGAGCCCCGTTAATATGTACGCTACGTTAATGCTACGTAAGAAAGAACTCTCGCCTCAGGACTCGGGATATGTCCATTTCTCCGGAGCGCAAACACGTGGACAAGCAAATTATCGGACAACACCGCAAACTACGGAGCTGACCGTGTTCTTATGGGGTGAGTTATATTATCAGATTATTTCGGCATCAAAGGGACATATTAGCTGACAGCAGGGGCCCGGGACTAAACCAGGACTAAACCAGGACTAAACCAGGACTAAACCAGAACTAAACCAGAACTAAACCAGGACTAAACCAGGTCTAAACCAGGTCTAAACCAGGACTAAACCAGGACTAAACCAGGACTAAGCCAGGTCTAAACCAGGTCTAAACCAGGTCTAAACCAGGACTAAACCAGGACTAAACCAGGACTAAACCAGAACTAAACCAGAACTAAACCAGGTCTAAACCAGGTCTAAACCAGGTCTAAACAAGGTCTAAACCAGGTCTAAACCAGGACTAAACCAGGTCTAAACCAGGACTAAGCCAGAACTAAACCAGGTCTAAACCAGGTCTAAACAAGGTCTAAACAAGGTCTAAACCAGGTCTAAACCAGGACTAAACCAGGACTAAACCAGGACTAAGCCAGGTCTAAACAAGGTCTAAACCAGGTCTAAACCAGGACTAAACCAGGACTAAACCAGAACTAAACCAGAACTAAACCAGGTCTAAACCAGGTCTAAACAAGGTCTAAACCACGACTAAACCAGGTCTAAACCAGGACTAAACCAGGACTAAACCAGGTCTAAACCACGACTAAACCAGGTCTAAACCAGGACTAAACCAGGACTAAACCAGGACTAAGCCAGGTCTAAACAAGGTCTAAACCAGGTCTAAACCAGGACTAAACCAGAACTAAACCAGGACTAAACCAGGACTAAGCCAGGTCTAAACAAGGTCTAAACCAGGATTAAACCAGGTCTAAACCAGGACTAAACCAGGACTAAACCAGGATTAAACCAGGACTAAGCAAGGTCTAAACCAGGTCTAAACTAGGTCTAAACCAGGACTAAACCAGGACTAAACCAGGACTAAACCAGGACTAAGCCAGGTCTAAACAAGGTCTAAACCAGGTCTAAACCAGGTCTAAACCAGGATTAAACCAGGTCTAAACCAGGTCTAAACCAGGACTAAACCAGGACTAAACCAGGACTAAACCAGGACTAAGCCAGGTCTAAACCAGGTCTAAACCAGGATTAAACCAGGTCTGAACCAGAACTAAGGTGCGTGTGTGTGTGTGTGTGTATGTGTGTATGTGTGTATGTGTGTTTGTGTGTGTGTGTGTGTGTGTGTGTGTGTGTGTGTGTGTGTATGTGTGTATGTGTGTATGTGTGTTTGTGTCCCGCTGGAAAATATGTCACATAAATGAAAAATTTCACCATCCCCCTGGTTTCATTTTACACCTCGACTACTGAAAACAAATGTAAAATATTAATGTTACATGAAAGAGTGGCTTAATACACAAAGATGAAAGTCTAAAGTTGAGCTTCAGAGTAGAGCTCATGTGTTTTAGGAGGTTTTTAAAGTGAGGTAGAAGGAGCACGATCTCAGATGAAGAGGAGGACGCTCCAGAGTTTAGGGGCCACAGCAGAGAAAACCTCGGCCTCCCTCAGTTTTGAGGCGGGATGGTGGGACGAACAGAAGGTTCAGAGAGTTTGACCTGGGAGAGTTTGACTAATGCTGCGTCCCATTACTCTCATTACTCCCATTAGTCTCATTACTGTCCCATTACTGTCTTACCCCTTCGTCTTACCCCTTGGTTTTGTGCGTTCATGTGAGGGCAAGGGGTGTCCCGATTCTTATTTTGATCAAGGGCTCGGACCACGGCCTCGGGCTACATACCCCTTGAGGTTCACAGGCTGTTGAGAGCCAGGAACGCTGCCTTCAGAGCTGGGGATGTCCCCCATCTGAGGGCAGCAAGAGCCAACCTGTCCCGTGGCATCAGGAAAGCCAAACACAAATACACACAGAAAATAACCGGACACTTTAGAGACAGCAGGGACACACGGAGTCTGTGGCAGGGCATCCAGAACATCACGGATTACAAACCCTTGCCACAGACCTGTGACAATAATATCACCCTGCTCAATGACCTCAACAGCTTCTTTGCACGGTTTGAGGCAGGAAATGACACCCGGCCCCAAAAAACTCCACCACCTCCCCACGACCAGCCCCTGTGTGTGTCTGCAGCCAGCGTGAAGAGGACACTCTCCAGGATCAACACCCGCAAGGCTGCAGGCCCGGACAACATTCCTGGTCGTGTGTTGAAAGACTGTGCAGAGGAGCTCAAGGATGTCTTCACAGACATCTTTAATGCTTCTCTGAGCCAGGCTGTCGTTCCCTCCTGCTTCAAAACCACTACCATCATTCCCGTGCCAAAGAAGCCCACTCCGGCCACTTTTAATGACTATCGCCCTGTTGCACTGACCCCCATCATCATGAAGTGCTTTGAACGGCTAGTCATGGCACACATCAAATCCATCCTCCCCCCACCCTAGACCCATACCAGTTTGCATACCGGGCCAACCGCTCTACCGAGGATGCAATCTGTTCTGCACTTCACCCGGCTCTCACCCACCTGGACAATAAAGACTCATATGTGAGAATGCTGTTCATAGATTTCAGTTCAGCATTCAACACTATAATCCCTCAGCAGCTCATTATCAAACTAGACCACCTGGGGCTTCAGACCTCACTGTGTAATTGGCTGCTGGACTTCCTCAGTGAGAGGCCACAGGCAGTGCGGGTCGGCAGAAACACCTCAAGCTGCATTAGACTGAGCACAGGAGCCCCCAGGGCTGTGTGCTCAGTCCGATGCTCTTCACTCTGCTGACCCACGACTGCTCACCAGCGTTCAGCACCAATCACATAGTGAAGTTTGCGGACGATACGACTGTGGTGGGTCTCATCTCTAATAACGATGAGACAAACTACAGGAGTGAGGTGAGCCTTCTGACCCAGTGGTGCAGCAATAACAATCTCCTTCTTAATGTTGAAAAGACCAAGGAGATTGTTATTGACTTCCGGAGAGGCCCCACCCAGCACCCCCCACTGTCCATCAATGGTGCTGCTGTAGAGAGGGTGAGCAGCACCAAATTCCTGGGGGTGCACATCAGTGAGGACCTCTCCTGGACAGTGAATACTGTATCACTGGCAAAGAGGGCTCAGAAGCGCCTCTATTTCCTCCGCAAACTGAGGAGAGCTGGAGCCCCTCCACCCATTATGACCACCTTCTACCGAGGCACCATTGAGAGCGTCCTGACCAGCTGCATCACTGTGTGGTACGGGAGCTGCACTGAACAGAACAGGAAAGCCCTGCAGCGCATAGTGAATGCAGCTGGGAGGATCGCTGGTGTCTCTCTCCCCTCCCTCCTAGACATTTTTAACACCCGGCTCACCCGCAGAGCGTCCAGCATTGTGGGTGACCCGAGCCACCCCGCACATAGCCTGTTCAGCCTCCTGCCCTCGGGGAGAAGGTACCGGAGTCTCCGGGCCCACTCCACCAGGCTTTCAAACAGCTTCATCCACCAGGCTGTCAAACAGCTTCACCCACCAGACTGTCAGGAGGCTGAACTCTCACCTGAACTCCCACCTTACCCATCTCTCACCCCCCACCCCCCATATTGGCATAACCTGTATTCCATAAAAGACATATCACTCTAGACACTTTAAAAAACTGCTGCTAAGGACGACTGTTGTACTGTTGCACATTTACATTTACTACTGGATTTTACTCCTGTTGCACTGTTGTTTACTACTGTTATTGCACACTTACATTTACTACTGGAATTTTTAGTACTGTTGTTTACTCCTGTTGCACTAGAATTACTACTGTTGCACATTTATTTTTATTTATCTTAACTCCAATGCACATTCTACTGCACATGACCATTTCACTGCTGTATCTTCCATTGCACATTTTGATGCACACTGCACACTTTGGAAATCTGTATATAGTATAGTTTATTTATTATGTTGCACTGTTTTAAGATTTTAGACCGTAGACTTTAGTTTTAACTTTAGATCTCTGTCTTAGATAGTTTTTTGTTGTGTTTTGTCTTCATATTGTATTTTGTACACTGTCTTTTTGCACTTGGCCAGAGAGAAACGAAATTTCGATTCACTGTATGTTGAACACATATGGCAGAATTGACAATAAAGCTGACTTTGAACTTGAACTTGAACTTTTGAAACGAAGTAAGCTCTCGACCTCTGTCTTACCCCTTCCCCTTTATCTACGTCTTTGTCTTGCCCCTCGATACCGAGCTGAGAGGACTCGGGGTACGGATGTTCCCCTAAGAAATGGGACAACACTTGATTCCCGTTTGCGTCATCGTCCCTCGCCTCTACCTGAGCTGCTACGTCTACAGAGGCGACAACGACTGACGCAAACAAACGGAAACAAATGTCGAGGATTATCGGGTACCTCAGCTCGACTAAAAACTACCTCGTTTATACATGACAGTTCGATGAAAACGATAACGTCGGTGAAACAGACGCCGCGACATCAGTTCACTAAAGTAACGTAGAACATAAGCGTCATAATTGTAAACCTGCTAAACTGTTAACCGATCATTACAACTGCTGAAAATACATTTATGAGACTCCTCGGCTGGTCCATGTGACGCTGCCATCCTGATCCCAAAAGTCCTGGTTTAGTCCTGGTTTAGTCCTGGTTTAGTCCTGGTTTTTGTTCTGGTTTAGTCCTGGTTTAGTCCTGTTTTTTATTCTGGTTTAGTCCTGGTTTAGTCTTGGTTTTTCTTCTGGTTTAGTTCTGGTTTAGTCCTGGTTTAGTCTTGGTTTTTGTTCTGGTTTTTGTTCTGGTCTAGTCCTGGTTTAGTCCTGGTTTAGTCCTGGTTTTTGTTCTGGTTTAGTCCTGGTTTAGTCCTGGTTTAGTCCTGGTTTAGTCCTGGTTTAGTTCTGGTTTAGTCCTAGTTTAGTCCTGGTTTAGTCCTGGTTTAGTTCTGGTTTAGTTCTGGTTTAGTCCTGGTTTAGTCCTGGTTTAGTCCTGGTTTTTGTTCTGGTTTAGAGAGAGAAGAAGGCTTAAAAACCACCAGACAGAAATGACCCTCCACGACAGCTTTATCTTCTCATTAAAAGGAAGAGAGGGAGAGGATGAATGGAGGAGGAGAAGAGAGGAAGAGAAGAGAGGAAGAGAAGAGAGGAAGAGAAGGAGAGATGGGAGGAAGAGGAGGAAAAGAGTTGGGAGAGGAGAGGAAACACAAGACAGAGGAGAGAAGAGAGAAGGAAGGAGAAGGATGGCCTAAAGAGGACGGGAGAGAAAAGTGAAGGAGAGGAGGAGGAGATAAGAGAAAGAAAGGAGTAGAAAAGGAGGGAGAGGAGAGGAAAGGACGGCTGTGGCTCCAGGAGGAAACATCAGAGCTTCACCCATTAAAAAAAGGAAGAAAATCACTTCAGACCATCAGCAAAATGAGCCGTTTCAATTCTCCAAAAGTGAAACGAAACGCAGCGTTTCGGTCACTTCACCCGGACTCTCTCGTTCATAAAAAACGCTCACGGACACGGGAATAAACGAGACGATGGGACTGAACGCGAACAACGTTTTCCACCTTCATTTGGGGTCAACACGAGTGCGTTACGACCCAGAAACCAAGGTGGAAAAAGGTCAAAATGAAGAAATAATTGAATGAACAGGGATGTGAAAGGCAAAATAGACACACAAAATAAGCAAAACTAAGAAACAAAATAATACAATTGAAAAATAACAAGTTCTGTGCCAAAAAACAGGTCACGTAGGCAGACTGAGACAAACTTTACTGATCAACAAGGGAAATTATTCAGGTACCGCTCATTGATCATAAAATAATATATAACAGAGAAAGAAAAAAATAGACGGAATAGGAAAAAACCCATATCAAATGAGACATAATTAAGATAAGATAAGATATGCCTTTATTAGTCCCTCAGTGGGGAAATTCCAGTGTTGCACAGCACAAAAAAGTAACGTCCGCCTCTGCGCGTCCTTCGTAGCAGCTCCTCCGGCGCACACAACTGCGCCGCGCAGCGCACATAGCAACCAGAAAAAAAGTTGGAAAATAACGGAGCGCGTTGCAACCAACTCCGGCTCTCGCCGCGCCGTGTAGTGTATGATGAAAATAATTTTAAAAAGTGTATTTTTAAAATTATTTAATTTATTTATTTTGGGCTGTAAGGAATTTACATTTTTTCAAAACAAGAACGACAACAACAAAAAAGGAGTGGAAAGGTGAAAACTTATTTAATCCCACCCTCTTCTATCAGGAATCAGGAAGGTTTTTATTGCCATATGAGTGAACAGGTTCACAGGTTCACAACATCAGGAACTCGCTCCGATACCTGGAGCGGACACTCCGGAGCACCGGGGCGGCCGTTCGCGGCGCCAACTTGGTTACAACAGAGTGGAAAATAGATGCAGCACAATCAATAACAATATTCACAAACATATTACGACAACAACTGGACAGGTAAAACACAGTGTTTTTTTGTTTGTGACAGACGGGCGGGTGGGAAGGATTCAGTCCAGAAAAATCAATGAAATTGATTGAAAACTGAAGCAGAGGCAAACATTACTAAATAGACAGGGCAGAGTGTTGTACATAAAACATATCAGTGTGAGCCAAATGTGGAGTGCCTTCTTTTGTAGAGTGCTGTGAGATAAGCGGCAGCTGTCGACCTTGGACGTGTTTGTGCAGAAGGTGCAGTCAAAACAAAGTCCAGTTGAATCACATTTTCAGGACAGTTGATTACACCAGAAAGGGGAAATTTAACATAATCGATACATTTTTAGAACCCAGGCGAACAGACAGTTTGCCAGAACCCTGGTTTCTGCCAGGCCTCCCAACTTCATGCCACCAAACAGGGCTGTGCGACTCGCCGTTCCCCACAGTTCCACATCCATTTATCCGTGATGTTATCCAGCGCCAGACGGATTTCTACAGATTGGATGTTACAGTTCAATCTGTGTTTCTCCTTCTGATGTAGACCTCCCTGGTCTACAGCAGCCCCCCTATGGTGTAAAATGACTGATGACAGCTCGGGATCTCTTGTCCGCTCCGGATCCAGTTACTGATGGGTCAGAAAACATCCCCCAGGCCAATCCAGATGTCCTGCCATCAAAATTCCAATAGTAAATCGTTCCGCATCCTCCAGTAACAACGGTGCCAGGTGCACGATGCGTCCCTCATGTATATAGAAAAAATAACTATCCATCTTCTTCCGCTTTTCCATTTCTGGGTCGCAAGGGCAGCAGTCCAAGCAGATCTGCTGCCCAGAACACAATGCATTAGCATAACTAATAAAATAAAATATTAAAATAAAATAAAATATCAAATATAGGTCTATAAAAAACAAAGAAGTGGCTAAACTAAGAGACACAAAACACACGACTAGTGATGTGACGTGCCGTATCGAGGCTGGAGCTGAAAATGATGACGTGACTGATTCAGGAAGTGGTTCAGATTGCGCCGCGAGTTTTGACAGTGAAATAATCCCCTCAGGCTCCATTCAAATACTGGGAGGCTAAAGGACCCCCTTCAACACTGGGAGAAACAGAAACATGTCTATCCCCATTTACAGAAGTGCGCAGTGGCATTCTTGTGTTTTCCAAAGCACGAGAAATATTATTTAAAAAATAAAAAAAATACACAAAGAAATCACACCACAATGGAGAAACTGTTGGTCCTCTAAACCAGAATCACATTACAAAAGCACAACCCCAACCCCCCTCACCTCACCGTAAATAATCATTTCCATTTCCATCACAGTGTGGTACGGGAACTGCACCGCTCAGAGCCGCAAAGCACTACAGAGGGTGGTGCGAGCGGCAGAGGACATCACTGGCAGCAGTCTCCCCTCCATCCAGGACATTTACCACAGCAGGGGTCTGCGTAAGGCACGCAGCATCACTAAGGACCATACTCATCCGGCACAAGGACTCTTCTGTCTGCTACCCTCTGGTAGACGATACAGGAGCCTGCAGCACGCACAAAAACACTCAAAGACAGATATTACACTCAAAGACAGATATTACCCCCAAGCTGTCAGACTACTGAACTCTGGGTAATACTCTAAATAATACTGAACTCTCAATAATACTGATAATAATAATAATAACAGAAGGAGGGAGGGAGAAATGGTTCAACTTTAAATTAGTATTTGATGTTTCATAATATAGTTTCATATATTTATTTTCCTTTAGGTTTTTTAGTCTCTTATTTTATTTTATTTCATTTTTTGTCCCTGATTGTGTCAGTTCCCTCCTCGGGCAAAAGGGGGCAGTAGAGCGGCGCTTTAAACCCGCCTGAACAGAGACGTGCCCCGACGCGAAATGACACGAGATTTCACCTCGACACGTGTTCACTTTCTGTACCCCAGATGAGTCAGATGCCCTCCCGTCCTCCTGTTTCCCCGTGAGTCAGATGCCCTCCCGGCTCCCCTTGTGTTCTCCAATACCCCTGCAGTGTGTCAGATGCCCTCCCTTCCTCTTATAATTCTGGACATTTTTCAGAATATTTCAGAGAGACGCAGCAGCTCCCACATTCCACCGTAAACACACGCGTGGAGTGAGTGTGCGGGGCCCGGGGTCCCGTGTCTCTGACGCCGGACACAGAGCCTCATCCCCGGCGTGTGTCAGCGCCACACTCCTGGTCCCCTGGTCCCCTGGTCCCCCGGTCCCCTGGTCCCCTGGTCCCCTGGTCCCCGGATCTCCGAGAGAAGAGACTCTGTCCACCACACTCTGTATGGAGGAGGTCTGGACACCCGCGGAGAGAGAGAGGGATGGAGGAGGAGCAGAGAAGGAGGGAGAGAGAGGAAGAGGAGGAGAGAAGGAGAGAGAGAGGGATGGAGGAGGAGGAGAGAAGGAGGGAGAGAGAGAGAGAGAGAGAGAAAGTAAGAGGAAGAGAGAAGGAAGGAGAGAGAGAGAGAGAGCAGGAAGAGGAGGAGAGAAGGAGGGAGAGAGAAAAAGGGGGAGAGAGAGAGAGGAAGAGGAGAGAAGGAGGGAGAGAACAGGAGAGAGGAAAGAGAAAGATAGAAGGAGAGAGAGGGAGGAAGAGAGAGGGGAAGTAAGAGGAGAGAAGGAGGGAGAGAGAGAAATAGGGAGGGAGGGAGAGAAGGAACGAGAGAGAGGAAAGAGAAAGATATAAGGAGAGAGAGAGTAAGAGGAAGAGAGAAGGAGGGAGAGAGAGGGAGAAAGAGAGTGATGGGGAGGAGAGAAGGAGAGAGAGAGAGAGAGAGAGAGAGAGAGAAGGAGGGAGAGAGGAGGGAGAGAGAGAGGGAGGGAGAGAGAGAGAGAGGAGGAGAGAGAGAGAGGAGAGAGAAAGTAAGAGGAAGAGAGAAGGAGGGAGAAGGAGAGAACGAGATAGAGAAGGAGAGAGGGAGAGAGAAGTAGAGAGAGAATGAGAGAGAAAAGGAGAGAGAGAGAGAAGGAGAGAGAAAGAAAAGGAGAGAAGGAGATAGAGAAGGAGAGAGGGAGAGAAAGGTAGAGAGAGAATGAGAGAGAAAAGGAGAGATAGAGAAGGAGAGAGAAAGAAAAGGAGAGAGGGAAAGAGAGAAGGGCAGAAAGTAAGAGAGGAAGAGAGAAGGAGGGAGAGAAGGAGGGAGAGAGAGAAGGAGGGAGGGAGAAACAGTGCAACTTTAAATGTAGGCAGTTTGTTGATGATGTTGATGTTTCATAATATATTGTTTTAATCTTTATTCTCCTTTAGGTTTTTTTTTTCTCTTTTTTGTCCCTGATTGTGTCGGTCAGTTCCGTCCTCGGCCCACAGGGGGCAGCAGAGCGGCCCGTTCTCTCCGCTCCGCTGTGGCATGCGCGGAGAGAGAGAGAGAGAGAGAGGAGGAGAGAAAGTAAGAGAGGAAAAGAGAGAGAAAGAGAAAGAGAGAGGTTTCAGGGGGGGGGTTCTGTCCGCGCTGGCTCCGCTCTCCGCGCACTTTGGATGCTGCACAGTTTCGCGAGGAATACGGAACCTACAACATCTACAACATCTACAACATCTACAGCACCACCAGCGCACCTCTTTACCCCACGACACATTTACGCATAAAAAAATCATCTCTACATCTCCTTTTTTTCCTTTTACATCCACAAATTCCTTCGCGTTTCGTTTCATTTTCACGACGCGCAAGCGAAAAAAAAAGCATCCACTTGTTCTTCTTCTTGTTGCTCCTCTCCCGTTGCGGAGGATTTAACGCGCCGGTGGTGGGTGAAGAAAGTCCCCCACACCGACCAGGACATACCCCATACCCCAGGACATACCCCCAGGACATACCCCCAGGACATACCCCGCATACCCGCTGGACGATAAACCCACCGGACACCGCGCTCGGAACGCGGCTTTTCCCCGGGACCCGCTCGCTTGGTTTGGCTTGGCTTGGCTTGGCACGTCGCGCGGTATTGGATTGTTTATCGATCGATCCCCTCATTTGGAAACCAATTTACCCGCAAACTTTGGACATCGCGGGATGGAGAGAAGCGAGTTGGACTTTTGCGTGAGGTGAAACGGAACGGGGACAGACGCTTTTACGCGTAAACGTGCGTAAAAGTCCAACTTCTTTCCCTTTAACTGACAACTGTCAATTCCTGTCCACGTGGCTGCTTTATTGATCAGCTAATTGGAGGTAATTGCCTCACTGCGAACTTGCTTTGTGCGGGATTTAACCAAGACATTTCATTTAAATAAATAAAAAAAACGTGAAATTTAAATCAATTTCTGCTTTTGCGTCGCAGATTTTTGGGGGATTTTTTCTTTCAACTTCCACACTTATTCACCCTTTTCTCTCAGCGCGTTGAACCGATCCCAACACGGTATTTTGGAGCTTTTCTAAACACTTTTTAATGAAATATATGAAATATTAATCTCCTCCGTGCGTCAGCCCCCTCCGGCTCCATCCGCGCCGACCGAGGAGCGAGACCGGCGTTCACACGGATTTTAAACCACTAAAACTACACACATTTTGGATTTTGGAGTTGTATTTAACAAAGGAACAGTTTTGGATCACGGGATTTGGGAAGAGGAGACGTTCCAAACACTCTGGGAAGGATACGAAGCGAAATATTGTGTGTTTTTGTGTCATTTGGCGTCCCCGTGGTGCTTCTCTCGGTGTTCTGCGGTGAAATCCCCGCGCTGTGAATTCGTAAATTCATCTGTGGCTTCGTGGATGGTTCAGAGATACAGTGGAGGTGGATTAAACTCGGAATAATTCGGATTTTGGACACGTTTCGGGGCTGTACGTGGGACTTCCGCCGCTGGACACGAAGGTAAAGTCATTTTTAAACTCACAAATCTCAGTTTTGCTCTGAAACATGCTGAAGATATGAGCAGTTTAAACTGGTAATTGCAATGAAATTGTTTTTGCTCTAATTTCTCTTGTGACTAAACGCTTTTGTCAACATTTTGCACCGTGATGAAAATGAAGAACTCTTTTTGTAATTTTATTATAACGTGGGCCTGAACCATCTGGGAACACGAATATAATCTCTTTTTTAACAAGAATTGTGATAAGATTTGAGACAGAAATAACTGAAGTGACACTAACACAGGTTTCAGAACGTGTTTTTAGAGGTTTAAACTACAGGTTTACACACAGGGAGGGCATCTGACTCAGTAGAACATTACAGAACATGTTTCTAAAGGTCTAAACTACAGGATTCGGTGCTGGGAGGGCATCTGACACAAAGAGACTTTCCAGGATGTGTTTGTACAGGTATAAACTGCAGCGCTGGCAGTTTTTATGCAGAATAAGACTAAGATTTTTGTTTTGTTTTGATTTTGTTGTTTGTTAAAAACCGCAGTCTTTACTGTTTTTCCACCACGTCCGGGCTCTTTGCAGTTACATTGTGAGCTGGGAGGGCATCTGACACACTGGGAGGGCATCTGACACACTAGAACATTACAGAATGTGTTTTTACAGATATAAACTGCAGGTTTACACACACAGGGAGAGCATCTGACACAAAGGGACTTCAAAATGTGTCTGTACAGGTCCAAACTACCGGTTTATGCACTGGGAGGGCATCTGACACACTGGGACATTACAGAATGTGTTTGTACAGGTATAAACTGCAACGCTGGCAGTTTTTATGCAGAATAAGACTAAGATTTTAGTTTAGTTTTGATTTGATTTTGTTGTTTGTTAAAAACTGCAGTTTTTACTGTTTTTCCACCACGTCGTTGTGAGCTGGGAGGGCATCTGACACACTAGAACATTCCAGAACAGGTATAAACTACAGGGATAGACACAGGGAGGGCATCTGACTTCAGAATAAGTTTCTAGAGGTCTAAAGTACCAAGTTCGGCAGAGCGAGGGCATCTGACACACTGGGACATTACAGAAAGTGTTTTTACAGATATAAACTACACAGGGAGGGCATCTGACACAAAGAGACTTTCCAGGATGTGTTTGTACAGGTATAAACTGCAGCGCTGGCAGTTTTTATGCAGAATAAGATTAAGATTTTTGTTTTGTTTTGATTTGATTTTGTTGTTTGTTAAAAACTGCAGTCTTTACTGTTTTTCCACCACGTCCGGGCTCTTTGCAGTTTAGTTGTGAGCTGGGAGGGCATCTGACACACTGGGAGGGCATCTGACACACTGGGAGGGCATCTGACACACTGGGAGGGCATCTGACACACTGGGACATGGCAGAATGTGTTTCTATAGGTCTAAACTCCCGAGTTCGGCAGAGTGAAGGCATCTGACACACTGGGACGTTACAGATTTAAACTACAGGTTTATACACTGGGAGGGCATCTGACACACTGGGACTTCAGAATGTGTTTGTACAGGTATAAACTACGGGGAGGGCATCTGACTTCAGAATGTGTTTCTAGTAGAGCTGGAGATTTCCTCATTGTTCTGTGCCCGACTCAAACACACAGAACAGACAAACGTTCTTTTATAAAACAAACACTTTACACCTGCATCAATGAAACTGTTATTGTTTTAAAAATATATATCACAGTTATATAAATCTCTTTCTTTTCTGGAGCTAAATGATTCCCTGACTGTGGAAAGATGGACTGGAGTGGGGAGTGTTGTGTTTGAGTTTTTCCTCAGTGATGCACAAAAGTCACTGTCTGTGTTCATGTGTGTAGCTTGTGCAGCTGTGGCAACACAACAGATTTGTGTCTTTGTAGCAAACTTCAGGTCCAAAACTTTCACCATGTTCATGAATCTGGGCTTTTCCACAGTTTATATGTGCACCATGTGTTTTACGACATACATCATGTTTTTGGTAAAACATACAACAGTGTGTGTGATTCCGTCGTGGGCCGTGCTCATCATACTGCAAACAGTTTGAACATGTTTTAGGGACTGGACGGTGGATATTTTCATTCTGTTCAGACCTGCACTTCTCCCACTCCGCTGCAGCTTTTGAACAGACCTCACAGTGAGCACTCGTTTGTTCTGAGTCCGACACAACAAAACTGAACCAGTTCCATATAACAGATGTAAACACATTTGTTTGGTACAAGCTCCGGCTTTAGCTCGCTTGCTAGCCGCGCTAACTCCTACAATGTTTGGGTACGCCCCGCTAACTTACCCGTGTAAAACGTGGCCGCGCATTAGTTCTGCTCACGTGTAAAAATAACAAAAAAAAACGATTTTCATAAAAACACATCGTCCTGAACTGTAAAATCAAATTAATCGATTTTTTTCTTTCTTTTTTTTCTTAGTTTATTTGACAGGGACAATGTGCAAAAACATTAAAGATGTTTTACACCAGATTATAGCTGAAGCTTCCATCTGTCGTCCCTGAGCAGGTGAGAAATACAATATAAAACGTAAACAATATAATCAATAAACACTCACACACTACAAATGACCAATTATTACACAATCAAATATTACAATAAACTCAGATTATAACATACAGTTCTCATTCTTAATGCTGACACTGCTGATTCTCTAATGATAATTTCTTAACATTAAATGAAAAGTTTTTCATGTCAGAGGAAAGTTTCAAACTTTGTGGTAATTTATTCCATTCTTTGATGCTTTGAAATAAAAAGGCCGAGCTGCGTGTAGGTCGTCTGCAGTCACCTGGAGGTCCTGGCTGTTTGTTCAGAGCTGGACACATTTTTTCATTGGAGGAGGCGCTGTGTTATTTAAGATTTTAAAGACTAATCGCACATTTGAATAGGTGATTAAATTGTCAAAGTTTAGCATTTTATATTGGACAATGATGATATCGCAGTGGCTTTTTGTCCACTTTTATTTTCCCGGGCAGTAACTTTATTAATGGTTTGCCAAAGTCTTTTAGTATTTCCTTTTGCCTGTTCAATTAAGTTCAAGTAAAAATTTGCTTTATTCTTCCTTAACAGGGATGTATTTCTGAGCCCTTTATATTGTAAAGTATCTGTCAGAATTTCAGGTATCTGTGTTCAGGTATTTTTTGAGTGCTGCATCAGTTTCATTAAACTCCAGTCTCAGTAGTCGAGTTGTAAAATGAAACCGGGGGGATGGTGAAATTTTTCACCAACGGGGGGCATTAAGCTAAGCCCTCCCCCATCACTGACATCACTGTGGTGTTTCAGGGCAGGGCAGAATTAGAAGGTACTTTGTTAAAATGGAAATGCTTTTATAACAAAAAGAATGCGGTCAGATCCATTCTAACAGTTTGCCGTGTTGTCTTTAATAATCCGGAGCTCCGGAGAAAAGGACATATCCCGAACGTATCCCGTGTCCCGAGGCGAGAGTTCCTTCTTACGTAGCATTAACGTAGCAAGTTAAGGATTCTTCTTCTCTTAGAAATGCCGCGTAAATATCAGGCTCACAGCTGATCGGCGAACAGGCGCAAACACAACAGCGGCAATTGTCATGATTGGCGGGAGCGCGTATCGGTGCGTAATTATGCTGCAACATGATTGGAAGCTGGAGCGCACTGGCCATTTTGACTTAAAAACAGCAAAATTCACCAAAAGTTTAGGGATTTTCATGCCTGATTGATAAAATGCCATAAGGGATGGAAGAAGGGATGATTTTGACTATTTTTTCCCCCCCATCCCCCCTCAACTCGAGTACTGTCCATACTGTCTCATTGACCCAGGGTAGAGATTATTTAATACTAGTTTTCCGAGGTAATTCTTTTGTATATTTATGTATAAGGTCACTGAAGGTTTTCATAAAATCATTAGTTGCATCTTGACAATTTTTTACCACAAGTTATTTGATCCCATTGAATTAGTTGAATTTCATTATAAAATAATTCTAAGTCTCTTTTTGCAATACTTGAAGTCGCTGTATTTAAGTTCCTTCTACTTGAATTGTTATATGTTGCTTTTGATAACTTCCTAATTAAAGGTCCCATGGCATGAAATTTTCACTTTCTGAGGTTTTTGAACGTTAATGTGAGCTCCCCTACCCTGTTTAGCCCCCCCCCCCCCCCCCCATGGTTAAAAGTTGCGAAATGTCTAAACTGAGCATTTATGATCTTTTTCTGCGTTACACAAAACCAGTGTTGAAACGGGCGAGTTCGGACAAGGCACCTTATTGACGTCAGATCGGCAAATGCAGCTCCAGCCCCTCCCTCTGTCTCCGCTCAGTGTCCCTGTATATCCCGCCCAGAGAGTTTGGACTGTGAATGCGCTACAATGCGAAATGCGTTTTTTTTAGGGCTGTCAAACGATTAATTTTCTTGATAGCAACTAATCTCAGAAATGTCATAGTTAATCGCGATTAATCTTGATTTATTTTGCATGTTTAAAATTGATATCTTGCAGTAAGACCGTTCGAATCTAAAGTTAAACTCACAATGCAAAGTATTTCTCACCATTTTTTTTATTTCAAAAAAGTGCAGAGAAAGGAAAAAGTAACAATGAACCAGTAATAGTGCTTATTTTGAGAAATTGTAAATAAATGACTGAAGCCCGCTCGAGCTGCCTACGGATGTGTAGAAGGAACAAAATATTAATATTCCCAGCCCTAGTTTTTTTATTTGCCTGGAGGCACGTCCGAGTGTTTCTAGGCTCGCAAGTCCCTTACCCGACCCTCTGGACCTCTGAAATACCAGTGGTTTAATTTTATTTTCTGTGTAAATATGCTTTTTTTCATTGCAAAGTCTCTCATCTGTCTCTCACGGAAGGGCAGACAGAGCGGAGCCGAGCTGCGCTGAGCTGCGGGGGAAACCCGCCCCCCCCCGCTCCTTAGCCAATCTCTCTGTCCTTCTCATTTGCACTGAAGAAGCAACACCCACAATAAAGCATTTTAGACACATATCTAGCCTCATGAAGACTGTCAGAGTCATTTCTCATGCACTGAGTGTTGATTTTGAAGAAGGATTCATTTACAGTATTAGGGAACCATTAAGGAGCCATATAAAAGCATCAAGAAGTACCATGTCATGGGATCTTTAAAAAAGTGAGGTTGTGGTCGGAGAGACCTGTAATCAAGTTATACGTTTTTGAGATCCGCTCTTCTTTATTTGTGAAGATCAATCATTGTTTCTGAAGATTTAGTTATGCGAGTTGCCTTCTTCATCATTTGTACCATATGAAACTTTGTCGTTATTTGTTTTAAATTTTTGCTGCTGTTTTTGTCTCGCCAATTGATATTAAAATCCCCTAACAAAATAGTTTCCTTGTTATTGCACTTGTTAAGTATCTCCGTTAGATGAGTAAAGAAAATGTCCTTTGCTGAAGGTGGTCTGTAGCACAATAACCACAAACGACATTTCCGGTGAAAGTCTGATCGTTATTCCCACACATTCCAGAGAATCAATGAGATTTTCAATTTTTGTGCAATTAAATTTCTCTTTCACATATATCATTACAGCGCCACCTTTTCCCTGTTTTGTGTCACATCTGAAAACATTATAACCCTCAACATGAAAAGCACTTTGTGGAGCTGATGGTTTTAGATCATCCAAACTGGAGTCTGTCAACAGATGTTCCAGTTGCTCTTTGACACGACACTCCTAATATTCAAATGCCCACCAAAAATGCCCTTTGGTTTAACCGAGGGCTCCCAAAGTATCTTTGCATGGTTTACTGTTTGAAATAGTCTGATTTCTTTTCTGTTTATAGCTGCTCTCTCTGAACTCATTTCTGATTGACCCCGCCTCTTTCCCCTGGTGTGAGTTACCAGATCTTAATTGATAAAACCGCACAGGTCTAGTTTCTAGAGGTTTAAACTACAGGGCCTAAAAAAAATAAATGTTAGTTTCCGATTTGTTGACAGTTCTAGACATGGGTAGGTAGGGAATTTATTTTATTTTTTTTATTTATTTTTTTTCCTGTGGGAATATGGACATTTTGAAAATTTATTTTATTTCCTTCGTGTGTGTGTGTGTGTCTGTCTGTGTGTGTGTGTGTGTGTGTGTTTAACTCCACCTCCCAGAGCGCGTTTCCAACGGAATCAAGAACCCGGACATTCGAAGGATTTTTTTATAAACTCCAGCCGGTTCTTAAGACTTCGCCCCACAACAAAGCGTATTCTTCCGCCGTTCGCATTTGTTTACGTCGCTTACGACGCTAAACCGCGTAAGACGGAATGACGCGTAATTTTTTTTTTTTTTTTTTTTACCGTCGTAACCAGAGGACCCCCGTACACATTGCAGCGCAGGTGTGGTGAATGACGTCGATTGTAGCCTCGCGGAAATCGAAAAATACAGTAGGCTATTAGTTTTCTTTCTTTCTTTTTTAACCGAAGCTTGTAAAATTAATTTGAGTATCAAATTTATTTTATTTTATTAAGTCCAATAAAATAATTTGGGTCGCATGCAAATCAACAGGGTCGGTCGGCAACCGGAAACTTAGATTTATTTTTTTTAGGCCCAGGGTTAGGCATTGGGAGGGCATCTGACACACTAGAACATTCCAGAACATGTTTTTACAGGTATAAACTACAGATAGACACTGGGAGGGCATCTGACACACTGGCACTGTAATAAGATTTGAGACAGAAACCGCTCGGAACTGACACTAAAGCAAGAATCAGGTTCCAGAACATGTTTGTGGAGGTTTAAACTACAGGGTTTATTGTATTTATGTATTGATGTATTTATTGAATTACGACAGTCATATTAATCAATACATGAGCAGAAGCTGCACAGTAAATGTGCCAGAATGAGCTTTAGAGCTAAATTGCATCTGTAGTGTATCTTCTTTTTTTCCCCCATACTCTCTGAGTTATTGTTTGTATTATTTTTTATTATTACTTTATTCCATTCTTGCTGCACTTTTCTTTCTTGTTCAAACTGTCCCTGCCTGGAGCTACAGTGGCGAGTACATTTGTCCTGTGTGAGATCAATAAAGTCTGACAAACATTTACAATCACAAATATAAAAGACACACAATATTTACAAGAAACATGAACACACTTCATAACAAGTCATGAGGACAGGACTCGTTTGTTTAGCGTCGTCTTCAAAGTTTCTAATCTGAGCTGGTCATGAGTTCCATGTGCCTCTCTCTTAATCCTGGTTTAGTCCTGGTTTAGTCCTGGTTTAGTCCTGGTTTAGACCTGGTTTAGACCTGGTTTAGACCTGGTTTAGTCCTGGTTTAGTCCTGGTTTAGACCTGGTTTAGACCTGGTTTAGTCCTGGTTTAGACCTGGTTTAGTCCTGGTTTAGACCTGGTTTAGTCCTGGTTTAGTCCTGGTTTAGACCTGGTTTAGTCCTGGTTTAGACTTGGTTTAGTCCTGCTTTAGTCCTGGTTTAATCCTGCTTTAGTCCTGCTTTAGTCCTGGTTTAGTCCTGGTTTAGTCCTGCTTTAGTCCTGGTTTAGTCCTGGTTTAGTCCTGCTTTAGTCCTGCTTTAGTCCTGTGGCGCTGTATAATACAGTCTCCTCTGGTTATCGATCAGTATTGATCATATTGTTATTAGTTTTCTTCTGTACTGGTGCAGGGGCAGGTCCATTTAAAACCTTAAAAACAAAACAAACATCCAAGAACATGTGAGAACGTTTAAAGTGTAAAATATTCTTCTTCCTGAGGATGTTCGAGTCTAGACTGGAGCTTTTACACTCTGCTGTGTGAGCGTGTTGTGTAACAGCAGGTTCAGGGAGGGCATCTGACACACTGGGACATTACAGAATGTGTTTGTACAGGTATAAACTGCAGCGCTGGCAGTTTTTATGCAGAATAAGACTAAGATTTTAGTTTAGTTTTGATTTTGTTGTTTGTTAAAAACCGCAGTCTTTACTGTTTTTTCACCACGTCCGGACTCTTTGCAGTTTTGTTGTGAGCTGGGAGGGCATCTGACACACTGGGAGGGCATCTGACACACTGGGAGGGCATCTGACACACTGGGAGGGCATCTGACACACTAGGAGGGATTAATAACGGCATATCTTATCTTATTTAGATAAGTTTCCCCTTCAAATCTGTTTTCTTAAACATATAAAAGAAACTGAGGGAAGCTCATTTGAACAGGAGCTTATCGTCCTACAGTAAAACCATCCTCTTCTGTCTCTTTTTTTTCTTTTCTCGCTCTCTCCTCCCTCTCTCCTTTATCTCTCCTTTATCTCCCCTTCTCTCTCTCCTCCCTCTCTCCTCTCTCTCTTTCTCCTTTCTCTTCTATTCTCTTTCCTCCCTCTCTCCTCGTCTCTTTCCCTCCTCCTCTCCTCTCTTCTCTCTCTCTCTCTCCTCTCTCTCTCTCCTTTATCTCCTTTTCTCTCTCTCCTCCCTCTCTCCTCTCCTCTTTTTCCTCTCCTCTCCTCTCTTTCTACTTTCTCTTCTATTCCCTCGCTTCTCTCTTTCTCCTCCTTTTCTCCTCTCTCCTCTTCTCTCTCTCCTTTCTTTTCTATTCTCTCTCCTCTCGTTCTTCTTTCTCTCCTCTCCTCTCTTTCTCTCTGTCTCCTCTCTCTCTCCTCTCCTCTCTGTCTCCTCTCTCTCCTAGTCCTGCTTTAGTCCTGGTTTAGACCTGGTTTAGTCCTGGTTTAGTCCTGGTTTAGACCTGGTTTAGTCCTGGTTTAGTCCTGGTTTAGTCCTGGTTTAGTCCTGGTTTAGACCTGATTTAGTCCTGCTTTAGTCCTGCTTTAGTCCTGCTTTAGTCCTGGTTTAGTCCTGGTTTAGTCCTGGTTTAGTCCTGGTTTAGTCCTGGTTTAGTCCTGGTTTAGTCCTGGTTTAAACCTGGTTTAGTCCTGCTTTAGTCCTGCTTTAGTCCTGCTTTAGTCCTGGTTTAGACCTGGTTTAGTCCTGGTTTAGTCCTGGTTTAGTCCTGGTGCACAAGTCTCTACCCCATAGTTCAGATTATTAAGAAAAAAATCCCCTTGTCTTCTTTAAAAATAAAATATTGTTGGATTTTCCACCCGCTAAATGTGCTTTTTTTCCCCGGTCGACACCAGTTCCAGATTGTTCCATAGTACTGCCGTAGTGTGCACAGTTTGTCTGTAATTTCGCCGTCACTTTCTCCTTTTGAGCATTTTTGAAAACCTTTAAAACCTGAAATCGGTGTACCCGCGCGGCCTTATACTTTTATTCTCCTTCATCGTTTCACTTTAGACCGTTTGCCCGGTAACTGCAGAAATATTAACCATAAACCAGGGGAAAAAATCGCAAAAAATGACTTAAAACGGCATGATTAAGGAGATGTTATTCCTTTGTTTGAAATGTTTTGTAGTGTGGAATTAAACCTTTCTGTCGTCATGGAGACCAAACCAGACCAGGTTCCAGGTCAGGTCTGTGGAGCGGCGACTCCGCTCAGTCAGAACGTCTGTTTTTTAAGGTATTTTGGATCCATAAAACCATCTGTAACTGGATAAATGTGCTGCTTTCCAAGTTATTATGCAAATGATATTTTTCTCAGATTTTTGCCAAATTGTCAAAATAAATAACAGTCGTCGTCATTTTCATGTCCTCAACCTTCAGAGAACAATTCAAATGTGAGAAAAATAAAAACTGAAAATGCAGCATTCCAAATTGTTCTGCTCAACAGTTTCAAACGGTTATTTTTCCATGAGAAGCATTAGCACATGACTGAAATCCAAATCTATTTCAATCCAAACATCACGTCCAGTTCCATTTGAACAGCGCAGCTCTGATTTGACAGGAGCGTCACAATTCTTGGATTGTTTGAACTTGTGAGTTTGTGGAGAGTTTCTGCTCGAGTTTCTTCGCAGGATGTCAGAATATCCTCCCAGAGCTGCTGTTTGGACGTGAACCGCCTGCCGCCCTCGTAGATGTTTCACTCGAGGAGCTCCAGAGGTTCTCCACAGGGCTGAGGTCAGGGGACTTTCTCTGCTTTTATGCCCAATGATGCATGAAGATGATTTTGCTACAGAAAACACGGTTCTTCTTTTTGTTCCATGGAAGAAAGTCGGTCAGAAACTCCACAGACTTTACACTAGAGCCGGGCGGTATGACCAAAAACTCATATCACGCTATTTTTCAAAATTATATCGGTGTCATGGTATTTGACGGTTTTTTTTTTTCAAAATTGACCAAAATTGACTGAAAATTGATAGAAAATTGACCAAAAATTTATAGAAAATTGACTGAAATTGACTGAAAATTTACCAAAAATTGACAGAAAATTCATAGAAAATTGACCAAAAATGTATTGAAAATTGACTGAAATTGACCAAAAATTGACAGAAAAATTAACAAAAAATTGATCGAAAATTGACCAAAAATTGACCAAAAATTTATCAAACATTTTAAGAAAAGTGACCAAAATTGACCGAAAATTGACAGAAAATTGACCAAAAATTGATAGAAAATTTACCGAAATGGACAGAAAATTGGCCAAAAATTTACAGAAAATTGACAAAAAATTTATTGAAAATTGGCTAAAAATTTACCAAAAATTGACAGAAAATTTACTGAAAATTGACTGAAATTGACTGAAAATGGACAAAAAATTTGCCCAAAATTGGCCAAAAATTGACAATTTTTTTTTAGCAAAAATGTATAGAAAACCGACACAAAATTTACAGAAAATTGACCGAAATTGACAGAAAATTGACGAAAAATTTACGAAAAATTAAAAACAAACAAACAAAAAACGGGTATGAACTGGTATACCACTCAGCCCTCATTTACAGAGGTCATTTTCACACCTTCAGGGACCTTAAAGAGGCCGACCAACTCTCTCCTCATGATTCTGACTCCACCACCTCCTCACTGACGTTGTCTTGTTGGAACATCATGTCCGTCCACCAACCGTCGTCCACTCCATCCATCTGGACCATCCAGGGTTGCACGGCCCTCATCAGTGAACAAGACTGTTTGAAAATGGGTCTTCTTGTGTTTCTGGGCCCACTGGAGCTGTTTCTGCTCATGAGCTTTGTTCAGGGTTGGTGGAATAGAAGGTTTCTGCAGAAGTTCCTTCACCTTGATGTTCGCAGGACTCCAGAGGCACCAGCAGCTTCACATACCTGTTGACTTCTTTGTGATGTCACTTTAGCAGCTGCTCTCTTAGACCCCGTGTACACGGACACTGGTATTTTTAAAAACATTTCCCTTCGTTTGTACTAGTGATGTCAGGCGATTAAAAAAATTAATCTAATGAATTACAGGATTTGTAATTAATTAATCTAGTTGATCACATTTTAAGAGAAAGAGCGAACGAATGAACCCATTTTGTGATTGAGTTTGTCAGTTTTCAAGTGGTCACTTTGCTCAATCATTTCCCAAATTCTGTGAGCGTGGTTTGTTGGTTTGGTTTGGTGGTCTGGCGGTTTGGTGGTTTGGTGGTTTGTTGGTTTGGTGGTTTGTTTGTTGGTTTGGTGGTTTGGTGGTTTTGGTGGTTTGTTGGTTTGGTGGTTTGGTGGTTTGGTTTGGTGGTTTGGCGGTTTGGTGGTTTGGTGGTTTGTTGGTTTGGCGGTTTGTTGGTTTGGCGGTTTGTTGGTTTGGCGGTTTGTTGGTTTGGCGGTTTGTTGGTTTGGCGGTTTGTTGGTTTGTTTGTTGGTTTGGTTTGGTGGTTTGTTGGTTTGGTTTGTTTGGTTTGGCGGTTTGTTGGTTTGTTGGTTTGGTGGTTTGGTGGTTTGTTGGTTTGGCGGTTTGGTGTTTCGTTGGTTTAGTGGTTTAGTGGTTTGGTGGTTTGGTGGTTTGGTGGTTTAGTTGGTTTGGTGTTTTGGTGGTTTAGTGGTTTAGTGGTTTGGTGGTTTGGTGGTTTGGTGGTTTGGTGGTTTAGTGGTTTGGTGGTTTGGTGGTTTAGTGGTTTGGTGGTTTGTTGTTTTGGTGGTTTAGTGGTTTGTTGGTTTGGTGATTCGTTGGTTTGGTGTTTCGTTGGTTTAGTGGTTTGTTGGTTTGGTGTTTCGTTGGTTTGGTTTGTTGGTTTGGTGTTTTGTTGGTTTGGTGTTTTGTTGGTTTAGTGGTTTGGTGGTTTGGTGATGTGAGTGCAGCGTGCTGACTCACTAGCCTTGAGCCTCTTGAAGGTTTCTTCGGATGCGACACGTAACAAAAGCGTCTTGAATCCAAAGTTTGTCTTTTCTACTTGTTTTTACTTCTCCGGACGTGTTTATCGTTCAATTGATCCGTCAGGCTGGAGCAGCTTCGGTGATCGGAAAATTCCTTTTGACAAAAGCTCCAAATCCCGGCGTTCTTGTTGATCGTCCCGTCTTCGTTCTTTTTTATAAATAAACTCGCCGTTCAAAGTTCCTGGCAGCGATTCGCTCGCCGCACGGCAAATTTAAAATTCACATTGAATTGCCGCTCATAATTAATTGCGTTAATTTTTATAGTGCGTTAATTTTCAGTCTAATTAACGCGTTAAACTGACAGCTCTAGTTTGTACCCATCTTTTACAGGCAAACGGCAAATTCACCTCTGAAAACAAATCTTTCTAAAAACTCTGGCTAGAGTGGAGATTCTGGAATACTACGGTTTGGCGTTTGCGTGTAAAGTGAGATGAACGCAAAAGTGTCATTCTGATTGGCAGAGCGTTTTCCTTCTTCCGACACCGCCGCCCATAGGCTTGGCGTAGTTTCGATGGCGTATTTATGCGGGTTGGTAAATGAAAACAATGCTCTGTGCACAGTGTTATTTTGGAAAATGGAGGAAGGAAAATATTTGTTTCTCAACATACGTAGTAAACACAGCCTAAATCTGATGTATTTGTCTGGCAGAAATGTTCCTCACTGTGCCTTTAACTGCACGAATCCATGAGTCTGAATCAGCTGTAAATCTCTTAATCGTTCGACGATCACGCTTACGTGAAATTATAACGATACAATTTGGACCATGGTGTAAGGTCGAGCTGTTTAAAGTCACACTGCGGAACATTCCAGGCCGAGCAATCCTGTATCCATAGAAACGAGGCTCTACCGGGAAAGTTACACAATATTGCTTTAAGTATCCTGACGTCTGCGCTTTTCCAGTATTTCTCCTTCTCATTTTACGGCGTTTAAAAAAAATAAAAATAAATAAAAAATCATGCTGGTATCAGTATCGGCTTTGGCATCAGTATCGAGTCTTCTCATGAGTATCAGAATTGAGTATCGGAATGTTTCCTGACGAGTCTTTTTCTGAAGCTCTAAACGATTCCCTCCTTCTCCTCAGACTTCCTCCAAATCTGTCAATCAATATTTCTAACTGCCCTGATCAATATGCCTCTCTATTATAAACTCTCTCTCTATCCCTCTATCCCTCCCTCCTCTCTTTTTTTTAGCTTCTCTCTCTCTCTCTCTCTCTCCTCCTCTCCTTTCCTTCTCCCCACACCCCCCTCCTTCTCTCCCTCCCTCTCTCTCTCTTCCTTCTCTCCCTCATTCCTCCCTCTCTCCTCCCTCTCCTCCCGCCTTCTCTCCTCCCTCCCTCCTTCTCTCCTGCCCTCACTGTACAGTTCATTCATTCATTCATCTTCTTCCGCTTTTCCATTTTCTGAGTCGTGGGGGCAGCAGTCCAAGCACAATGCACCAGCCCCATGAATCCTCCCGCGGGTGGTGGGTCCACAGGAGGACACTGTCCAGTCGTTTTTTAAATTCACACCCCATCTCTCTCTTTCTCCCTTCTCTCTCTCTGTGTACAGTCGTTTGTTACACTCATCCCTCTCTCCTCTCTCTCTCTCTGTGTACAGTCGTTTGTTACACTCATCCCTCTCTCCTCTCTCTCTGTGTGTACAGTCGTTTGTTGCACTCATCCCCCTCTCATCACCTTTGGGTGAGAGTTCATCTTCTGTTCCTCTGTATCATTTTCCCATTTGTTCAAGTCCGAGTGAACAAAGATCCACTGTTCAGATCCCAACGCTCCAGGTGCTGCGCTCTCTCTATCCTTCTATCACTCTATCCATCTATCCATCTATCCCTCTATCCACCTGTCTCTCTATCCATACATCCCTCCATCCATCTATCCATCCATCCTCCTCTATCCCTCTATCCATCCTCCTCTATCCATCCATCTATCCCTTCATCTATCTTCCTCTATGCCTCTATCTCTATCCTCCTCTATCACTCTATCCCTCTATCCTCCTCTATCCCTCTATCCATATATCCCTCTATCCCTCCTCTATCACTCCATCCATCTGTCCCTCTATCCCTATATCTGTCCCTCTATCCCTTCATCTATCCATCCATCTATCCATCTATCCCTCCATTTATCCCTCTATCCCCCCATTTATCTATCCACCTGTACATCCATCTATCCATCTATCTCCTGATCTATTCATCTATCCCTCCAGCTATCCATCCATTTATCCTTCTATCCCTCATCATCCATCTATCCCTCTATCTCTCCATCCATCTATCCATCCATCACTCCATCTATCCCTCTATCTATCCTCTATCCCTTCATCTATCCATCCATCCATCTAGAGAGGGAGAAGAAGAAAGAAAACAGAACACCCCGAAACCCCGACACCCCGACAGCCCGAAACCCCGACAACCCGACACCCCGAAACCCCGACAGCCCGACAGCCCGACACCCCGAAACCCCGACACCCCGAAACCCCGACACCCCGAAACCCCGACAGCCCGACAGCCCGAAACCCCGACAACCCGACACCCCGAAACCCAGAAACCCCGACACCCCGAAACCCCGACACTTTGACACTCTGACACCCTGAAACCCCGACACCCCGCCACCCCGAAACCCCGACACCCCGACACCCCGAAACCCCGACACCCCGAAACCCCGACACTTTGACACTCTGACACCCTGAAACCCCGACATCCCGACACCCCGACACCCCGAAACCCCGACACTTTGACACTTTGACACTTTGACACTCTGACACCCTGAAACCCCGACACCCCTAAACCCCGACACCCAGAAACCCCGACACCCAGAAACCCCGACACCCCGAAACCCCGGCAGGTGTTAAACAGCTGCACTTGTGTCGTTTTTCTCTTCTTCTTTTGGGGCCTAATATTTGTGGGTCTTTGCAGGTTCATAAATTTGAGAAAACAGATGTGCCACTGGACTTAAACGGAGAGGTGGAGGAAGAGAGGGAGCGAGGAAGAAGGACGGAGGGAGGAGAGGAGGGAGGAGAGAGGGATGGAGAGAGGAAAGGGAGGAAAGGGAAGACGGAGAAGGAGATAGAAGGGGATGAGAGAAAGCAAGAGAGGGAGGGAGGGATGGAGAGAGGAGAGGAGGGAGATGAATGGAGAGAGGTGGAGGAGGAGGAGGAGAGAGGAGGGAGAGATGGATGGAGAGGAAAGGGAAGAGAGAGAAAGAGGAGGAGGGGAGAGAAAGCAAGAGAGAGAGGGAGGGGGAAGGAGGAGAGAGGGAGGAGGAGAGAGGAAAGGAAGGAAAGAGGAGAAATGAGGAGAGGGCTGAGAGAAAGCAAGAGAGAGAGGGGGAGGAGGAGAGAGAGAGGGAGGAAAGGAAGGAGAGAGAGGAGAAACGAGGAGGAGAGGGGGTGAGAGAAAGCAAGAGAGAGAGAGGTCGATGGAAAGAGGAGAGAGAGGAAAGGAAGGAGAGAGAGGAGGAGAGGGGGTGAGGGAAAGCAAGAGAGAGGGAGGGATGGAGAGATGACAGGGTGAGAGAATGAGAGAGGAGAGGGAAGACAGAGGGAGGAGAGAGAGAAAGGGAAAAGAAATAGAAGAGTGAGAGAAAGCAAGAGAGAGGGAACGAGGGAGGGGAAGAAGGAGAGAGAAGAGAGATGGAAAAGGGAAGGAGAGAGAGGAGAAAGGTGAGGAGGGGAAGGAGGAGAGAGGGAAATGAAGGAGAGGATAATGAAAAGGGAGAGGGGGATGAGGGAGAAAGCAAAAGAGAGGGAGGGAGAGAGAGGTAGGTGGATGGGAGAAAGAGAGAGCGAGAGAGAGAGAGGTTGATGAAAGAGAGAGGAAGAGAGGAGGAGGAGGGAGGAGATGGAGAGAAAGGTGGGAGAGAGGAGAGGATGGAGGGAGACAGAAGAGAGAGAGAGGAGGAGGGAATAGGAGTGTGATAGAGGGATGAGATTGGAGGGGAGGAGTGTGATAGAGGGATGGGAGGAGAGGAGAGGAGTGTGATAGAGGGATGAGAGGAGAGGAGAGATTTAGAGACATAAGGAGAGGCCAGAGGAGACGAGATCGAGGAGCTCATAAATCCTCCAGGATGATGAAGTGCACAAGAGCAAAGAGGAGGAGGAGAAGAAAGAGAGGATGAAATATAACTGACAGGAGAGAAGGAGAGAGGGAGAGGGGGAGGGGAAGAGAGAAGGAGAGAGGGAGGAGAGAAGAGCGAGAGAGGAAAGGGAGAGTGAAATATAATTACAGGTGAGAGGGAGGAAGAGAGAAGGAAAAGAGATGAAGGGAAAGAGAGCAGAGAGGAAAGAGTGTGAGGGAGGGAAGAGAGGGAGGGAAGAGAGGGAGGAGGAGGAAAGATGTGGCTAAAAACAGACAGAAAACAGAGAGAGAGGGAGAAGAGAGGGAGAGAAGGCGCTGAAATGCAACCAAGAGAGAGAGGGAGGGAATGAGAGGACACTGAAAAGAGAGAGTGAGAGAGGGAGGAGGAGGAGGAGAGAGAGAGAGGTCAGAGAGAGAGAGGGAGGAGGAGAAAGGGAGGTGGAGAGAGAGAGGTGGAGGGAGAGAGGGAGGTGGAGAGAGAGAGGGGAGAGAGAGGTGGAGGGAGAGGGAGAAGGAGAGAGGGAGGATGAGTGAGAGGATAGAGGGATAAAGGGAGGAGGAGAGAGGTGGAGGGAGAGAGTGAGAGGAGAGATGAAGGGGAGAGGGAGGAGGATAGAGAGGATTGAGGGATAGAAGGAGGATGAGTGAGAGGAGAGAGGGATAGAGGGAGGAGGAGTGAGGATAGAGGGATAGAGGGAAGAGGAATGAGAGGAGAGAGGGATAGAGGGAGGAGGATAGAGGGATAGAGGGAGGAGGAGTGAGAGGATAGAGGGATAGAGGGAGGAGTAGTTGTGTTGTCAGTGACACAGCACATATTCACCTGCTCAACCAGAACGACTCTGAAACATTCAGTCTGCTGCTGTTTCATCTACAGGATCTACCACTGATGTGGCCTCTGCATTTGACCCGTTCACTGTCTCTGGGTCACACCTGCATTTGACCCGTTCACTGTCTCTGGGTCACACCTGCATTTGACCCGTTCACTGTCTCTGAGTCACACCTGCATTTGACCTGTTCAGTGTCTCTGGGTCACACCTGCATTTGACCCGTTCACTGTCTCTGGGTCACACCTGCATTTGACCCGTTCACTGTCTCTGGGTCACACCTGCATTTGACCCGTTCACTGTCTCTGGGTCACACCTGCATTTGACCCGTTCACTGTCTCTGGGTCACACCTGCATTTGACCCGTTCACTGTCTCTGGGTCACACCTGCATTTGACCCGTTCACTGTCTCTGAGTCACACCTGCATTTGACCCGTTCACTGTCTCTGAGTCACACCTGCATTTGACCTGTTCAGTGTCTCTGGGTTACACCTGCATTTGACCCGTTCACTGTCTCTGAGTCACACCTGCATTTGACCTGTTCAGTGTCTCTGGGTTACACCTGCATTTGACCCATTCACTGAGTCACACCTGCATTTGACCCATTCACTGAGTCACACCTGCATTTGACCCGTTCACTGTCTCTGGGTCACACCTGCATTTGACCCGTTCACTGTCTCTGGGTTACACCTGCATTTGACCCGTTCACTGTCTCTGGGTCACACCTGCATTTGACCCGTTCACTGTCTCTGGGTCACACCTGCATTTGACCCGTTCACTGTCTCTGGGTCACACCTGCATTTGACCCGTTCACTGTCTCTGGGTCACACCTGCATTTGACCCGTTCACTGTCTCTGGGTCACACCTGCATTTGACCCGTTCACTGTCTCTGGGTCACACCTGCATTTGACCCGTTCACTGTCTCTGGGTCACACCTGCATTTGACCCGTTCACTGTCTCTGGGTCACACCTGCATTTGACCCGTTCACTGTCTCTGGGTCACACCTTAAAGTGGAGAAGAAAGATAAAATGGATAGAAGCAGGGGAGAGAGAGAGAGAAGACAGGGAGGTGGTGATGGAGAGAGGAAAATGAAGGAGAAAGAGAGAGGGTGAAAGATTGAGAGGAGAGATAAAGAAAGAGGAGAAAGAAGAAGAGAGAGGAAATGGTGTGTGTGTGAGAGAGAGAGACAGAGAGATAAAAGAAAGAGAAAATAGGTAAAACCAGTAGAGAGAGCTAGGGAAGAGAGAGGGGAGGGTGAGAGAGAGGAAATTGAAGGAGAAAGAGGAGAGAGAAGATATGAAGGTGAGAGAAAGAAAGAGATAGATAGAAGAGAGCAGAGAGAGAGAGAAAGACAGAGAGAAAGAGAGAGATAAAGAAAACAGTGAAAAAGAGGAGGTATAGAACAGTGATGGGTGGTGTGGTAGAGATGAGAAACAGAAGAGAGAGAAAGGAGAAAAGAGAGATAGAGAAAAGAGAGAGAGAAAAGAAATGGAGAAAAGAGAGAGTGAAGTGAGAGAAGAGAGATAGAAAAGAGATAGAGAAAAGAAAGAGAGAGAGAAAAGAGAGATGGAGAAAAGAGAGATGGAGAAAAGAGAGTGATGGAGAAAAGAGAGAGATAGAGAAAAGAGAGATAGAGAAAAGAGAGAGAGAGAAAGAGAGAGATAGAGAAAAGAAAGAGAGAGAAAGAGAGAGAGAGAAAGAAATGGAGAAAAGAGAGAGTGAAGTGAGAGAAGAGATAGAAAAGAGAGATAGAGAAAAGAAAGAGAGAGAGAAAACACAGATGCAGAAAGGAGAGATGGAGAAAAGAGAGAGATGGAGACAAGACAGAGAGAAAAGAGAGAGAGAAAAGAGAGAGAGAGAGAGAGAGAGAAAAGAGAGAGAGCGAGAAAAGAAAGAGAGAGAAAAGAGAGAGAGAAAAGAGAGAGAGAAAAGAGAGAGAGAGAGAGAGAGAAAAGAGATAGAGAAAAGAGAGAGTGATAGAGAGGAGGTATAGATAAAAGAGAGAGTGATAGAGAGGAGGTATAGATAAGAGAGTGATAGAGAGAGGTGTACATAGAGATAGAGAGATAAAAGAGTGATAGAGAGGAGGTGTACATAGAGATAGAGAGATAAAAGAGTGATAGAGAGGAGGTGTACATAGAGATAGAGAGATAAGAGTGATAGAGAGGAGGTGTACATAGAGATAGAGAGATAAAAGAGTGATAGAGAGGAGGTGTAGATAGAGATAGAGAGAAAAAAGAGTGATAGAGAGGAGGTGTAGATAGAGATAGAGAGATAAAAGAGTGATAGAGAGGAGGTGTAGATATAGATAAAAGAGTGATAGAGAGGAGGTGTAGATAGAGATAGAGAGATAAAAGAGTGATAGAGAGGAGGTGTAGATAGAGATAAAAGAGTGATAGAGAGGAGGTGTAGATAGAGATAGAGAGATAAAAGAGTGATAGAGAGGAGGTGTACATAGAGATAGAGAGATAAAAGAGTGATAGAGAGGAGGTGTAGATAGAGATAAAAGAGTGATAGAGAGGAGGTGTAGATAGAGATAGAGAGATAAAAGAGTGATAGAGAGGAGGTGTACATAGGGATAGAGAGATAAAAGAATGATAGAGAGGAGGTGTACATAGAGATAGAGAGAGATAAAAGAGTGATAGAGGAGGTGTACATAGAGATAGAGATAAAAGAGTGATAGAGAGGAGGTGTAGATAGAGATAGAGAGATAAAAGAGTGATAGAGAGGAGGTGTACATAGAGATAGAGAGATAAAAGAGAGTGATAGAGAGGAGGTGTAGAGATAGAGAGATAAAAGAGTGATAGAGAGGAGGTGTAGATATGAGAGAGTGATAGAGGAGGTGTACATAGAGATAGAGAGATAAAAGAGAGTGATAGAGAGGAGGTGTACATAGAGATAGAGAGATAAAAGAGTGATAGAGGAGGTGTACATAGAGATAGAGAGAGATAAAAGAGTGATAGAGAGGAGGTGTAGATAAAAGAGTGATAGAGGAGGTATACATAGAGATAGAGAGAGATAAAAGAGTGATAGAGGAGGTGTACATAGAGATAGAGAGATAAAAGAGTGATAGAGGAGGTGTACATAGAGATAGAGAGAGATAAAAGAGTGATAGAGAGGAGGTGTACATAGAGATAGAGAGAGATAAAAGAGTGATAGAGAGGAGGTATACATAGAGATAGAGAGATAAAAGAGAGTGATAGAGAGGAGGTGTACATAGAGATAGAGAGATAAAAGAGTGATAGAGAGGAGGTGTAGATAAAAGAGTGATAGAGGAGGTGTACATAGAGATAGAGAGAGATAAAAGAGTGATAGAGGAGGTGTACATAGAGATAGAGAGAGATAAAAGAGTGATAGAGAGGAGGTGTACATAGAGATAGAGAGAGAGAGAGATAAAAGAGAGTGATAGAGAGGAGGTGTACATAGAGATAGAGAGAGATAAAAGAGAGTGATAGAGAGGAGGTGTACATAGAGATAGAGAGATAAAAGAGAGTGATAGAGAGGAGGTGTACATAGAGATAGAGAGAAAAAAGAGAGTGATAGAGAGGAGGTGTAGATAGAGATAGAGAGATAAAAGAGTGATAGAGAGGAGGTGTAGATAGAGATAAAAGAGTGATAGAGAGGAGGTGTAGATAGAGATAGAGAGATAAAAGAGTGATAGAGAGGAGGTGTACATAGAGATAGAGAGATAAAAGAGTGATAGAGAGGAGGTGTAGATAGAGATAAAAGAGTGATAGAGAGGAGGTGTAGATAGAGATAGAGAGATAAAAGAGTGATAGAGAGGAGGTGTACATAGGGATAGAGAGATAAAAGAGTGATAGAGAGGAGGTGTACATAGAGATAGAGAGAGATAAAAGAGTGATAGAGGAGGTGTACATAGAGATAGAGATAAAAGAGTGATAGAGAGGAGGTGTAGATAGAGATAGAGAGATAAAAGAGTGATAGAGAGGAGGTGTACATAGAGATAGAGAGATAAAAGAGAGTGATAGAGAGGAGGTGTACATAGAGATAGAGAGATAAAAGAGTGATAGAGGAGGTGTACATAGAGATAGAGAGAGATAAAAGAGTGATAGAGAGGAGGTGTAGATAAAAGAGTGATAGAGGAGGTATACATAGAGATAGAGAGAGATAAAAGAGTGATAGAGGAGGTGTACATAGAGATAGAGAGAGATAAAAGAGTGATAGAGGAGGTGTACATAGAGATAGAGAGAGATAAAAGAGTGATAGAGGAGGTGTACATAGAGATAGAGAGAGATAAAAGAGTGATAGAGGAGGTGTACATAGAGAGAGAGAGAGATAAAAGAGTGATAGAGAGGAGGTGTACATAGAGATAGAGAGAGATAAAAGAGTGATAGAGAGGAGGTGTAGATAAAAGAGTGATAGAGGAGGTGTACATAGAGATAGAGAGAGATAAAAGAGTGATAGAGGAGGTGTACATAGAGATAGAGAGAGATAAAAGAGTGATAGAGAGGAGGTGTAGATAAAAGAGTGATAGAGGAGGTGTACATAGAGATAGAGAGAGATAAAAGAGTGATAGAGGAGGTGTACATAGAGATAGAGAGAGATAAAAGAGTGATAGAGAGGAGGTGTAGATAAAAGAGTGATAGAGGAGGTGTACATAGAGATAGAGAGAGATAAAAGAGTGATAGAGAGGAGGTATACATAGAGATAGAGAGATAAAAGAGAGTGATAGAGAGGAGGTGTACATAGAGATAGAGAGATAAGAGTGATAGAGGAGGTGTACATAGAGATAGAGAGAGATAAAAGAGTGATAGAGAGGAGGTGTAGATAAAAGAGTGATAGAGGAGGTGTACATAGAGATAGAGAGAGATAAAAGAGTGATAGAGAGGAGGTGTAGATAAAAGAGTGATAGAGGAGGTGTACATAGAGATAGAGAGAGAAAAAAGAGTGATAGAGGAGCTGTACATAGAGATAGAGAGAGAAAAAAGAGTGATAGAGAGGAGGTGTACATAGAGATAGAGAGAGAGAGAGATAAAAGAGAGTGATAGAGAGGAGGTGTACATAGAGATAGAGAGAGATAAAAGAGAGTGATAGAGAGGAGGTGTACATAGAGATAGAGAGATAAAAGAGTGATAGAGAGGAGGTGTACATAGAGATAGAGAGATAAAAGAGTGATAGAGAGGAGGTGTACATAGAGATAGAGAGATAAAAGAGAGTGATAGAGAGGAGGTGTACATAGAGATAGAGAGATAAGAGTGATAGAGGAGGTGTACATAGAGATAGAGAGAGAGAGAGATAAAAGAGAGTGATAG
>JAVJIX010000119.1:722500-730000 GCA_036785185.1 Paratrypauchen microcephalus | reverse complement strand
ATGCTCGGGGAATGCCCCGAGCTATGGCTATAAGTCGCGCTAGGCTAACGGCGTTAGCCTAACGCTAATCTAAAACATCTCCGGAAATGCTCCATATGACACCAAAGTGCTATGGGTGAGTAAAACAACTTGTTTTATTACCGAAATAAGGCTCAGATTGTAAAAAAAACGTTACTTTTCCTTTAACTGCGCATGGGACAAAAAAGAAGTGGGACAGCAGTCGTCGCGCCTGTGTACTGTCGAAATGTGTGACGCACATGCCCTTCGGACCACGCTCCGAGCCGCGTGCTCTGGGAATTGGGACACGGCTTCTAATGGCAAAGAAACATGTCTGCGGCGCCATTTGGCCACAAAAATAACAGCAAAAGACCGAAACAGTTCCCCTCCTAGTAGTAATTTATTTTGGATGTTGGTAAGGTTGTTTTAGGACCATATCTGTGATCTCTGTGTCTTTGTATTATTCTTTGTCACTAATAACTCAGTATTCAAAATATTACTCCATTTATTATATTATTTATTGTATTATTCAAAAAGCGAAAATCGCAACTATTTATCGCAACTTTCACTTCCTCCTGCAACAAAATCGCAACAAAAACCTTAAAAGCACCGCAACTTTCATCACAACTTTTTGGAAAAGCTCCCGCAAATTCAGGCATTTTAGCCCGAAACAATCACAAAAAATGCCCGTGAAATCCTGGGGAGTCTGACTGCTGTTCAAAGGTCCAGAGGCTCAGATAAAGGACTTCCGAGCCTAGAAACACTCGGACGTGCCTCCAGGCAAATAAAAAAACGCATTTCGCATTGCCTAGCTCCTCTGCAGTCCAAACTCTCTCTTTCTTTTTTCGATCTGACGTCAATAAGTTTCCTTGTTCAAAATCGCCCGTTTGAGCTCCGATTTTTTGTAACGCAGAAAAGGATCGTAAATGCTCAATTTAGACATTTCACAACTTTTAGCCATGGGGGGGGGTAAACAGGGTAGGGGAGCTCACATTAACGTTCAAAAACCTCAGAAAGTGAAACTTTCATGCCATGGGACCTTTAAGAAAAGTGAATTCCATAAAGACATGTTGGATTTAACATTCTAGTGTTTCTATAACTGCCTGGTGATATGTGAAATGTTTCACTTTTACACTTACTGAAACTCATGAGTGACTGAAGCACTGATCATTCTGATTCATTCTGATTCATTCTGATTCATTCTGATCTTTGACTTTAACTTGCTTGTTTGCTTGTTTTATAAAGTCTTTTATTTTTATTTCTAACCTTATTGTTTTGTGTTGCTTGAGGGAAGTGTTGTATTTAAAGTATGAGCAGAGTTTTCAAACCGGATTGCAGTTTTTCAGTCGGCCTGGTGTACAGCTATGGCCTAAAAATAAAATCTCAGATTTTTTTTTTTTAAATCCGATTTCCGATTTTAATTGATTTTTCTCTGCCCTATTCAAAAACAAATAACGGATGACAGAAAAATGTCTCAAAACAATGCGACGTTCTTTTATAAAACAAATACATTACACCTGCATCAATTAAACTGTTATTGTTTTAAATATATATATATATCATTTCATTTATTTATTTATTTCATTCGTTAAAGCAAAACAAAAATAACAGATGCAACACAATTACATCTGTACAATAATAACTTAAATATGAATGAAAAGGGAACAGAAAGAAGCTCATGATATCTGCCCCTTATCAACTCCAAATTATATTACAATAATATCACAGTTATATAAATCTCTTTTCTGGAGCTAAATGATTCCCTGATTGTGGTAAAGATGGACTGGAGTGGGGAGTGTTGTGTTTGAGTTTTTCCTCAGTGATGCACAAAAGTCACTGTCTGTGTTCATGTGTGTAGCTTGTGCAGCTGCGGCAACACAAGAAAAATATTTGTGTCTTTGTAGCACATACTTCGGGTCCAAAACTTTCACCATGTTCATGAATCTGGGTTTTTCCACAGTTTATATGTGCACCATGTGTTTTACGACATACATCATGTTTGTGGTAAAACACACATCAGTGTGTGTGATTCCGTCCTGGGCCGTGCTGATCACACTGCAAACAGTTTGAACATGTTTTAGGGACTGGACGGTGGATATTTTCATTCCGTTCAGACCTGCACTTCTCCCATTCTGCTGCAGTTTTTGAACAGACCTCACAGCGAGCACTCGTTTGTTCTAAGTCCGACACAAAAATAATTTAAAAATCGATTTTCATAAAAACACATCGTCCTGAACTGTAAAGTCGAATTAATCGATTTAATTGATTAATCGCGCAGGTCTAGCCTGGTGTATTGTCTGTTGGACACTCAATAAACAAAAGGATACTATTTTGAAATTTAATTTCTGTTTCTCTCTTTTTCTTCTCAATAACTTTAAAGCACTTGGGAGTAAAGTCGTCAATTTGTATTTAATCGAAATTAACCGATCGTTTACTAATTTTATGAATCGTCCGAATTGAATCGTAGCCTGTGAATCCAGATTCGAATCGAACCTAGTATTAATATTAATATTAATATTAATATTAATATTAATATTTATATTTATATTTATATTTGGAGTGTGTGTGGGATTATGGAACAGAGACGGATCTATCAGAGCACAAACTCCACACAGATTTCCTCTTTTATTTTGAAAATTCTCCCACTCAAACTTGTCCTGGTTTGTTCCTCGTCTCCACCTGTTTGTTTCCATGGAGATGTAATATCCCACAGTACGGCATTAAACATCCAGTATCTCTCCATAATCATAATTCTGTCTAATCTGGATTACAGGAAATCCTGACCTGATGTGAGCAGCAGCTTTGTTCTGAATCGTTGCCAAACTTTGTCCTGGATGGTCCTGGATGGTCCTGGACGGTCCTGGAGGCTCCTGGAGGCTCCTGGATGGTCCTGGACGGTCCTGGATGGTCCTGGAGGCTCCTGGAGATTCCTGGATGGTCCTGGAGGCTCCTGGACGGTCCTGGACGGTCCTGGACAGTCCTGGACAGTCCTGGACGGTCCTGGACGGTCCTGGGTGGTCCTGGATGGTCCTGGATGGTCCTGGATGGTCCTGGATGGTCCTGGATGGTCCTGGATGGTCCTGGACGGTCCTGGAGGCTCCTGGAGGCTCCTGGAGGCTCTTGGAGGGTCCTGGACGGTCCTGGATGGTCCTGGATGGTCCTGGATGGTCCTGGATGGTCCTGGATGGTCCTGGACGGTCCTGGATGGTCCTGGAGGCTCCTGGAAGCTCCTGGAGGCTCCTGGATGGTCCTGGATGGTCCTGGAGGCTCCTGGAGGGTCCTGGAGGGTCCTGGAGGGTCCTGGAGGGTCCTGGAGGGTCCTGGAGGGTCCTGGACGGTCCTGGACGGTCCTGGACGGTCCTGGACGGTCCTGGATGGTCCTGGACGGTCCTGGAGGCTCCTGGAGGCTCTTGGAGGCTCTTGGAGGCTCCTGGATGGTCCTGGATGGTCCTGGATGGTCCTGGGATGGTCCTGGGATTGGCCTGGACGGTCCTGGATGGTCCTGGACGGTCCTGGAGGCTCCTGGAGGGTCCTGGAGGGTCCTGGAGGGTCCTGGAGGGTCCTGGAGGGTCCTGGACGGTCCTGGGATGGTCCTGGACGGTCCTGGATGGTCCTGGATGGTCCTGGATGGTCCTGGATGGTCCTGGATGGTCCTGGATGGTCCTGGATGGTCCTGGATGGTCCTGGATGGTCCTGGATGGTCCTGGATGGTCCTGGATGGTCCTGGATGGTCCTGGATGGTCCTGGATGGTCCTGGATTGTCCTGGATCACTCTGTCGAGTCCTTGAGTTGTTTTTATTTGTCCGTTTTATTTGTTTTACTTGCGTCACATTTGTCTCACTAAATCTGTGGTTGGCGCTCGGCGTGTCGGCGTTTGTCGAGCGATAGTGACAAAACTCCGGCTTGTTTGTTCCGTTTTATTTGATCAGCGTTCCCCAATTTTCCGCTCCAAACGTTTTCCGGGTCCAATTAGACGGAGTTCTGTTTCCCGACGAGCCGCAGGAGCAGGAGGGTCATTACATCTGAACTTCAGAGAGAGAACTCTCTCTCTTCTCTCTCTTTTCTCTCTCTCTTCTCTCTGTTTTCTCTCTATCCTTCGTTCTTTCTCTCTCTTTTCTCTCTCTTCTCTTCTCTTCTCTCTTCTTTGTTTTCTCCCTGTCCTTCTTTCTCTCTCTCTCTTCTCTTGTCTTTTTTCTCTCCTCTCTTTCTCTCTCTTTGTCTCTCTTCTCTCTCTTCTATTTGTTTTCTCTCTCTCTTTTGTTCTCTCTTTTCTCTTTTCTCTCTTGTCTCTTTCTCTCTCTCTTCTCTTTGTTTTCTCTCTATCCTTCTTTCTCTCTTTTCTCTCTCTTCTCTTCTCTCTCTTCTCTTTGTTTTCTCTCTATCCTTCTTTCTCTCTCTCTCTTCTCTCCTCTCTCTCTCTTCACTCCTTTCTCTCTCTTCTCTCCTCTTTGTTTTCTATCCTTCTTTCTCTCTCTCTCTTCTCTGTTCTTTTCTCTCTCTCTCTCTCTATCCTTCTTTCTCTTGTTCCCTCTCTTCTCTCTAAATAATTTCCTTTGTGGATCAATAAAGTTTGTATCATTCTAAGTCTCATCCCCTCTTTCTCGTTACCCTTCTCCCTCTTCTTTCTCTCTCCTCTCGCCCTATATCTCCCTCCTTTCTCTCTTCTCTTTATCCCTCTCTTCCTCCTTTGCCCCGCTTAGTCCCACACACTGTCACTCATCCCCCTCTCTTCCCCCTCTCCCTTTCTCTCTTCACCTCTGCCCCCTCTCTCTCCCTTTGTCCTTCACTTTCTCCCTCTTCTCGTTTTTTTTTTTCTTTCTTTCTTTCTTTCTTTCTTTCTTTCTTTCTTTCTTTCTTTCTTTCTTTCTTTCTTTCTTTCTTTCTTTCTTTCTTTCTTTCTTTCTTTCTTTCTTTCCTTCTTTCCTTCTTTCTCTCTTTCTTTCTTTCTTTCTTTCTTTCTTTTTCTCTCTCCTCCTCTTTTGCCCCCCTTTGTCCCCCCCACTTTCCCCCCTCCCTCTCTTTTCTCCCCTATTTCCCCCTCATTTTCTCCTCCTTTTTTCTTCCCCCTACTCCCCCACAGTATCACTCATCCCCTTCTCTTTTTCTTCCCTTTCTCCCTCCCTCCTCTTCTCTCCTTTTCCCCCTTTTAGTCCTATACAGTCCTTCTCTTTCTCTCTCTCTTTCTTTCTTTCTTTCTTTCTTTCTTTCTTTCTTTCTTTCTTTCTTTCTTTCTTTCTTTCTCTCTCTTCTCTCTCTCTCTTAGTCCTATACAGTCCTTCTCTTTCTCTCTCTCTTCTCCTCTCTCCCTTATTCTTCGTCCTCACTGTGAGTGGACACGGCGCTCCTCCTCCTCCTCCTCCTCCTCCTCCTCCTCTTCCTCCTCGTCCTCATCCTCGTCCTCGTCCTCCTCCTCATCCTCCTCCTCCTCCTCCTCGTCTTCGTCCTCCTCCTCCTCCCCGTCCTCGTCCTCGTCCTCGTCCTCCTCCTCCTCGTCCTCCTCCTCGTCCTCGTCCTCGTCCTCGTCCTCCTCCTCCTCCTCCTCCTCGTCCTCGTCCTCGTCCTCGTCCTCGTCCTCGTCCTCGTCTTCGTCCTCCTCCTCCTCCTCGTCCTCGTCCTCGTCCTCCTCCTCGTCCTCGTCCTCCTCGTCCTCGTCCTCGTCCTCGTCCTCGTCCTCGTGCTCCTCCTCCTCGTCCTCCTCCTCCTCGTCCTCGTCCTCCTCCTCGTCCTCCTCCTCCTCGTCCTCGTCCTCGTCCTCGTCCTCCTCCTCCTCCTCCTCGTCCTCCTCCTCCTCGTCTCGCCGTCGTGGTTTGACAAAAGAGCCAATAAAGTGCGGCCAATCGGCGGTCCCGCTCCGAGACGCCATTTTTCTTGGTGGTGCATCTTGGAAAGTCGGAGGAGCAGAGCAATAGAGTTTAATCTGTCCTCCGGCTGCTGCCTTTTATTGTTCTGTTCTACCGGAGACGCCACCAAACCGCCGCACCGCCCACCGCCGGGCCGCGGGGCCGGGCCGTTTCAGGGCACTTTCACTTCTCTCTTTTATTTGTTTCATCTGAAAAGTGGAACTGTCGCCCGTCCTGGAGATACTAAAGTATTGGAAATCAGATCCTAATCAATACTGGAAAAACCACTAAACTACCAACAAAAAGTCAAATGAAATATTTATTTTTTTTCTAAATGCTCAGTTTTAGTTGAGTTTTATTTTTATTAGTTTAGTATTTTAGTTTTGTTTACTTTTTGTTAGTTTTAGTTTAGTATTTTTAATTTAGTTTTCGTTAGGGTTCAGGTTAGTTTTGATTAGTTTTAGTTTTGTTTTATTAGTTTTAGTTGAGTTTTGATTAGTTCAGTTTTAGTATTAGTTGTAGTTCAGATTTAGTTTAGTTTTTCTTAGTTTAGTTGTAGTTTTTGGGTTATACTTTGGGTTATTTGTCAAGTGCAGGATTCAAAATGAAAGTTTTGTGTTCTCAAACTTATGTGATAAAACAAATCAAAACTTCCACATTTACAACTCCAAAATCCATAAATGAAGAAGCAGCAAAGAGAAGATCAGGAGGAGCTCAGGGTTCAGTGTTTATTTTACAGAAATCCAAGTCAATAAATTGTAAGTAAAATTAAGTAAATAAATTGACAAAGACGAAAACGAACAGCAATTTATCTATAATTTCAATTTGTTTTACTTTGTTTTGTAAACAGTCCACGATTTAATGTTGAGAATCACATCCTGTTGTGTGAAGAAAGAGTTTTAATTATTGTGGTACAGGAGTTAATGATACGTTCACCCTGCAGGGCTGAAGGCTCAATTCCAATGTTTTTCTGAAATCAGATTTTTTTGCGAGGTCGTTCACATTTCCAGTTAAATGCGACTTGTATGTGATCTCCAGTGTGAACTTTAAACACCCCAAAAGTGTCCCGCATGAGCCTTGGAGGACACGACGAGGTCACGTGCAGCGAGCGTGCTCAGTGTTTACGGAAGTCGCCTAAAGTTGCTGTCGTACCGGAGCCAGAACATGTACAGCTTATTTGTTTTAAGGAGGAGACGGAGAAGGACGAGGTTTTTGGCCACAGCGTTTTGTGGGGCAATGGCAGCAACGTCCGTAGAAATGAACGTGTTGGTGCGGAGTCGCAGACAAGAGCGGTGGGATTGCTCTGTGCTTCACCACTTCACTGACACAGAGTTCATAAACTATTTTCACATGACGAGAAGAACGTTTGTGTACATTTGTGAACGCCGACTTGTACCACTCTCACTGGAGGAAACACGCCCAGGTCGGATGAACCTGGACGTTCAGACTGAAGTCGCATGTCAAAAGATCGAATATGTATCGGTTTTAGGAGCACTGGACTGGAACTAAACCAGGACCAGACCGGGACTAGACCAGGACTAAACGTGGACTAAACCAGGTCTAGGTCAGTTTTAGTTTCGTTTTGATTAGTTTTAGTTTTGTTTTAGTTTCGTATTACTTTAGTATTTTAGTTTTAGTTTTAGTTTTGATTAGTTTTAATTTA
>JAVJIX010000119.1:710000-712500 GCA_036785185.1 Paratrypauchen microcephalus | reverse complement strand
CACACCTTTTATTTGCTCTTAATGCACTTTTAATATTGCTTTGTTATTGTTGTTCTTATCTCTTTTAATCACTGGGCCTCGAGGAACACATTTGGTTCTGTTGTGTGTTTGAATGACACTTGCTGCTGGCACAACACTCAAACCAGATGAATCACTTTTTAAAAAGCTGTTCAAATATCTCACTTCACCACTGCACTATTTTAGACGAGTACAACATGTTTCATTTGAATCATTTTGTCCATTTCAAATATGGCAAAAGGAGAAATTCAGTTTGTCGACTGGACAAAAGTTTATTTGGTCGAACACGTTTCTTCTGCTTCTTCAGTTCTGGTCAGACGCTGGTGGACACTGCCGCCCCCCCCCCCCTCAAAAACTAAAGCGGCACAAACAAAACTTTTTGCACCACAAACGAAGCACAAATGATTGACATAGTTTTGTGTAGGTGTGCGTTTGATGGGGGCCAACTTCACGCAGGTTCCCACCCGAGTACTGACCAGGCCCTGGAGCTTCAGGATTTGACGAGGTGGTATGGCCAGGTGTGTTAGTTAGGTGGGCCTGTTAGATCTGCAGTGGGAGTGGAGTGTGGGTCTTGTCAGCAGAACCATTCAGGACCATAATGGTGTTTTCACTCCTCTGGACCTGACCTGCTGCACTTGTGTTTTCTTTGTTTTGATTTAGGTTTGAGGATAGAGTTATAGATGGAGACAAATGATGTCTGAGCCCTCCATTTGTGTTCAAGGAAGGATAGACCTTTGACCCCAGGGGAACTGTGAGGTCCACACAGACACTTTACATTCCGACAAAGTGTCTCTCAGTCAGAGGCTCTAATTTCTGGAACTTTCTCCCATCCTCAATAAGAGAGACTCCAACACTGGACACTGTAAATCACACCTGAACCAGCGGCTAAAGGAAAACCAGACTGTGACACTTTTAATGTTTAACTGCTGCTGTTGTCACTTGTCGTTGTGTTTGTTGTTGTTGCTGTGGTGTCGCCTGCCCAGGGACGACACATGGAAATGAGCATTTTTGTAGGGATGCACGATATATCAGCATTAACATCGGTATCGGCCGATATTGCCAAATTTTTTTTAACATATCGGTATCTGCCCGATGTGTAAAAGTGGGCCGATATTAACGACTGATATTTGTCAGTACATTAATCCCTTGAATTTCGTTTTCTCACATTTCTCTCTCGTTTAAACACTCAAACTTTCGTAGATTTTCAACAAAAGGTCCCATGGCATGAAATGTTCACTTTCTGAGGTTTTTGAACGTTAATGTGAGCTCCCCTACCCTGTTTAAGCCCCCCCCCCATGGCTAAAAGTTGCGAAATGTCTAAACTGAGCATTTGCGATCCTTTTCTGCATTTGAAAAAAACACAGCTCAAACGGGCGATTCTGAACAAGGAAACTATGTGACGTCACATCGAAAAATGCAGTTCCACCCCCGTCTGTCTGTACTCAGCGTCTCTGTAACGCCCAGAGAGTTTGGACTGCGAATGCGCTAGGCAATGCGAAAATGTGTTTTTTTATTTGCCTGGAGGCACGTCCGAGTGTTTCTAGGCTCGGAAGTCCTTTACCCGACCCTCTGGACCTCTGAAACAGCAGTGGTTTAATTTTATTTTCTGTGGAAATGTGTTTTTTTTTCATTGAAATGCCTCTCCTTTCTTCCTCCGCGCTTAAAACGCGGAAGTGGGAGACAGCGCACCAGCGCACCGCTAAAACAAGGAACCAGCGGCACATTTGCCCCCCCCACCCGCTCCTCTAACCTATCTCTGTCCTTCTCATTTGCATTCAAGCAACAAGGCCCAGAATGAGGTGTTCAGAGAGAGATTTTCTGACTCTGACTGTGTACATGTGTCTTTCTCATGCACTGAGTGTTGATTTTGAAGAAGGATTCATTTACAGTATTAGGGAACCATTAAGGAGCCATATAAAAGCATCAACAAGTACCATGTCATGGGACCTTTAATAGTGAAGGGTGGGGGGTGGGGGGGGGGGGGCTGGTCCTGTCCAGGTTTAGACCTGGTCTAGACCTGGCTTAGTCCGCGTTTAGTGCTGGTCTAGTTCCAGTCTGGTCCATCTATATATATATACTAGATATATATATATATATATAACATCAATCGGCAAAGGTTTCTTAGCCAATCAGGACACAGAACAAAATGTTACACTATAAAAAAATTGAAATTGAAAAAAAAAAAAAAAAAAAAGGAAAAAAAATAAAAAAAAATTTGAAAATAAAAGATGACATTCAAAAATTAATTTGCATGATTTTCAGTCTGTATAAAATGTTATCTAAGAATTTAAAATAAATAAATATCGGTATCGGCTAATATCAGTATCGGCCGACATCAGCATCATTAATATCGGATATTGGTATTGGCTAAAACTTTCACAAAACGGTGCATCCCTGCGTTTTTGCAATAATCTGGCGTATTTCCACTGACGTGTTGTCGATGCTCGTCAGTCTGCGCTGGCCTTATTAAATAAAAGAATAA
>JAVJIX010000119.1:680000-705000 GCA_036785185.1 Paratrypauchen microcephalus | reverse complement strand
GGTTTAATTCAGGTCTAGACCTGGTCCAGTCCAGGTTTAGTCCAGGTTTAGTCCTGGTCCTGTCCAGGTTTAGACCTGGTCTAGACCTGGTTTAGTCTGCGTTTAGTCCTGATCTAGTTCCAGTCTGGTCCCGGTCCCCCCGCGTCCCCCATCAATCGACAAAGGTCTACAGCCCCTTAGCCAATCAGGACGCAGAACACAATCTTCACATCGGTGCATCTCTACATGTCACCAATATACAGTCAAATACATTTGTTTTGTTTGTTTTTGTTTTTTTTGCTCAAAAAGGAGTGGGAAGAAGAAAACTTATTGAATCTCACCCCCGTCTTCCAAAACATAACTTAAATTATTGATTTAGCTTCCTTCCAGTTGGAAAACACAAAAACAAAACAATTCCATTCTTGCACAAAAAAACTAAAATGTTTTGATCAGGAACAATAAACGACACATACGGTGTTTCTGTCAGGAACATTTAAAGTAAACACACCAACAATGGTAAACACAAAAAACCCAACAACGGCAGCACCAACAATGGTAACACAACTACAAATATAGCTGCACAGCAATGTGGGGCCAAGCAGTGACCCAGCCTAATGTGATGACGTGCGTTGGATCAGTCTTCGCCCAAAACACATTTTTGCATGTTGTAGCGCCCCCTAGTGGCCAATGTGCACCAAATTTGGTATGGCTAATTCTGTATGGATGGTACATTGCGCACCAAGTCTCATTGAGAGAGCTGAAACACACATCATCAAGTTGACGTGCGTTGGATCAGTCTTCGCCCAAGGATCCCAGGGATACCAAGTTTTTGAAAATCGGACTTACGGTTCAAAAGTTACAAGCAGGAATGAGGGAGGAGAAGCATTTTGAGTGTTTTTCATAAAATCCAAGATGGCGGACATTCTATTCCGGCGGACATGACGTCATAGGATGCGTTGGATTCGTCTTGGCCCAAAGATTCTAGGGATTCAAAGTTTTTGCGAATCGGGCGGACGGAAGGAATTTTCAGGTACATTTCTGCGTGTAACTTTTGAACCGTATGTCCAATTTTCAAAAACTTGGCATCCCTGGACTCCTTGGGCGAAGATGAATCCAACGCATCCTATGACGTCATGTCCGCCGGAATAGAATGTCCGCCATCTTGGATTTTATGAAAAACACTCAAAATGCTTCTCCTCCCTCATTTCTGCGTGTAACTTTTGAACCAAAAGTCAGATTTTCAAAAACTTGGTATCCCTGAGATCCTTGAGCGAATCCGAATCCAACGCAACATATGACGTCACCCTATAACGTCATTTTCCGCCATTTTGAATTTTTTGAAAAACACTCAAAATGCTTCTCCTCAATTTTGGACCCCAATAAAATAAGTAATAATGGAATAAGTAATAATAATAAGACGGTAAGTAGGAGAGTATTGAAAAACGATATTGCACGTTAGGACGTACGGTGGAGTCGAACAGTCTGATGGCGGCGGGGATGAAGGATAAAAAGCATAAACACTGTATAATATTTTACAAGGTCATTAAATTTGAACTTTGACTGAATAAAAAGATCATGAGTGTTTGTGTTCATGTTTGTGTTCATGTTTGTGTTCATGTTTGTCCATTTCTCTGTTTGTGTCCGAGTTTAAACGGTGAAAATGTCTTTTCGGCGTCTCTGTCCCAGATCGCGTCTGTGTCTCCGTCCGTCTTTTCTGTCCATTTTTCTGTGTCCAAAACAAACGTGTGAAAATGTTACAAATGTGATGAGGCTTATCAGCGGCTGCAGACACAAAACAACAAAACACCTGAAACAGACGAGAGGAGAGAGGGAGGAGAGAGAGGAGGATGAAGGGGAGAGAGACGGAAGAGGGGAGGATAGATCTCGCTCCCTTTCCGTCTCGCTCTCCCTCTTTTTTCTTTTTCTCTCTCCCACTTTTTCTCTTTGCTGTGAAATCTCCAAAAGAGAAAAAGAACTAAAGAAAGAAGGAGAGAGGAGAGAGGGTAGAAAAGGGAGATGGAGGATGGAGGAGAGAAGGGAGAGAGTGAGAGGACAGAGAGAGGGAGGATGGAGGAGGGAAGAGAGAGAAGGAGGGAGTGAGAGGACAGAGAGGAAGAGAGAAGGAGGGAGTGAGAGGACAGGAAGAGAGGAGGACGGAGGAAAGAAGAGAGAGAGGAGGGAGTGAGAGGACAGAGAGATGGAGAGAGAGGTGTGAGGAGAGAGAGAGGTGTGAAGAGAGAGAGAGAGAGAGAGAGAGGTGTGAAGAGAGAGAGAGAAAGAGGAGACAGAGAGGAGAGAGAGAGAGAAGAGAGAGAGGAGAGTGAGAGGTGTGAGGAGAGAGAGAGAGGAGAGAGAGAGAGGTGTGAGGAGAGAGGGAGAGAGAGAGAGCAGGATAGAGAGAGAGCGAGAGAGGTGTGAGGAGAGAGAGAGAGAGGAGAGAGCAGAGAGGAGAGAGAGGTGTGAGGAGAGAGCAGAGAGAGAGAGGAGAGAAAGTGAGAGGTGTGAGGAGAGAGAGAGAGAGAGCAGAGAGAGAGCAAAGAGAGAGGTGTGAGGAGAGAGAGAGAGAGAGAGAGAGAGAGAGCAGAGAGAGAGGAGAGAGAGAGAGAGGTGTGAGGAGAGAGAGAGAGAGAGAGGAGAGAGCAGAGAGGAGAGAGAGAGAGAGAGAGAGAGAGAGGTGTGAGGAGAGAGAGAGAGAGAGAGAGAGAGCAGAGAGAGAGAGAGAGAGAGAGAGAGAGAGGTGTGAGGAGAGAGAGAGAGAGGAGAGAGCAGAGAGAGAGAGAGAGAGAGAGAGAGAGAGGGAGAGAGAGAGCAGAGAGAGAGAGGGAGAGAGAGAGAGGAGAGAGAGCAGAGAGAGAGAGAGAGAGCAGAGAGAGAGAGAGGTGTGGGTGTCCCTCTCCAAAGATCCGACTTTTATTTTCCTTTTATAAATTGCCTTTTATTTTTTCTTACAATTGGTCTCACTTAATAAAAAATAAAAATAAAAGGATGTGAGTGCAGTGTTCGGTTTGTTCTGCAGAGCAACAGTTCAGTCTGTGACTCTGAATCAGAATCCGTCTGTGGAAAAGCTTTGGCTGAATCCACCTTTTTATTACATCATGTTCTGGTAAAGAGCCCGAGAAGTGCACACAGAACAGGATCTGGACTTTTAGGAGTGTGAAGAACATTTGTGAGGTCACACACTGATGCTGGACAGAAGGTCTGGCTCTGTCAGGTTGAGGTCAGGTCTGTATGGAGCTCTCTGTGCTCGTGTCATGTCTGCAGACTCTTCCACACAGTCAGGAGGATGGAACTGTCCAGAGTTCCTTTCACTGGAGTCGAGCTCCTGAAGAACGGCCCCACACCAGGATTAGGGACGCACCATTTTGTTTTGGAACATTTCAGCCCATACCGATATCCGATATTAGTGTTGTTGTTATCGGCCGATACCGATATTTATTTATTTTTAATTCTGAGATCACATTTTATACACACTGAAAATCAGGCAAAATGAACTCTTTAATGTCGTCTTTTATTTTCAAAACGTGTTTTGACTCCTGATTTTTTTTTTTTATTTCAATTTTTTTTTTTTTTTTATAGTGTAACATTGTGTTCTGCGTCCTGATTGGCTAAGAGACCTTTGCTGATTGATGTTATAGATGGGGGGGCGCGGGGGGGACCAGACTGGAACTAGACCAGGACCAGACCAGGACTGGACCTGGACTAAACCAGGATTAAACCAGGTCGTGCGGCCTCGTGTGTGGAGAACGTGCTGATGTCTGAACCTTGGGGACCGGACAGGCCCTGGTTCAAAGCTGTTCTCCTCCTCCTCCTCCTCCTCCTCGTCCTCCTCTCCTCGTCCTCCTCTCCTCGTCCTATCCTCTCCTCCTCTCCTCGTCATTCTCCTCCTCCTTTCCTCGTTCTCCTCCTCTCCTCGTTCTCCTCCTCTCCTCGTTCTCCTCCTTTCCTCGTTCTCCTCCTCTCCTCGTTCTCCTCCTTTCCTCGTTCTCCTCCTCTCCTCGTTCTCCTCCTCTCCTCGTTCTCCTCCTCTCCTCGTTCTCCTCCTCTCCTCGTCATTCTCCTCCTCCTCCTCCTCCTCCTCTCCTCGTTCTCCTCCTCTCCTCGTTCTCCTCGTTCTCCTCCTCTCCTCGTCGTGTTCACGTCGCTCAGAGACAAACGCCTGAATAAATAATGTGGGATTCATAATTCACAAATGTCGTCCTGATCAGAGGAAGAGTCACGAGCAAAGGACGAGACGGAGTGAGACAGGACGAGTGAGGAGGAGAAGAGAAGAGAGGAACAGAGAAGAACAGAGAACAGAAGAACAGAGAGGAACAGAGAGGAACAGAGAGGAACAGAGAAGAACAGAGAAGAACAGAGAGGAACAGAGAGGAACAGAGAAGAACAGAGAAGAACAGAGGAACGGAAAAGAAAAGAAGAAGAGAGGAGAGAGAGAGGAGAGAGAGATGTGTGAGAGAGAGAGAGAGAGAGAGAGAGAGAGGGAGAGAGGAGAGAGATGTGTGAGAGAGGGAGAGAGAGAGAGAGAGAGAGAGAGAGAAGAGAGAGATGTGTGAGAGAGGGAGAGAGAGGGAGAGAGGAGAGAGAGGTGTGAGGAGAGAGAGAGAGAGAGAGAGAGAGAGATGTGTGAGAGAGAAGAGAGAGAGGGAGAGAGGAGAGAGAGGTGTGAGGAGAAGAGAGAGAGAGAGGGGAGGGGGTGCGGGCGTCCCTCTCCAAAGATCCGACTTGTAAATTGTGTGTGTTTCCATGGAGACGTGTTGATTGACAAACTGTGGAACACTATAGAAAAATCAATAACTTCTCTGTGGAGACTGGAAAAGTTCCACACTGAGTCTTTAGAGGTAAACGTGTAATACAGAAGTTGTGAAAATCCGACTGTGGGTCAGAATCCGCCGCAGATATAATGATCCTTACACGTCTCCGTTTGGCCCAGCGGGAGGCGGGAGGCGCTCCTCTCTGTACCCCGAACCTCCACCACCGCCGCCGTAATGATGGAGCCCGACACCACCCGTCTGGAGAGAACTGACAGAGAAATCAAACACACCGTGTGGACAGATGATACAGGAGAGAGAGAGAGAGAGAGAGAGGAGAGAGGAGAGAGAGGAGAGAGAGGTGTGAGGAGAAGAGAGAGAGAAGAGAGAGATGTGTGTGAGAGAGAGAGAGGGAGAGAGAGGGAGAGAGAGAGGAGAGAGGGAGAGAGGAGAGAGAGAGAGAGAGAGAGAGAGAGAGATGTGTGAGAGAGGGAGAGAGAGAGGGAGAGAGAGAGAGAGAGGTGTGAGAGAGGGAGAGAGAGAGGGAGAGAGAGAGATGTGTGAGAGAGGGAGAGAGAGAGGGAGAGAGGAGAGAGAGGTGTGAGGAGAAGAGAGAAGAGAGAGATGTGTGAGAGAGAGAGAGGGGAGGGGAGGGCGTGCGGGCGTCCCTCCCCAAAGATCCGACTTGTAAATTGTGTGTTTCCATGGAGACGTGTTGATTGACAAACTGTGGAACACTATAGAAAAATCAATAACTTCTCTGTGGAGACTGGAAAAGTTCCACAGTGAGTCTTTAGAGGTAAACGTGTTGTGAAAATCCGACTGTGGGTCGGACTCGGAGCGGGCAGAATCCGCCGCAGATATAATGATCCTTACACGTCTCCGTTTGGCCCGGCGCTCGGCGGGAGGCGCTCCTCTCTGTACCCCGAACCTCCACCACCACCGCCGTAATGATGGAGCCCGACACCACCCGTCTGGAAAGAACTGACAGAGAAATCAAACACACCGTGTGGACAGATGATACAGGAGAGAGAGAGAGAGAGAGGAGAGGGAGAGAGGGAGGGAGAGGGAGGGAGAGAGAGGAGAGAGAGGGAGGAGAGAGGGAGAGGGAGGGAGAGAGAGGGAGGGAGAGGAGAGAGAGAGAGAGAGGGAGGAGAGAGGGAGAGAGAGAGAGAGGGAGGGAGAGAGAGAGAGAGAGAGAGAGAGGGAGAGGGGGGGAGAGAGGTGTGAGAAAGGGAGGGAGGGAGAGAGAGAGGGAGGGAGAGAGGGAGAGGGAGGAGAGAGAGAGGAGAGAGGGAGAGGGAGGGGAGAGGAAGGGAGAGAGAGGGAGGAGAGAGGGAGAGAGAGAGAGATAGAGGGAGAGAGAGAGATAGAGGGGGAGAGGGAGAGAGAGGGAGAGAGGTGTGAGAAAGGGAGAGAGAGAGAGAAAGAGAGGAGAGAGGAGAGAGAGGGAGGAGAGAGGGAGAGGGAGGGAGAGAGAGGAGAGAGGGAGGAGAGAGGGAGAGAGGAGAAAGAGAGAGAGAGAGAGAGAGAGAGGGAGGGAGAGAGGGAGAGGGAGGAGAGAGAGAGGAGAGAGGGAGGAGATAGGGAGAGAGAGGGAGAGAGAGAGAGATATAGAGGGGGAGAGGGAGAGAGGTGTGAGAAAGGGAGAGAGAGAGAGAGAGAGAGAGAGAGCAGGAGAGAGGGAGAGAGAGAGAGAGGAGAAAGAGAGAGAGGGAGAGAGAGGTGTGAGGAGAGGAGAGGAGAGAGAGAGAGAGAGAAGGTGTGTATGGGAAGGAGTGGGAGACTGAGAAAAACAAAGAGAGGAGAAAGAGGGAGTGAGAGAGGAAGATAGAAAGAAAAATAGAAAGAGGAGGGATATGGGAAAGAGAGCTACAGTAAATGAGTGGGTGCATGGGTGCATGGATGGATGGATGAGTGGATGAGTGGATGGGTGGATGGGTGGATGGATGGATGGGTGGAGGGGGGGATGGATGGGTGGGTGGATGGATGGATGGATGGATGATAGCTCTCGCCCTTTGTACCTCAAACCGTAATGACAGAGCAGAGTGTCCAAAATACACAAACAAAATCAAAGACATGACACAGGAAAAGAGAGATAGAGAGACAGAGGGAGGAGGATGGAGAGGTGGAGGGAGGAGGATGGAGGGAGACAGAGGGAGGAGGATGGAGGGAGACAGAGGGAGGAGGATGGAGGGAGACAGAGGGAGGAGGATGGAGGGAGACAGAGGGAGACGGAGGGAGGAGGATGGAGGGAGACGGAGGGAGGGAGCCAGAGGGAGGAGGATGGAGGGAGACAGAGGGAGGAGGATGGAGGGAGACGGAGGGAGGAGGATGGAGGGAGACGGAGGGAGGAGGATGGAGGGAGGAGGATGGAGGGAGACGGAGGGAGGAGGATGGAGGGAGACGGAGGGAGGAGGATGGAGGGAGGAGGAGGATGGAGGGAGGATGGAGGGAGATGGAGGGAGGAGGATGGAGGGAGGAGGATGGAGGGAGGAGGATGGAGGGAGGAGGGTGGGGAGAGACAGAGGGAGGAGGATGGAGGGAGGAGGAGGATGGAGGGAGGAGGATGGAGGGAGACGGAGGGAGGAGGATGGAGGGAGGAGAATGGAGGGAGGATGGAGGGAGACGGAGGGAGGAGGATGGAGGGAGGAGGATGGAGAGAGACAGGGAGGAGGATGGAGAGAGACAGAGGGAGGAGGATGGAGGGAGGAGGAGGGAGGAGGATGGAGGGAGACGGAGGGAGGAGGATGGAGAGAGACGGAGGGAGGAGGATGGAGGGAGACAGAGGGAGGAGGATGGAGAGAGACAGAGGGAGGAGGATGGAGGGAGGAGGATGGAGGGAGACGGAGGGAGGAGGATGGAGAGAGACGGAGGGAGGAGGATGGAGGATGGAGGGAGGAGGATGGAGGGAGGAGGATGGAGGGAGACGGAGGGAGGAGGATGGAGAGAGACGGAGGGAGGAGGATGGAGGGAGACAGAGGGAGGAGGATGGAGGGAGGAGGATGGAGGGAGACGGAGGGAGGAGGATGGAGGGGGAGGATGGAGGGAGACGGAGGGAGGAGGATGGGGAGAGACAGAGGGAGGAGGATGGAGGAAGGAGGATGGAGGGAGGAGGATGGAGGAAGGAGGATGGAGGGAGGAGGATGGAGGGAGGAGGATGGAGGGAGACAGACGGAGGGAGGAGGATGGAGGGAGGAGGATGGAGGGAGACAGAGGGAGGAGGATGGAGAGAGACAGAGGGAGGAGGATGGAGGGAGGAGGATGGAGGGAGACAGAGGGAGGAGGATGGAGGGAGGAGGATGGAGGGAGGAGGATGGAGGGAGACAGAGGGAGACGGAGGGAGGAGGATGAAGGGAGACAGAGGGAGGAGGATGGAGGGAGGGGGATGGAGGGAGGAGGATGGAGAGAGACGAGGGAGGAGGATGGAGGGAGGAGGATGGAGGGAGACGGAGGTGTGTGTGGATGTTTTCTCAGAGTGTGTTGGTGTTTGCAGGAGCTGCAGGTCTGTGTTTACCTCAAATTGCCTTCACAACAGTCTGAGCTCGTGTCGTGTGAAGATCTCTCAAACTGCGCTCACCTCCGACTCAGCCCAAACTCACTTAAAGTTCAATTGTGGAACTTTTTTCAGAAGGGTCTGCTGTCTGCTCTTCACCTTTAACAAACACAACACATCAGAGGTGCAGTGTCGTGTTGTCATTAAGTTATGCACCGCTCAGATTAAGACGGAGAGAGAGAGAGAGAGAGAGAGGGAGAGAGAGAGAGAGATTGAGAGACAGGGAGAGAGAGAGAGGGAGAGATTGAGAGAGGAAGAGAGAGATTGAGAGAGAGAGGGGGGGGTTGAGAGAGATTAAGACAGAGTGAGAAAGAATCTCAATCTCTTTCTCTCTCTCAATCTTTCTCTCTCACTCTCTCTCTCTCCCCCCTCTCTCTCTCACTCTCTCTCAATCTTTTTCTCCCTCTCTCTCCCTCTCTCTCAATCTCTCTCTCTCTCCCAATCTCTCTCCCTCTCCCAATCTCTTTCTCCCTCTCTGTCTCTCTCTCCCCCTCTCTTTCTCAATCTCTCTCACTCTCTCAATCTCTTTTCCCCCGTCTCTCTCTTTCTCTCTCTCTCTCTCTCTCTCTCTCTCAATCTTTCTCTTTCTCTCTCAATCTCTCTCTCCCAATCTCTCTCTCTCTCTCTCTCTCTCTCTCTCTCTCTCAGTCCCCCCCTCTCTCTCTCTCTCTCTCCCCCTCTCTCTTTCTCACTCTGTCTTAATCTCTCTCTCAACCCCCCTCTTCCTCTCTCAATCTCTCTCTCTCCCAATCTCTCTCTCTCCATCTCTTTCTCCCTCTCTTTCTTCCTCTCTCTCTCACTCTCTCCCCCCTCTCTCTCTCTCTCTCTCAATCTCTCTCTCCCCCCTCTCTCTCAATCTCTCTCTCCCAATCTCTCTCTCTCCATCTCTTTCTCCCTCTCTCTCACTCTCTTTCTCTCTCTCAATCTCCCTCTCCCTCCCTCTCTCTCTCAATCTCTCTCTCCCAATCTCTCTCTCTCCATCTCTTTCTCCCTCTCTCTCTCACTCTCTCTCAATCTCTCTCTCTCTGTCTGCCCCTCTCTCTCTCTCTCCCCCTCTCTTTCTCCCTCTCTCTTAATCTCTCTCACCCCCCTCTCTCTCTCAATCTCTCTCTCTTCCTCTCTCAATCTCTCTCTCTCCCTGTCTCTCTCTTTCCCTGGCTCTCTCTCAATCTCTTTCTCCCCCTCTCTCTCTCTTTCTCTCTCTCAACCCCCCCCTCTCTCTCTCTCTCAATCTCTCTCTCCCCCCTCTCTCTCTCAGTCTCTCTCTCTCTCCCTCTTTCTCTCTCCCTCTATCTCTCTTTCTCTCTCTCACACTCTTAAAATGCGATTAATCAGATTAATTCATTACAAATCCTGTAATTCGATAGTTTTAATCTCCTGAATCTTGTTTTTGTCTCCTGGTCGGTCAGACTCTCCTGATCAGATTTGAGTGTGTGCAGCTGCTGCCTGAAGAAATGCAGGTTTTAATGACTTTCTGAATATTGGAGCAGAGTCGTTCTCATTCCAGCTGCTGGACTCACGGGGAGAGTCCAACAGTCTCACCAAACGTACACGAGAAAAACTGACCAATCCTGCGGCATTCCACAATTTCAGGACATTTGGGCTTTAAAATTCTTGAAAAATAAACCTTCACTTTTCTGATTTTCTGCTACATATTCATCAATAATCGGTAATAAACTATCAAATGCTCGATTAGCTCAGCTGACGGATCAATGGTAAAATTTTATGACATGATTTATTTGGTTTATTTATTGATTTCCTCTAATCACAGTAACGGGGTTGCAGGTAACAGGGTTGCAGATCCGCACTAATGTTCACTTTATCTCAGGAGGAGAAGCTGTTTAGCTGTTACTGCTAATCAAGAGGAAAAACTTATTTATGCAAATAAGTAAAGGAAAAATAATAATAATTGTCTTATTCTGATCATTTGCATAACAGGGTTCATGAGGCAGAGTGAGACATTCAATCAAGGCTTCTTCTACCAGACTAAAAATGTTCTGGTAACAGGGTTGGTGCAGGTTGTGGGACACATGTTCCATGAATAATCATTATTATTTGAAATATTATGTCTATTAAAACAAATGTTCCACAGTTACAAGAGATGGAAATGAAACAAATTATAAAAAAAAACAAGAAATTTCAATTCAATTTTAACTGTTTTATTTGAGATTCAGTTTGGTCATTAGAGGGGTGGGACAAGAGGAAAATGACATTTTGGGGGAACTCCAGACTTATTTGGTATTTTAAAAAACTATTTTCAAACATTCTTTTCACTTAGTTTTTTTTAGATTTGGTCTCAGGACAAGTAAATTCTCTCAGAAACTGTATGTTTTGTATGTGGATTATTTAATATTTGATGGGTGGGACATAAAATGAACCTCCTGCGTTTATCCACATTCTGAAGTCCTGTTCATACGGACGCCGACAGACGCCATGTTCGTAATGATTATTTCCCACCTTAATAACGAGAAAATTAACTCGAGATCTTGAGAAAACGACACAATTAATTTGTGATCTTGAAAAAACAGTTATTCCTAGGTCTGACAGTTTAACGCGTTAATTAGATGAATTAATTACACTGCAAATTAACACATTATAAAAATTAACGCAGTTAATTATGAGCGGCAATTCAATACGCGAGCATTTTAAATTTGGCGTGCGACGAGCAAATCGCTGCCAGGGCCTTTGAACGGCAAGTTTATTTATAAAAAGAACGAAGACGGGACGATCGACAAGAACGCCGTGATTTGGAGCTTTTGTCAAAAAGAATTTTCCGATCACCGAAGCTGCTCCAGCCTGACGGACAAGTTCCATCGTTACCGGTGATAGAGCGAGCGTGAGCGCACTTCACCAAACCAACAAACTGACAAACCGACAAACCATCTTCAGTCCTGGTTTAATCCTGGTTAAGTTAAATTACAGTCTTGGTTCAGTCTTGGTTCAGTCCTGGTTTGGTCTTGACTTAGCCTTGGTTTAATCTTGGTTTAGTCCATCTTCAGTCCTGCTTTAATCCTGGTTTAATCCTGGTTTAGTCCATCTTCGGTCCTGGTTTAATCCTGGTTTAGTCCATCTTCAGTCCTGCTTTAATCCTGGTTTAATCCTGGTTTAGTCCATCTTCGGTCCTGGTTTAATCCTAGTTTAGTTAAATTTCAGTTTTAGTTCAGTCCTGGTTTGGTCTTGACTTAGCCTTGGTTTAATCTTGGTTTAGTCCATCTTCGGTCCTGGTTTAATCCTGGTTTAGTCCATCTTTGGTCCTGGTTTAATCCTGGTTTAGTTAAATTTCAGTTTTGGTTCAGTCCTGGTTTGGTCTTGACTTAGCCTTGGTTTAATCTTGGTTTAGTCCATCTTCAATCCTGGTTTAATCCTGGATTAATCCTGGTTTAGTCCATCTTCAGTCCTGGTTTAATCCTGGTTTAATCCTGGTTTAGTCCATCTTCGGTCCTGGTTTAATCCTGGTTTAGTCCAGTTTAAACCCTGATTTAATCCTGGTTTAGTTAAATTTCAGTCTTCGTTCAATCCATTTTTAGTCCTGATTTAATCCTGGTTTAATCCTGGTTTAGTCCATCTTCAGTCCTGGTTTAATCCTGGATTAATCCTAGTTTAGTTAAATTTAAGTCTTGGTTCAGTCCATCTTCAGTCCTGGTTTAATCCTGGTTTAATCCTTGTTTAGTCCATCTTCGGTCCTGGTTTAATCCTGGTTTAGTCCAGTTTAAACCCTGATTTAATCCTGGTTTAGTTAAATTTCAGTCTTCGTTCAATCCATTTTTAGTCCTGATTTAATCCTGGTTTAATCCTGGTTTAGTCCATCTTCAGTCCTGGTTTAATCCTGGATTAATCCTAGTTTAGTTAAATTTCAGTCTTGGTTCAGTCCATCTTCAGTCCTGGTTTAATCCTGGTTTAATCCTGGTTTAGTCCATCTTCGGTCCTGGTTTAATCCTGGTTTAGTCCAGTTTAAACCCTGATTTAATCCTGGTTCAGTTAAATTTCAGTCTTCGTTCAATCCATCTTTAGTCCTGATTTAATCCTGGTTTAATCCTGGTTTAGTCCATCTTCAGTCCTGGTTTAATCCTGGATTAATCCTAGTTTAGTTAAATTTCAGTCCTGGTTGAGTAATATGGGCCCTTACAGATAGATTTTTGTCGCTGAAATCCAAAAACGTAAACGATTAAAAGTCCAGAATGTGTTTGAAAACGTTCCAGATGGTTGTGTTGTGCTGTTGTGCTGTTCGGCAGCGCACTCCTCCATCTGGGATATAAATACGGCATCGGAAAGCCTGGCTCAGCAGATCTGCCTCTGATTCAGACGGATGGAGGAATAATTGGATGACAGGTGACGGGCGGGTGACAGGAGGAGAGGAACAGAGGAAAAAAGAGAGATGGATGGATGAGATTTTATAAAATGAGAGAAATCATCACCATGGAAACAGCAGCAGACGTGAACGACCCAGACTTCCTGATTTAATCCTGGTTTAGTCCATCTTCAGTCCTGGTTTAATCCTGGTTTAGTTAAATTTTAGTCTTGGTTCAGTCCTGGTTTGGTCTTGATTTAGCCTTGGTTTAATCCTTGTTTAGTCCATCTTCAGTCCTGGTTTAATCCTTGTTTAGTCCATCTTCAGTCCTGGTTTAATCCTGGTTTAGTCCATCTTCGGTCCTGGTTTAATCCTGGTTTAATCCTTGTTTAGTCCATCTTTGGTCCTGGTTTAATCCTGGTTTAGTTAAATTTCAGTCTTGGTTCAGTCCTGGTTTGGTCTTGACTTAGCCCTGTTTTAATCCTGTTTTAGTCCTGGTTTAGTTCATCTTCAATCCTGGTTTAATCCTGGTTTAATCCTGGTTTAGTCCATCTTTGGTCCTGGCTTAATCCTGGTTTAGTTAAATTTCAGTCTTGGCTCAGTCCTGGTTTGGTCTTGACAGCCTTGGTTTAATCCTGGTTTAGTCCATCTTCGGTCCTGGTCTTGTCTTGGTTCAGTCCTGGTTTGGTCTTGATTTTGCCCTGTTTTAATCCTGGTTTAGTCCTGGTTTAGTCCATCTTCAGTCCTGGTTTAATCCTGGTTTAGTCCATCTTCGGTCCTGGTTTAATCCTGGTTTAATCCTGGTTTAGTCCATCTTTGGTCCTTGTTTAATCCTGGTTTAGTTAAATTTCAGTCTTGGTTCAGTCCTGGTTTGGTCTTGACTTAGCCTTGGTTTAATCTTGGTTTAGTCCATCTTCGGTCCTGGTTTAATCCTGGTTTAATCTTGGTTTAGTCCATCTTTGGTCCTTATTTAATCCTGGTTTAGTTTAATTTCAGTCTTGGTTCAGTCCTGGTTTGGTCTTGATTTAGCCTTGGTTTAATCTTGGTTTAGTCCATCTTCAGTCCTGGTTTAATCCTGGTTTAATCCTGGTTTAGTCCATCTTTGGTCCTCGTTTAATCCTGGTTTAATCCTGGTTTAATCCATCTTTGGTCCTTGTTTAATACTGGTTTAGTTTAATTTCAGTCTTGGTTCAGTCCTGGTTTGGTCTTGATTTAGCCTTGGTTTAATCTTGGTTTAGTTATAAAGCACTTTACATTGAAAAACAATCTCAAAGTGCTACAGAGCATTTAAAAACAGGGTAAAAACACAGACAGAATAAATACAAACATAGCAAGACTTAGCCTTGGTTTAATCTTGGTTTAGTCCATCTTTGGTCCTGGTTTAATCCTGGTTTAGTTAAATTTCAGTCTTGGTTCAGTCCTGGTTTGGTCTTGGTTTAGCCATGGTTTAATTCTGGTTTAATCCTGGTTTAATCCTGGTTTAATCCTGGCTTAATTCTGGTTTAATCCTGGTTTAATCCTGGTTTAATCCTGGTTTAGTTAAATTTCAGTCTTGGTTGAGTAATATGGGCTCTTTATCATAGATTTTTGTCGCTGAAATCCAAAAACGTAAACGATTAAAACTCCAGAATGTGTTAGCCTTGGTTTGTTTATATGGACAGAGCTAACCCGCTACTGACGGCATTCCGAGTAGGAAGTGAGCACGGGCGCGCTTCCGGCTCCACGGTTTCGGGACAAAATAATGTTCTCTTCCGTATTACTTCCTCTGTAACTTGGACGGCGTGGAGCGTTTTGAGCAATCAGAGCTCAGAGCGGGGCAGCGCTAAGTCATACTAAGATAACTTTTAGGTGTTTGTGTCGTGAAAATATAAAAGAATTCTACAAAATCCGACATGTGCAGGTGGAATTCCCCCCAAAAATGCATTGTGTTCTGTGGGAGAAATGTGGGATTTTTTTTTTCTTTCTTTCTTTCTCTGTGTCCACTCTGCAGATGTGAGACTTAAAGAGACTTAAAGAGGTTTAGCCCTGGTTTAGTCCTGGTTTAGTCCTGTTTCAGTCCTGGTTTAGTCCTGGTTTAGACCTCGTTCAGTCCTGGCTTAGTCCTGGTTTAGTCCTGGTTCAGTCCTGGTTTAGTAATAGTTTAGTTTTTGTTGAGTCCTGGTTTAGTCCTGGTTTAGTCTTGTTTCAGTCCTGGTTTAGTCCTGGTTTTGCCTTACCTGGCCAGCCAAATGATATCTCTCTGTATTTCCTATACAGCGCGATACCATTTGGACACCCTCGCTCCACCCTCACTCCCCCGGTTAACAACAGACTCCGCGATTCTGATTCGTTCAAAGATGGTGACGTCAGTGCACCCGCCTTTGCCCGCAAAGTCCCTTCCATTCAGCTGTAAAATTGGTCTTAAATGACCTAAAACACATCGATTCCTTAAAACCACAGCAGCTGACAGCTCTAGAGGCCTTTCTTTTCAAAAAAGATGTTTTTGCATTGCTTCCTACCGGCTTGGTTCACGTCGCTGTCCGTTAACTGTTCACTTAGCTGTCTGTCTAAGCGCAACGGCAGCGCATTCTGGACCAAGCATTACCAGACTCACCGCTGGTACAGCGATGAGTCATGGATTCTTCTTCTTAGTCTTGTTTCAGTCCTGGTTTAGTAATAGTTTAGTTTTTGTTGAGTCCTGGTTTAGTCCAGTTTCAGCCCTGGTTTATTTCCCTCACAAAGGATCAATAAGATAAACTAGAGTAGAAAAAGTCATTGGAACTTTCTGGAGAGTTTCTAAATGAGTTTCTAAACGAGTCTCGAGGATTCTGAAGTGTCCGAGGTTTTGTGCGATTCGCCTGATGGACGAGAGTCGTGATTATGGCTCTGGGCTGTAATCAGGAAAATATAACCTCAAAGTCACTTCAGATATTTCTGAATTATAGATCGTTAAAACCAATCATCCAATCAGCCCGAGCTCCACTGTGTCCACTGTATGTCCAGTCTGTGTCCACTGTGTCCTCTCTGTGTCCACTGTATGTCCACTCTGTCCACTCTGTGTCCACTCTGTGTCTACTGTGTCCACTGTGTCCACTCTGTCCTCTCTGTGTCCACTGTGTCCTCTCTGTCCACTCTGTGTCTACTGTGTCCACTCTGTCCACTCTGTGTCCACTCTGTCCACTCTGTGTCCACTGTGTCCACTCTGTCCTCTCTGAGTCCACTGTGTCCACTCAGTGTCCACTGTATGTCCACTCTGTCCACTCTGTGTCAACTCTGTTTAGTCTGTGTCTACTGTGTCCACTCTGTCCACTCTGTGTCCACTCTGTGTCTACTGTGTCCACTGTGTCCACTCTGTCCACTCTGTGTCCATACTGTAGATGTGAGTCCCGAGTCCGAGGCTTTTACAGAACAGTCGTGTTTAGTCCTTGGTTTAGTCCAGTTTCAGCCCTGGTTTAGTCCTGGTTCAGTCCTGGTTTAGTCCTGGTTTAGTCCAGTTTCAGTCCTAGTTCAGCCCTGGTTTAGTTCTGGTTTAGTCCTGGTTTAGTCCTAGTTCAGTCCCGGTTTAGTCCTGGTTTAGTAATAGTTTAGTTTTTGTTGAGTCCTGGTTCAGTCCTGGTTTAGTCCAGTTTCAGTCCTGGTTTAGTCCTGGTTTAGTCCTGGTTTAGTCCTGGTGTAGTCCTGGTTTAGTCCTGGTTTAGTCCTGGTTTAGTCCTGGTGTAGTCCTGGTGTAGTCCTGGTTTAGTCCTGGTTTAGTCCTGGTTTAGTCCTGGTTTCAGGGTTGGGAGGGTTACTTCAGTAACGTAATCCCGGTACTATGATATTAAAGTAATGTAACTTGATTACTTTCAGTTACTTTTGGATTACTTTAACACCAAATATCCTATAACAACAAGAAAATGACAATACAATTAAAAGTTTTTAGGAGGACAAGTACAGTTCTATGTGTAGTTTTAACAGCTGTTATCACTATAAGCCAAGTCACTATAAACAAGCTCACTCACTAAACCAAACACCTAAACACCTATGACTTCAACCAAATTATATTTTCAGTTAAAGTTTTAGTTTTACCGGGACAGTCATCTTGCCCGATCTCCGCAGCTGGACAGGATGTTCGTCCAGCTTGCGTGCTGGCCTACATCTAACCACAGCTTTGCTCGGAATTGTCTAAAGGGTCTTCATGGATCAGTTAACATGACTATGTTGCCTAGATAATGTTTAAATCTTGTAATATCGTTCTACAAATGCACAAAGTGTTCTTGTGACCGCAAACGTTAGCTAGCTTGCTAATAGTTTGCTAGTCGATAGCTAACTCGAAACTGGCTCCTACCAATGAATCAAGACAAAGTAATGACTCATATTCACACATAACATGACTGAAGCAGGACATTTAGGGCCTGTCAGTATCAAAGCGTTAATATTAGCGATCTTACCTGTAAATGTTTCTTGAGATTGGAAGTAGAATCCTTGGACATTGACAGGTGTTTAACCGCTGGAAGGCACAATTTGCACTGCACTGTGATTAGGGTGACCATTCGTCCCGATTTCGTCCGGACAGTCCGGTTTTAGAGCTGTCTGTCCGGCCGTCTGTCACGTGTCCTCCTTTTTTACGTTTTGTCCTCCTTTCGGACCCTCGTCGGCCACCGTTGCATAAATCGTCATAAATCCCCACCCATTATTTACACTTGCTACTCTGCGATGTTCGCCGTTTCCCAATTCAGCGAGTGCACGGTTCGGAGTGTGGTTTCAGTCTGCGGTGCATACTCGCTGAGCCCTGAGTGCAGTCCGGGGATCACATGAGCATCTGCGAAATGGAACAGGTCCCGCCTCAGCTCAATGAGCCGGGTGGTCTGCTCCTTGTTCCCTACAGACAAAAATATTATTATATTGCGACTAGTAATACTTGGAATTGGGACATGGCCAATGTTCCCCCTAATTTTTAGTGTGTCTGAGCAAACACACTAACTCCCTGAGCGCTCCTTGGATCCCTGTGAGCGACATCCGAAATGCATGAAACCATGCCCGCGGCAAGTTTAGTCCGTAGTGCGCGACCTGCGTGAAGTTCAGTGCGCGCCGCTGCAAGTTTGTTTCACAGAGCACGCCACGAGTCTGTACGTTCTGTTTTCCCTACATATGACTCCGGCTTTAAATGAAAAAGTGAAATAACATAAAATGCTTTCAAATTATAATCCTGCTACGTAATCCCCATTTTCACTAAATATACCTGTAATCTGAGTACGTCTTTTTCTTTGTAACTGTAGGGGAATACAGTTTTGTATCCTTTTACTTAACGCCGTTCCATGTACAGGGGGTCCTCGGGTTACGACGGTCTCGGGTTACGACGTTTCGTGGTTACGAATGCGCCCCCATTAAAAAAAATATATATATATATATTACGCGTCATTCCGTCTTACGCGGTTTAGCGTGGTAAGCGACGTAAACAAACGCGCACGGCAGAAGAATACGCTCTGTTGTGGTTGTAGGGAGAAGAAGACAGCCTCGTGTGCGTGCCCAATGTGGGCGGAAGTACCTGATGTGGGCTCTGATCTGCTCCTATGAAAGCGGCAGTGATAACCAAGCAGCGTAGTGGTCTAATTATTCAGATGGAAAGGTTATTGGTGCTTTGGTTGGAAGATCAAAGGCAAAATCAGACTTACGACGAAATTCGGGTTACGACGCGTCTTAAGAACGGATCAACGTCGTAACCCGAGGACCCCCTGTAATCCGTTACTCCCCAAGCCTGGTAATAGTTTTGTTTTTGTTGAGTCCTGGTTTAGTCCTGGTTTAGTTCTGGCTTATTCCTGGTTTAGTCCTGGTTTAGTTCTGGCTTATTCCTGGTTTAGTCTTGTTTCAGTCCTGGTTTAGTTCTGGTTTAGTCCTGGTTTATTCCTGGTTTAGTCCTGGTTTAGTCAGTCAAAATTTCCCTCACAAAGGATCAATAAGATAAACTAGAGTCACTGGAACTTTCTGGAGAGTTTCTAAACGAGTTTCTAAACGAGTCTCCGGGATTCTGAAGTGTCCGAGGTTTTGTGCGATTCGCCTGATGGACGAGAGTCGTGATTATGGCTCTGGGCTGTAATCAGGAAAATATAACCTCAAAGTCACTTCAGATATTTCTGAATTATAGATCGTTAAAACCAATCATCCAATCAGCCCGAGCTCCATCTCTGAGTCCACTCTGTCCTCTCTGTGTCCACTGTGTCCACTCTGTGTCCACTCTGTCCACTCTGTGTCCACTGTGTCCACTCTGTGTCTACTGTGTCCACTGTGTCCACTCTGTCCTCTCTGAGTCCACTGTGTCCACTCTGTGTCCACTGTGTCCACTCTGTGTCCACTGTGTCCACTCTGTGTCCACAGTCCACAGTCGTGTTTAGTCCTTGGTTTAGTCCTTGTTAAATCCTGGTTTAATCCTGGTTCAGTCCTGGTTTGGTCCTAGATTAGTCCTGGTTTAGTCCTGGCTCAGTACTGGTTCACTTCTGGTTTAGTCCCGGTTTAGTCCTGGTTTAGTCCTGGTTTAGTTCTCGTTAATACAGCTGTATTCACATGTTCTGGAATCTGTCTGTTCCACTCGTCTCTTTCTCTGTCAGTCCATCCCTCTCTCTCTCTTTCTCTCTTTCTGAACGATTCTCTCTGTTCTTCAGATTGACTTTTCCTCCACATTTCACTTATTGATCCGCCCTTCTTCTTCTGCAGCAGCAAAACTGACCTATTTAAACCTCCGGGCTTATACCACCCCCTCCTCCCTCTCTCTCTCTCTCTCTCTCTCTTTCTCTCTCTCTTCTCACTCTTTCCTGCTTTTTTCTCCTTCTCTTTTCTTTCTTCTCTCTTCTCTCCGCTACACTCCTTACAACTCTTTCTCCTTCTCTCCTCCTCCTTTCCTCTCTCCCTCTCTCCCTCTCTCTCCCCCCCTCTCCCCCCCCCCCCGCTCTCTCTCTCTCTCTGTTGTTTCTCTCTTCCCTGATCTCTCTCTCTCTCGTGTTTCTCTGTGTTCAGTGTTTTACTCTGGTCTGGAGCAGATCAATAATGAGGATCAATACAGAGAAAAACACAAACAAACAAATAAACAAACAAAATGAACAAATACATAAATAAATAAAGTCCCAGTTTATCCCTGTTTTAGTCCTGTTTAGTCCTGTTTTAGTCCTGTTTTAGTCCTGTTTAGTCCTGTTTTAGTCCTGGTTTAGTCCTGGTTTAGTCCTGGTCTAGTCTCGGTTTAGTCCTTGTTTAGTCCTGGTTTAGTTCTGGTTTAGTCCTGGTTGAGTCTTAGTTTAGACCTGTTTTAGTCCTGGTTTAGTTTTGGTTTAGTCCTGGTTTAGTCTCAGTTTAGACCTGTTTTAGTCCTGTTTTAGTCCTGGTTTAGTCCTGGTTTAGTCTCGGTTTAGTCCTTGTTTAGTCCTGGTTTAGTTCTGGTTTAGTCATGGTTGAGTCTCAGTTTAGACCTGTTTTAGTCCTGGTTTAGTTCTGGTTTAGTCCTGGTTTAGTCTCGGTTTAGTCCTTGTTTAGTCCTTGTTTAGTCCTGGTTTATTACTGGTTTAGTCCTGGTTTAGTCCTGGTTTTGTTTTGATTTAGTCCTGTTTAAGTCCTGTTTTAGTCCTGGTTTAGTTCTGGTTTAGTCCTGGTTTAGTCTCGGTTTATTACTGGTTTAGTCCTGGTTTAGTTCTGGCTTAGACCTGTTTAAGTCCTGTTTTAGTCCTGTTTTAGTTCTGGTTTAGTCCTGGTTTAGTCCTGGTTTAGTCTCGGTTTAGTCCTTGTTTAGTCCTGGTTTAGTTCTGGTTTAGTCCTGGTTGAGTCTTAGTTTAGACCTGTTTTAGTCCTGGTTTAGTTTTGGTTTAGTCCTGGTTTAGTCTCAGTTTAGACCTGTTTTAGTCCTGGTTTAGTTTTGGTTTAGTCCTGGTTTAGTCTTAGTTTAGACCTGTTTTAGTCCTTGTTTAGTCCTGGTTTAGTTCTGGTTTAGTCATGGTTGAGTCTCAGTTTAGACCTGTTTTAGTCCTGGTTTAGTTCTGGTTTAGTCCTGGTTTAGTCTCGGTTTAGTCCTTGTTTAGTCCTTGTTTAGTCCTGGTTTATTACTGGTTTAGTCCTGGTTTAGTCCTGGTTTTGTTTTGATTTAGTCCTGTTTAAGTCCTGTTTAAGTCCTGTTTTAGTCCTGGTTTAGTCCTGGTTTAGTCCTGGTTTAGTCCTGGTTTAGTTCTGGTTTAGTTCTGGTTGAGTCTCAGTTTAGTCCTGGTTTAGTTCTGGTTTAGTCCTGGTTGAGTCTCAGTTTAGTCCTGGTTTAGTTCTGGTTTAGTCCTGGTTGAGTCTCAGTTTAGTCCTGGTTTAGTTCTGGTTTAGTCCTGGTTTAGTCCTTGTTTAGTCCTGGTTTAGTTCTGGTTTAGTCCTGGTTTAGTCCTGGTTTAGTCTCGGTTTAGTCCTGGTTTAGTCCTGGTTTAGTCTCAGTTTAGACCTGTTTTAGTCCTGTTTAGTTTTGGTTTAGTCCTGGTTTAGTCTCAGTTTAGACCTGTTTTAGTCCCTGTTTAGTCCTGGTTTAGTCTCGGTTTAGTCCTTGTTTAGTCCTGGTTTAGTTCTGGTTTAGTCCTGGTTGAGTCTTAGTTTAGACCTGTTTTAGTCCTGGTTTAGTTTTGGTTTAGTCCTGGTTTAGTCTCAGTTTAGACCTGTTTTAGTCCTGTTTTAGTCCTGTTTTAGTCCTGGTTTAGTCCTGGTTTAGTCTCGGTTTAGTCCTTGTTTAGTCCTGGTTTAGTTCTGGTTTAGTCATGGTTGAGTCTCAGTTTAGACCTGTTTTAGTCCTGGTTTAGTTCTGGTTTAGTCCTGGTTTAGTCTCGGTTTAGTCCTTGTTTAGTCCTTGTTTAGTCCTGGTTTATTACTGGTTTAGTCCTGGTTTAGTCCTGGTTTTGTTTTGATTTAGTCCTGTTTAAGTCCTGTTTTAGTCCTGGTTTAGTTCTGGTTTAGTCCTGGTTTAGTCTCGGTTTAGTCCTTGTTTAGTCCTGGTTTAAACCTGGTTTATTACTGGTTTAGTCCTGGTTTAGTTCTGGCTTAGACCTGTTTAAGTCCTGTTTTAGTCCTGTTTTAGTTTTGGTTTAGTCCTGGTTTAGTCCTGGTTTAGTCTCGGTTTAGTCCTTGTTTAGTCCTGGTTTAGTTCTGGTTTAGTCCTGGTTTAGTCTCAGTTTAGACCTGTTTTAGTCCCTGTTTAGTCCTGGTTTAGTCTCGGTTTAGTCCTTGTTTAGTCCTGGTTTAGTTCTGGTTTAGTCCTGGTTGAGTCTTAGTTTAGACCTGTTTTAGTCCTGGTTTAGTTTTGGTTTAGTCCTGGTTTAGTCTCAGTTTAGACCTGTTTTAGTCCTGGTTTAGTTTTGGTTTAGTCCTGGTTTAGTCCTTGTTTAGTCCTGGTTTAGTTCTGGTTTAGTCATGGTTGAGTCTCAGTTTAGACCTGTTTTAGTCCTGGTTTAGTTCTGGTTTAGTCCTGGTTTAGTCTCGGTTTAGTCCTTGTTTAGTCCTTGTTTAGTCCTGGTTTATTACTGGTTTAGTCCTGGTTTAGTCCTGGTTTTGTTTTGATTTAGTTCTGGTTTAGTCTTAGTTTAGACCTGTTTTAGTCCTGGTTTAGTTCTGGTTTAGTCCTGGTTTAGTCTCGGTTTAGTCCTTGTTTAGTCCTTGTTTAGTCCTGGTTTATTACTGGTTTAGTCCTGTTTTAGTCCTGGTTTAGTTTTGGTTTAGTCCTGGTTTAGTCTTAGTTTAGACCTGTTTTAGTCCTGGTTTAGTCCTGGTTTAGTCCTGGTTTAGTTCTGGTTTAGTTCTGGTTTAGTTCTGGTTGAGTCTCAGTTTAGTCCTGGTTTAGTTCTGCTTTAGTCCTGGTTGAGTCTCAGTTTAGTCCTGGTTTAGTTCTGGTTTAGTCCTGGTTGAGTCTCAGTTTAGTCCTGGTTTAGTTCTGGTTTAGTCCTGGTTTAGTCCTTGTTTAGTCCTGGTTTAGTTCTGGTTTAGTCCTGGTTTAGTCCTGGTTTAGTCTCGGTTTAGTCCTGGTTTAGTCCTGGTTTTGTTTTGATTTAGTCCTTGTTTAGTCCTGGTTTAGTTCTAGTTTAGTCCTGGTTTAGTTCTGGTTTAGTCCTGGTTGAGTCTTAGTTTAGACCAGGTTTAGTTCTGGTTTAGTCCTGGTTTAGTTCTGCTTTAGTCCTGGTTGAGTCTTAGTTTAGACCTGGTTTAGTCCTGGTTTAGTCCTGGTTTAGTCCTTGTTTAGTCCTGGTTTAGTCCTTGTTTAGTCCTGGTTTAGTCCTGGTTTAGTCCTGGTTTAGTTCTGCTTTAGTCCTTGTTTAGTCCTGGTTTAGTTCTGCTTTAGTCCTTGTTTAGTCCTGGTTTAGTCCTTGTTTATTCCTGGTTTAGTTCTGCTTTAGTCCTTGTTTAGTCCTGGTTTAGTTCTGCTTTAGTCCTTGTTTAGTCCTGGTTTAGTTCTGCTTTAGTCCTGGTTTAGTCCTTGTTTAGTCCTGGTTTAGTTCTGGTTTAGTCCTGGTTTAGTCCTGGTTTAGTTCTGGTTTAGTCCCTGCTTTAGTCCTGGTTTAGTCCTGGTTTAGTCCTGGTTTAGTCCTTGTTTAGTCCTGGTTTAGTCCTGGTTTAGTCCTGGTTTAGTTCTGCTTTCGTCCTGTTTTAGTTCTGCTTTCGTCCTGGTTTAGTTCTGGTTTAGTCCTGGTTTAGTTCTGCTTTAGTCCTGGTTGAGTCTTAGTTTAGTCCTGGTTTAGTCCTGGTTCAGTCCTGGTTTAGTTCTGGTTTAGTCCTCGTTTAGTTTTGATTTAGTTCTGGTTTAGTCTCAGTTTAGTCCTTGTTTAGTCCTGGTTTAGTCCTGGTTCAGTTCTGCTTTCGTCCTGTTTTAGTTCTGCTTTCGTCCTGGTTTAGTTCTGGTTTAGTCCTGGTTTAGTTCTGCTTTAGTCCTGGTTGAGTCTTAGTTTAGTCCTGGTTTAGTCCTGGTTCAGTCCTGGTTTAGTTCTGGTTTAGTCCTCGTTTAGTTTTGATTTAGTTCTGGTTTAGTCTCAGTTTAGTCCTTGTTTAGTCCTGGTTTAGTCCTGGTTTAGTTCTGCTTTAGTCCTGGTTTAGTTCTGCTTTAGTCCTGTTTTTCTTTTCTTCTCTGGCTCGTGACATTGATGTGAGTTCATGTTGATCTCGTCCTCGCTCCTCCGCTGATCTGAGCTGTGAGTCCTGTCAGCTCGTCCAAGGTCCACCTCTTTTATTTTCACCTCTTTTATTTTCACCTCTTTTTTCTTCACATCTTTCCGCGCTCTCGTTTTCCTTCTGCGGAAAAAAACTCAAACCATCAGGAAAATCTGACGCTCCGAAGGGGAAGAGAGTCAGAGCAGAGAGCAACGAGAGGAGACACAGACTCTCTCCTCCCTCTCTCCTCCCTCTCTCCTCCCTCTCTCCTCCTCTCCTCTCTCTCCTCCTCTCCTCTCTCTCTCTCATTTTCTTCTCTTCTCTTCTCTCTCCTCCCTCTCTCCTCTCTTCTCTGTCCTTTTTCCTCGTCTTCTCTCTCTCTTCTTTCTCTCCTCTCTCTTTCTCTTTTTCTCTTCTATTCTTTCTCTCTCTCCTTTCTCTCCTCCTCTCCTCTCTCTCTCCTCTCTCTCTCTTTCTCCTTTTCTTCTCTTCTCTCGCCTTCCTCTCTCCTCTTCTCTCCTTTTCTCTCTCTCCTCCCCCTCTTATCCTTTCCTCTCCTCTCTCTCCTTTTCTCCTCTTCTCTTTCTTTCTCCTCTCTCTCCTCTCCTTTCTCTTCTATTCTTTCTCTCTTTCTCTTCGCTCTCTCCTCGTCTCTTTTTCTCTCCTCCTCTCGTCTTGTTGTCCTTTTCTTCTGTTCTCTCCCCCACTTCTCCCTCTCTCCTTTCTCTCTCCTCTTATCTCTCTCCTCCCTCTCTCCTCTTTTTCCTTTCTCTTCTATTCTCTCTTCTCCCTCTCTCTTCTCCTCTCTTTCTCCTTTCTCTCCTCTCCTCTCTTTCTCTTCCATTCTTTCTCTCTCTCTTTCCTCACTTCTCTCTTTCTCCTCTTTCTCCTCTTCTTTCATTCCTTTCTCTCTCCTCTTCTCTCTCTCTCCTTTCTTTTCTATTCTCTCGCCTCCCTCTTTCTCTTCTTTCTCTCCTCTCCTCTCCTCTCCTCTTTTCTCTTCTATTCTTTCTCTCTCTCTCCCCTCTCTTCTCATCTCTCTTTCTCTCCTCTTCTCCTCTTGTTGTCTTTCTCCTTTTCTTCTGTTCTCTCTCCCACTTCTCCCTCTCTCCTTTCTCTCTCCTCTTATCTCTCTCCTCTCCTCTCTTTCTCTTTTCTCTTCTATTCTTTCTCTCTCTCTTCCCTCACTTCTCTCTTTCTCCTCTTCTCTCTCTCTCTCTTTTATATTCTCTTTCCCTCTCCTCTCTTTTCTCTTCTCTCTCCCTCTCCCTCCCTCTCCTCCTCTCTCTCTCCCTCTCCCTCCTCTCCTCTCTCTCCTCTTCTCTCTCTCCTCTT
>JAVJIX010000119.1:657500-662500 GCA_036785185.1 Paratrypauchen microcephalus | reverse complement strand
AGAGAGGAGGAGGAGAGGAGAGGGAGAGGATGAGAGGAGGAAGAGGAGGAGAGGAGAAGAAGAGACGAAGAGGATGAGAGGAGGAAGAGGAGAAGAAGAGAGGAGAGGAGGAGGAGAGGGGAGGAGAGGAGGAGAGAAGAGGAAGAGTGGAGGAGGAGAGGAAGAGAGGAAGGGGAGGAGAGGAGAAGAAGAAGAGGGGAGGAAGGGCAGGAGGAGGAGAGGAGGAAGGAGGAGGAGAGAGGAGAAGAGAGGAGGAGGAGAGGAAGATGAGGAGAAGAAGCGAGGAGGAGAGGAAGACAGAAGCTGGAGAGGAGGAAGAGAAGAGGAGAAGCACTTTGTAAGCACTTTAAAGCACTAAACAGGACTAAACCAGGACTAAACCAGGACTAAAGCAGGACTAAAGCAGGACTAAAGCAGGGACTAAAGCAGGACTAAAGCAGGACTAAAGCAGGACTAAAGCAGGACTAAAGCAGGACTAAAGCAGGGACTAAAGCAGGGACTAAAGCAGGACTAAAGCAGGGACTAAAGCAGGACTAAAGCAGGACTAAAGCAGGACTAAAGCAGGACTAAAGCAGGACTAAAGCAGGACTAAACCAGGACTAAAGCAGGACTAAAGCAGGACTAAACCAGGACTAAACCAGGACTAAAGCAGGACTAAAGCAGGACTAAAGCAGGACTAAACCAGGACTAAACCAGGACTAAAGCAGGACTAAAGCAGGACTAAAGCAGGACTAAACCAAGACTAAGCCAGAACTAGACTAACTAATGAAACTGCTGCAGGTGTCAGTGTGCGGCACTTTAAAGCACTTTAAAGCACTTTACACAAAATGGACTCTTGAGCTTTAACTCATGTTCTAATGATGTTTCCTCCTCAAAAACACCTGGAGTCGTGTTTCGTTTTATTTGCACATGTTTGAGTAACATTTTATGACCTTTAGTCTGTCGACATGAGGAAATAACATTATAACAGAGCAGAAAATAGCCTCATTATGAAACTTTTAATGAGACTTTTAATGACGACTCATCCACTTTTCCGATTCCAGGATGATTAATCGCCCGGGTCAGAATGATGTCGGTTTATCTTGTGATTTCACGCAGGACGCACTCAGACAGGTGCTTCTGCGCTTCGCTCTTCACACATTGTTCGGCTTCATCCAAAAATAACCCGAGTCTGAGCAGATTTAAACACAGCTGCTTCCTCTGGCAGACGTTTGTACGAGTTTAAAGTTTAAACACGCCCGAGGACACGAACCGTGGAGAGATCCGGGAGTCTGCGCCGATCACATCTGAACACCAAATCACAAAACCAGATGAGGAGATACAGGAGTTATGTGGAACGGACTGAAAAACAGGCCAGAACCAGAACGTTATCGTCGATTTTTACACTTTTCAATCACTGAAAAGTAGATCTGGGGTTTTAAGTGCGAACACATGATATATTTAAGATGTTCTTCCGTCGCTCTGTGATGGAAATCTGACAATCATTCATATAATCAGATATATACGTGTATAAGCTGGTTTTGTGATTCCTAATGAAATGAGGTTGTTAATCATGTTCAAACTTTAACCAGGGCTTTATCAATCAATCAATCAATCAATCAAACAATATTTATAAAGAGCTTTTCATACAAAAATGTAACACAAAGTGCATTACAGTGGTTAAGGATTAGAAGATTGACTTTTATTGATCTCACACAGGAGAAGTTGTTCTCTGCACAAACAGACGGACAAACAGATGGACAGACAAACAAACAGACAAACAAACAAACAGACAGACAAACAGACAAACAAACAAAGAGACAAACAAACAAAGAGACAAACAGACGGACAAACAGACAGACAAACAAACAGACGACAAACAAACAGACAAACAAACAAACAGACGAACAAACAGAGACAAACAAACAAAGAGACGGACAAACAGACAGACGAACAAACAAACAGACGAACAAACAAACAGACGGACAAACAGACAGACGAACAAACAGACAAACATACAAAGGGACGAACAAACAGACAAACAAACAAACAGACAGACAGACGAACAAACAGACAGACGGACAAACAGACAGACGAACAAACAGACAGACGGACAAACAAACAGATGGAAAACAGACAGACAAACAAACAGATGGACAAACAGACAGACGGACAAAACAGACAGACGGACAAACAGACAGACGAACAAACAGACAGACGACAAACAAACAGATGGAAAACAGACAGACAAACAAACAGATGGACAAACAGACAGACGGACAAACAGACAAACAAACAGACGAACAAACAGACAGACGAACAAACAGACGAATAAACAGACAGACAAACAAAACAAACAGACGGACAAACAGACAGACGAACAAACAGACGAATAAACAGACAGACAAACAAAACAAACAGACGGACAAACAGACAGACGAACAAACAGACAGCCGAACAACTTTAGGCCGCACGATACACGTGTGGTAAATTTCCACTGATCTTTACTTGTTTTTCACTTGTTATTCTGATGTGAATGACCCAGCCTTGGCCTGACTGTTATTCTGTGATTGTCGAAATGTTATGTCTTGATTACACATGTACGCATTTACTGATGCCCTCCGAGGGGTATAAGAACCTGGTATGTTTTGTTATGATCAGATCTAGGGACAGAAACTTCTGTCAGGGAGAGTCCAGGGCTAAACCGAGAATAAACCAGGACTAGACCAGGACTAAACCAGGACTAAACTAGGATTAAACCAGGACTGAACCAGGACTAAAACAGGACTGAACCAGGACTAGACCAGGATTAAACCAGGACTAAACCAGGAAAAAAACAGGGCTAAAACAGGACTGAACCAGGACTGAACCAGGACTAAACCAGGACTAGACCAGGATTAAACCAGGACTAAACCAGGAAAAAAACAGGGCTAAAACAGGACTGAACCAGGACTGAACAGGACTGAACCAGGAGTAGACCAACTGAGTTCTGTATCATGTTTTTTTGTTTGTTTGTTTTTTGTATATTTATGGAGAATTTTCGTGCAGTTGGAGATAGAAATGATCAGAGAAAAAAAAAAAGATTTCTGATTGGAGATTTCTGGTGAAAATACCAAAGAATGACACATAAATCTGGCTCCTTTCAGAAAATATTTATCGTCTAATCTGAAATCGCCTAAAATCAGATGGAGCTGTCCGTGGTGCTGAACTGGGAGAGTCAAATCTGCAGTAATAATCTGATCGTTACCGTCTTAAAACCGTGAAAAACAGAACTGTTTTTTCTGCGGGAGGATGGGTGACGCGGGCTTGTGGGCGGAGCCTCGTACTGAACGCTAAACGAGTGTCCGCCGACCTCTCGTCTCCATGGAGAAGCTGCGATCCGTCTGAAATAATGACGTAATCAAACCAAAACTGTCAAATGATGCACACACAGGAGCTGAGTCAAACACACATATTTATACAGTGGTATGACAGGATGGAGAGAAGAGAGGGGGAGGAGGGAGGAGGGAGGGATGGAGAGAGAGATTGGGTACCACCAGAATAAAAGGACAGAGAGACACAGAGAAAGAGAGAGAGAATGCCACAAGTATGACAGAGAGAGAGAAAGGGATGGAAGGAGAGAGAGAGGGAGGAAAGAGGGATGGAGAGGTGAGAGAGAGATTGGGGGAGAACGGGGGATATCACAAGTATGACTGGACAAAGAGAGGGATGAAGAGAGATGGAGAGAGAGAGATAATAGAGAAGGATGGAGAGAGAGAGAGAAAGAGAGAGATAATGGAGAGGGTGGAGAGAGAGATAGAGAGAAAGATAATAGAGAGACTGAGAGAGAAAGAGAGAATAGAGAGGGAGGAGCGAGAGAAAGAGAGATAATAGAGGGATAGAGAGAGAGAAAGAGATAATAGAGAGAGAGACTGAGAGAGAAAGAGATAATAGAGAGGGTGGGGAGAGAGATAGAGAGAAAGAGATAATAGAGAGAGAGACAGAGAGAGATAATAGAGAGGGAGGAGAGAGAGAAAGAGAGACAATAGAGAGGGTGGAGAGAGAGAGATAGAGAGAAAGACAGATAATAGAGAGAGAGACAGAGAGAGAAAGTGAGATAATAGAGAGAGAGACAGAGAGAAAGAGAGATAATAGAGAGAGAGACAGAGAGAGAAAGAGAGATAATAGAGAGAGAGACAGAGAGAAAGAGAGATAATAGAGAGGGAGGAGAGAGAGAAAGAGAGATAATAGAGAGAGAGGAGAGAGAGATAATATGGAGGAGAGAGAGAAAGAGAGATAATAGAGAGGGAGGAGAGAGAGAAAGAGAGATAATAGAGAGAGAGGAGAGAGAGAAAGAGAGATAATAGTGAGGGAGGAGAGAGAGAGAGATATAATAGACAGATAGAGACTGAGAGAGAAAGAGATAATAGAGCGGGTGGGGAGAGAGACAGATAGAAAGAGATAATAGAGAGAGAGACTGAGAGAGAAAGAGAGATAATAGAGAGGGAAGAGAGAAAGAGAGATAATAGAGAGGGAAGAGAGAAAGAGAGATAATAGAGAGGGAGGAGAGAGAGAAAGAGAGATAATAGAGAGGGAGGAGAGAGAGAAAGAGAGATAATAGAGAGGCAGAAGAGAGAGAAAGAGAGATAATAGAGAGGGAGGAGAGAGAGAAAGAGAGATAATAGAGAGGGAGGAGAGAGAGAAAGAGATAATAGAGAGATAGAGAGAGAGAAAGAGATAATAGGGGGAGAGACTGAGAGAGAAAGAAAGATAATAGAGGGAGGAGAGAGAGAAAGAGAGATAATAGAGGGAGGAGAGAGGATGGTGCCTGTTCCACCAGTGTAACAGGACAGAGCGAGGGAGGAGACAGAGAAAAAAGTGTATCTCATTAACTTCCAAATATAAACCAACATGACACAAGAGAGAGAAGGACGGAGAGAGAGAGAATAAGACACTCTACCTCCAGTTCAACATTCCACATTGTTTATTTGTCATATGCAGAATCAACAGGATCAGAAGAACCGTCGACTCACGAATATTAA
>JAVJIX010000119.1:595000-652500 GCA_036785185.1 Paratrypauchen microcephalus | reverse complement strand
TAAACCAGGATTAAACCAGGTGTAAACCAGGACTAAACCAGGTCTAAACCAGGACTAAACCAGGATTAAACCAGGACTAAACCAGGTCTAAACCATGACTAAACCAGGATTAAACCAGGACTAACCCAGGTCTAAACCAGGATTAAACCAGGTGTAACCCAGGACTAAACCAGGTCTAAACCAGGTCTAAACCAGGTCTAAACCAGGACTAAACCAGGATTAAACCAGGTCTAAACCAGGTCTAAACCAGGTCTAAACCAGGATTAAACCAGGTCTAAACCAGATCTAAACCAGGTCTAAACCAGGACTAAACCAGGTCTAAACCAGGACTAGAGAGAAATGTGAGAAAAGGTTAATTGGAGGGACTGTACTGTACGGACAAATATCGGCCGTTAATATCGGCCCTCTTTTACACATCGGGCCGATACGGATATGTTTAAATTTGGCAACATCGGCCGATACCGACGTTAGTGCCGATATACGGTGCGTCCTGGTTCAGTGTGTGAACATGTCCAGGTTCTGTTTGTGTAATACTGTAAGTCCAATATTTAGTGTGTTTGTTCCTGATGTGATTTCGCCGGCTGAATTCGCGCGGACGTTTAACCGTCTCATTTTTTCTTATTAGTATTTGGCATTTTGTGGCATTTTGTCTGGAGCCGTCGGTAAATCTGTGTGATCCTGTTTGAGCAGCAGAGAAAACACACTACTACACAAAGTACTACACAGAGTACACGCACAAATACACAAAGTACTACACAGAGTACACGCACAAATACACAAAGTACTACACAGAGTACACGCACAAATACACAAAGTACTACACAGAGTACACGCACAAATACACAAAGTACTACACAGAGTACACGCACAAATACACAAAGTACTACACAGAGTACACGCACAAATACACAAAGTACTACACAGAGTACACGCACAAATACACAAAGTACTACACAGAGTACACGCACAAATACACAAAGTACTACACAGAGTACACGCACAAATACACAAAGTACTACACAGAGTACACGCACAAATACACAAAGTACTACACAGAGTACACGCACAAATACACAAAGTACTACACAGAGTACACGCACAAATACACAAAGTACTACACAGTACACGCACAAATACACAAAGTACTACACAGTGTACACGCACAAATACACAAAGTACTACACAGAGTACACACACAAATACACAAAGTACTACACAGTACACGCACAAATACACAAAGTACTACAGTGTACACGCACAAATACACAAAGTACTACACAGAGTACACACACAAATACACAAAGTACTACACCGTACACGCACAAATACACAAAGTACTACAGTGTACACGCACAAATACACAAAGTACTACACAGAGTACACGCACAAATACACAAAGTACTACACAGAGTACACGCACAAATACACAAAGTACTACACAGAGTACACGCACAAATACACAAAGTACTACACAGAGTACACGCACAAATACACAAAGTACTACACAGAGTACACGCACAAATACACAAAGTACTACACAGTGTACACGCACAAATACACAAAGTACTACACAGAGTACACGCACAAATACACAAAGTACTACACAGAGTACACGCACAAATACACAAAGTACTACACAGAGTACACGCACAAATACACAAAGTACTACACAGAGTACACGCACAAATACACAAAGTACTACACAGAGTACACGCACAAATACACAAAGTACTACACAGAGTACACGCACAAATACACAAAGTACTACACAGAGTACACGCACAAATACACAAAGTACTACACAGAGTACACGCACAAATACACAAAGTACTACACAGAGTACACGCACAAATACACAAAGTACTACACAGAGTACACGCACAAATACACAAAGTACTACACAGTACACGCACAAATACACAAAGTACTACACAGTGTACACGCACAAATACACAAAGTACTACACAGAGTACACACACAAATACACAAAGTACTACACAGTACACGCACAAATACACAAAGTACTACAGTGTACACGCACAAATACACAAAGTACTACACAGAGTACACACACAAATACACAAAGTACTACACCGTACACGCACAAATACACAAAGTACTACAGTGTACACGCACAAATACACAAAGTACTACACAGAGTACACGCACAAATACACAAAGTACTACACAGTGTACACGCACAAATACACAAAGTACTACACAGAGTACACGCACAAATACACAAAGTACTACACAGAGTACACGCACAAATACACAAAGTACTACACAGTGTACACGCACAAATACACAAAGTACTACACAGAGTACACGCACAAATACACAAAGTACTACACAGTGTACACGCACAAATACTCAAAGTACTACACAGTGTACACGCACAAATACACAAAGTACTACACAGAGTACACGCACAAATACACAAAGTACTACACAGTGTACACGCACAAATACACAAAGTACTACACAGAGTACACGCACAAATACACAAAGTACTACACAGAGTACACGCACAAATACACAAAGTACTACACAGAGTACACGCACAAATACACAAAGTACTACAGTGTACACGCACAAATACACAAAGTACTACACAGAGTACACGCACAAATACACAAAGTACTACACAGAGTACACGCACAAATACACAAAGTACTACACAGTGTACACGCACAAATACACAAAGTACTACACAGAGTACACGCACAAATACACAAAGTACTACACAGAGTACACGCACAAATACACAAAGTACTACACAGTGTACACGCACAAATACACAAAGTACTACACAGTGTACACGCACAAATACACAAAGTACTATACAGAGTACACGCACAAATACACAAAGTACTACACAGTGTACACGCACAAATACACAAAGTACTACAGTGTACACGCACAAATACACAAAGTACTACACAGTACACGCACAAATACACAAAGTACTACAGTGTACACGCACAAATACACAAAGTACTACACAGAGTACACGCACAAATACACAAAGTACTACACAGAGTACACGCACAAATACACAAAGTACTACACAGAGTACACGCACAAATACACAAAGTACTACACAGAGTACACGCACAAATACACAAAGTACTACACAGTGTACACGCACAAATACACAAAGTACTACACAGAGTACACGCACAAATACACAAAGTACTACACAGTGTACACGCACAAATACACAAAGTACTACACAGTGTACACGCACAAATACACAAAGTACTACACAGAGTACACGCACAAATACACAAAGTACTACAGTGTACACGCACAAATACACAAAGTACTACACAGAGTACACGCACAAATACACAAAGTACTACACAGAGTACACGCACAAATACACAAAGTACTACACAGAGTACACGCACAAATACACAAAGTACTACACAGTGTACACGCACAAATACACAAAGTACTACACAGTGTACACGCACAAATACACAAAGTACTACAGTGTACACGCACAAATACACAAAGTACTACACAGTGTACACGCACAAATACACAAAGTACTACACAGAGTACACGCACAAATACACAAAGTACTACACAGTGTACACGCACAAATACACAAAGTACTACACAGTGTACACGCACAAATACACAAAGTACTATACAGAGTACACGCACAAATACACAAAGTACTACACAGTGTACACGCACAAATACACAAAGTACTACAGTGTACACGCACAAATACACAAAGTACTACACAGTGTACACGCACAAATACACAAAGTACTACACAGTGTACACGCACAAATACACAAAGTACTACACAGAGTACACGCACAAATACACAAAGTACTACACAGTGTACACGCACAAATACACAAAGTACTACACAGAGTACACGCACAAATACACAAAGTACTACACAGTGTACACGCACAAATACACAAAGTACTACACAGAGTACACGCACAAATACACAAAGTACTACACAGAGTACACGCACAAATACACAAAGTACTACAGAGTGTACACGCACAAATACACAAAGTACTACACAGAGTACACGCACAAATACACAAAGTACTACACAGAGTACACGCACAAATACACAAAGTACTACACAGAGTACACGCACAAATACACAAAGTACTACAGAGTACACGCACAAATACACAAAGTACTACACAGAGTACACGCACAAATACACAAAGTACTACACAGAGTACACGCACAAATACACAAAGTACTACACAGTGTACACGCACAAATACACAAAGTACTACACAGAGTACACGCACAAATACACAAAGTACTACACAGAGTACACGCACAAATACACAAAGTACTACACAGAGTACACGCACAAATACACAAAGTACTACAGAGTGTACACGCACAAATACACAAAGTACTACACAGAGTACACGCACAAATACACAAAGTACTACACAGAGTACACGCACAAATACACAAAGTACTACACAGAGTACACGCACAAATACACAAAGTACTACACAGAGTACACGCACAAATACACAAAGTACTACAGTGTACACGCACAAATACACAAAGTACTACACAGAGTACACGCACAAATACACAAAGTACTACACAGAGTACACGCACAAATACACAAAGTACTACACAGAGTACACGCACAAATACACAAAGTACTACACAGAGTACACGCACAAATACACAAAGTACTACACAGAGTACACGCACAAATACACAAAGTACTACACAGTGTACACGCACAAATACACAAAGTACTACACAGAGTACACGCACAAATACACAAAGTACTACACAGAGTACACGCACAAATACACAAAGTACTACACAGAGTACACGCACAAATACACAAAGTACTACAGAGTACACGCACAAATACACAAAGTACTACACAGAGTACACGCACAAATACACAAAGTACTACACAGAGTACACGCACAAATACACAAAGTACTACACAGAGTACACGCACAAATACACAAAGTACTACACAGTGTACACGCACAAATACACAAAGTACTACACAGAGTACACGCACAAATACACAAAGTACTACACAGTGTACACGCACAAATACACAAAGTACTACACAGAGTACACGCACAAATACACAAAGTACCTCCTGTCAGAGCAGATCTCTTCTGCTCATCAGGACAGGACTGGGTCTGATCGGGTCTGGTCGGGTCTGGTCGGGTCTGGTCAGGACTGGGTCTGGTCAGGACTGGGTCGGGTCTGGTCAGGACTGGGTCTGGTCGGGACTGGGTCTGGTCGGGACTGGGTCTGGTCGGGACTGGTCTGGGCAGGACTGGGTCTGGGCAGGACTGGAGCAGGACTGGGTCTGGTCGGGACTGGGTCTGGTCGGGACTGGGTCTGGTCAGGACTGGGTCTGGTCGGGACTGGGTCTGGTCAGGACTGGGTCTGGTCGGGACTGGTCTGGGCAGGACTGGGTCTGGGCAGGACTGGAGCAGGACTGGGTCTGGTCGGGACTGGGTCTGGTCGGGACTGGGTCTGGTCAGGACTGGGTCTGGTCGGGACTGGGTCTGGTCAGGACTGGGTCTGGTCGGGACTGGTCTGGGCAGGACTGGGTCTGGGCAGGACTGGAGCAGGACTGGGTCTGGTCGGGACTGGGTCTGGTCGGGACTGGGTCTGGTCGGGACTGGGTCTGGTCGGGACTGGGTCTGGTCGGGACTGGAGCAGGACTGGGACGGCAGAATTCTGGGAACGCCATAGTGGAGCAACGGTGGCAAAAACTATTGTTGTGTCCTTAGGCAAGACACTTCACCCACATTGTGTGGTCTGAATGTGTGTTGGTCAGAGGGACTGATGGTGCAGATTGGCAGCCTCTGTTGTGTCAGTCTGTCCCAGGGCAGTTGTGTCTACATTATGGGGCGGCAGAATCTCAGTTGGTAGAGCGTTTGTCCACTGATCCAAAGGTTGGCGGTTCGAATCCCACTCTTGACATAAAAAAAACCAAACATCATTGGTTGAGCGGTCAGCTCCACTGACCCACAGGTTGGCGGTGATTCCAGCTGCGGACACATACACTAGTGTGTGAATTAGGGATGTCAACAATTAATCGATTAACGGTTAATTGTCGATTAAGACGTTGGTCGATCAAAATGCATTAATTGTAATTAACCGCTAACCGCGTACACGCGTGGTCATGAAACAAGGCAACCGCGATGCGCCAAGCTCGACTCACAGCCGACCGCAGGCGCCAACGGCACTGCTCAGCAGCCCCGGGTGTACGCGCGAGGCGAGATCGAACCCGCTGCTGCTGGTTTCACCGCGGCCTGCGCCCCGAGCCGCGGGCCGCGGCGAAACCAGCAGCGGCACGTGGTGGTTTAATCCTGGTCTAGTCCAGGTCTAGACCCGGTCGAGTCCCGGTCGAGTCCAGGTCCAGTCCAGGTCCAGACCTGGTTCAGACCTGGTTCAGACCTGGTCCAGTCCACGTTCAGTCCTGGTCTAGTCTCTTAGCCAATCAGGACAGAACACAATGTTACACTATAAAAAAAAAAAATTGGATAGAGCGAGGGATTACTGTATTTTGTTATTCAGCATCAATACATTTGTCTGCTTTTTACTAAGGAATAATTAATTGAGGAATATACAATATAATAATACTATGATATATTTTTGACTCAGTGTTATGTTACTATAGTTTATATTCTTAAAGACCCTATTGAAACACTCAAATTCAGGTGAAAAACTCCGCTTATCAGTTAATCGTTAATCGATCGATAAGGTCAATCAACTATCAGTTAATGAATTAACCGATAATTTGCATCCCTAGTGTGAATGTGTTGGTGAGTGGATTTCTTGTTGTAAAGCTCTGGGCCTTGAAGGTGGAAAAGCGCTGTATAAAAATGTGACCGTTTACCATTAGTATCTGACCACCACCGAGTTTGGCGTAAAAGAAGAATTCACCAAACTGTAAAGAAACTTTGAGCATCTGCTCTGTATAAGACACATGCCTATTATTATTATTATTATTATTATTATTATTATTATTTCTATTATTAGTGCTGTCAGGCGGTTAAAAAAATTAATCTAATTACAGGATTTGTAGGATTTTTACAGGTGGCGCTCTACTGTTAAATGCTGCAGACATTTTAGAACTTTTTTATAGAATTGTCACAGTTTTGGCTTTTGTTTACATTGTTGGATGTAGAGCGTGTTCTTATCTAAAGACGACCAAGATTCAAAAAATTCAAATTAATCAAAAGTTTATTTCCCTAACAAAAGGTCTTTAAAACAGCTCTGGGTCAGCCCCCCTAGAGCGTACAGCAGCAAACTGACCACTTGCTCCTCCCTCACACACAGATAAAATACAATATACAAATAATATGTTGATTCAGGATCCGCCTTCTGCTCCGGCCCACATCCGCCCAGTCTTCTTTTGCACCAGTCTTGCCTTCTTCCACAGCGTGCCCACCAGAACCAGATCCTTCCTGTCATAAATTCCACAGAACTCCCCAACCTCTCCATCTCCCTCCCTGACACATGAACTCCCGAGGTCAAATAACACAATCCACATGTGATTTTCAGTGTTTCCTATAAACGTTAAGTATGTAAGTGACATACAAACAAGTCACTTAGTGTTTATATTATTAAGTAATATAATAAACATGTGCCTTTTTGGTGTTTATGTGGGCGTGTGTGTGCACCTGAAAAGCTTTAATGACTTGACTTTCCTTCAACATGTTTATCCCCAGTCCATTTCTTAGCCTGATCCAGTCCATGTTTTGCTTCCTCCCTGTTTTTCCTGCAGCCGTCAATCATTCCCCAATCATCCCGGGGTCGTCAATATTATAAACTCCCTCTGCCCGGTCAGTTCTGCTCGATCGTCGACGAGTCAAGAGACTCTCGAGCGTTATTCCCCGTTTGAAAAATCGGTTCTGTTATTCCCAGCCTGTTTCCTAATCACACAATTTCCCAGTTTTGCAGGATATTTTAGTTCACATAATATAATCACATCTTCCTTTGTTGTTTATTATATTCCTTTGTTGGTTTGTCATCTTTTATCCGTAGAAGGACACTTTCTGTAGAACTGAACCGAGGCCTTTGCGTTTGTGTTCTTTTGTGTTGGATTTGAACACTGAGCTACAAAAGGGAAGGTTCTTAATCCTTAATTATCTTTTTATAATGATATATTAAGTATAATTATAGTTTTTAATTGGCTTGATTTAGCTTCATTTTCCCATATTTTTCAGTTTTATTGGAAAGTCCCAGCTGATGTTTACTTCAGATTTAGACCAAAAAAAGACCAAATTTATCTTTTTGAAATGGCAGGAGTTCAGACCTGGTTGAGTTCTAGGTCATTTTCACACCAGGAAAGTCCGATAGTTCACTTGCTTTGGTCCGGACCAAATTTTTTTTTACATTTTTAATTTTGGTGCCGTTCGCTTTCACACTGCAGTTTTTCCCCAAGTGAACCAACATCTCTAAACAAACCCACGTGTGCTGAGGCTCAGACATTGGACAGAAATGAGCCGTGTCCAAACAGAAGGAGAATCATGGTGTTACTGTTTTCAGGTCTAGCCTTAGTGATATGGTTTGCTCAGTTTTTACAGTTCGCACAAATGTTTGAGCAGCATCGTGAAGTTTACACTATTTTACAATCAATTTACAAACGACGAAGACACAGGACAAGACGACTACGGCGGACAGAACTCATGTGAGCATCAAGTTCTGACTCTTGCTCTTCACACAAAACATAAGTAAGACTCATAAGTTTCGTTTTGTTTAGTTTAGTTTCGTCAGCCTCGGTTTCCCATAATGCTCAACATACGACGGGAGCTCGTTAAGTACAAAAAGCCAACTTGTGTCGGATCGAGTCCGGTCTGCATTCTCACCTCAAACGAACCGCACCAGAGTTCGAATGGAACCGTGCCGAGACCGAGCTTTTTAGGTGGTCTCGGTTCGCTTGTTTGCTCCGGATCGAGATTTTTGGTTTTTATTCACACCAGAACAAAAGGTCCAAATCAAAGGAGCAAACGAACTCTGGTTCATTTTAAACGGACCAAACAAGGAGTGAAAACGACCTGAGTTTCCAAAAGTCCATTATCCAATATAAGTGTACGGAACTCGACAGAGGCCATATTCATTTATTTATTTAGTGGTTTATATTCATAAGTAAGGGGGTCCTTGGGTTACGACGTTGATCCGTTCTTAAGACGCGTCGTAACCCAAATTTCGTCGTAAGTCTGATTTTGCCTTTGATCTTCCAACCAAAGCACCAATAACCTTTCCATCTCAATAATTAGACCACTACGCTGCTTGGTTATCACTGTCGCTTTCATAGGAGCAGATCAGAGCCCACATCAGGTACTTCCGCCCACATTGGGCACACACGAGGCCGTCTTCTTCTCCCTACAACCACAACAGAGCGTATTCTTCCGCCGTGCGCCGCGCGCTGTTTGCGTTTGTTTACGTCGCTTACCACGCTAAACCGTGTAAGACGGAATGACGCGTAATTTTTTTTTTTTTTATGGGGGCGCGTTCGTAACCACGAAACGTCGTAAGTCGAGACCGTCGTAACCCGAGGACCCCCTGTAATAATTTTTCTTCCTTGTTATCCCGAGATAATGAGAGAATTAATTTGAGATCTCAAGAAAACAACTGAAATGTCACCACCACTTTGTGACAGTCTGACTTCGGGGCTATTTCTCATTCTGAACAGACGTGTTTTTGGTCATTAGAATGTCTGGAATAATAATCAATCAGCTGATAAGGCAATATATTGATCAGGGGTTGACACAGGGGGAGACTGCATTACGTCTTTTAATTCGGGATAATTTTAAGATGAGTCCACGGCGCCTCTGCAGAAGACTGGCCCGGCTTCGTCTTCACCGACGGAGATACAGGGTTTTCTCGAGATCACGGAATAACTCATTGTTTTCTCGAGATCTCAAGTTAATTTTCTCATTATTAAGGTGAAAAATAATCTTTACGAACATGGCCTCTGTCGACTTCCGTGTAAGTAAACCAACATTTAACATTCTGCACATCCTTTCCTTTCCGTTCTTAGGTTTTAGTCGCATCATTTTTTTGTCTCTTATTGGCACCATTTTGGGGACTTTTAAGTGGTTCTACAACACTTAAAAGTCCAAGTGAGTCCAAGTTGCCTGCGTGATAAGAATAGTATATCGGCTTTGATGGAATGACTGATGTTCATGTGATGGTGAAGATAATGGAATGGAAGCTTTATTTGTCATTGTAAACAACGAAAAGACTTAGAAATGGACGAGACCTTAAAGCAGCTGACATGGGGGCGCTTACGTCCCCCCTCTCTCTTCAGGAAGTATGTGACAGCTGAGGCGGACAGCTATGAAGAAGGGGAGCGTGTTTTTATAAATACGTGTTCGCCAATTGATAAACATGACCTTTTGATTATGGCGAGTGTCCAAATGCAGCAGACGGTCAGCAGAAGATAGTCAAAATAGTCCCGTTTATTGCAGATTTTCTGGGAGAGTTGAAATTAAAGGGGGAGATGCGCGTAATCAAACACTTAAGAACTCAGGTGAACGGACAATTGGTCCCAAAACCTGGTACTGCAAAGTCCCCAACTTCACGTCACCAAACCGGGCTGTCCTCCAGTCCTCCCTCCTGGTGCGTAGATGATTGTGGACTGAGCCGCTTGTTTCGCACAGTTGTACAAACATTATTCGTGATTGTATCCGAGCGTCAGGGGGGTATCCACAGATTGGAGATGGTACAGTTCCTCAATCTGTGTCACCTTCTGATGTAGTACCTTCCCGAGGTCCGCAACGGCTCCGCTGTGGTGTAAATTTACAGCTTTGGGGGATTCTTATTCGCTCCGATGGATCAGAAACATCCCCAGGCCAATCAGATGTCCAGCCATCAAAAATCCAATAAGTAAAAGTTTCCGTCCGCAAAAGTCGGTTCTCCCAAACCCACATTTCTTCGTGCGTGCCAATTTGAGTTGAGGGACTGTGGGATCTCATATTTAATTTACATGTGTACTTACATATGAAAACTGTAATCTCTGTATACTACTGGTTCTTCTGTGTTTTAACCCAGTGTCCTGTGAACAGCTAAGCGTAATTCAATACATACATAGACTATCCTGGGGCTGTGTTTCACCTGCTCCCTATCCATCAATATTTTGGCTGATTCAAGCTATTGGGATACTCTGTAACTGGCTGACCTCAACTAAAGCTGGGAAGTTCTTTACATGGTCTGCATAGCTAAAATATTCTCCTATAGGTTAGCTGTTGCTGATATCATAAATATTCAACAGTCTGTACTGTATTTAAAGAGAGTCCCTTGTGGTCATTTGTGTGTGTGTGTGATCCGACCCCACTGGGGGGTTCCCCACTACGTCCCTCTTCACGGCCGACGTCTCTCTGCTAAAGCTGACAACATGAATGCTGAAGATGTCTGATGTCACCATTTCGTTTGTATTCTGCTATTTTTACATTAAAATGCTGAATAACCTCAATTTCGACTAATGCCTTCCTTCAGACCTCCTTCGGACCCATTTTACGAAACTGACAGGACCAGCTTATCAAACTGTATAACAACAAAATGTCTGCGTGGACACAGCTCTGGTTTTATCTTCACTCTCTTTGGGTCCTGTGTCCACTGCACTGAGGGACACCTTTGAACATGGACTTTGTTTTGGACAGACTGTGACGCAGAAGTCCCGTCACAGCCGTTCCTCCTGATCACCTCCAGGTGTCGCTGTCTCTGTCCATGTTTAAGTCCTGCAGTAAAAGAGCGGCAGAATTTCACATCTGAGGTCTGAGTCTCACGTCTTCAGGACTTCGGTGGTTCCAGAGCCTGTACCTTCACACCTGCCACACAAACTCAGGTCCTTCAGCCAGACTCTGAGACACCTTCATCCACTGCTCAGTCCTCCTCACACCTCCTCCATCTCCTCCACCACCTGCTCCAGCTCAGTCCTCCTCACACCTCCTCCATCTCCTCCACCACCTGCTCCAGCTCACCACAAACACCTCTGTGCCTCTTCTGTTTCAGCATTAGTCTCGGACACATCCAGAATTCTAATCATTAGAATACTTCACGTTAAACTTTGTCACGGGCTGAGCAGATCCATCTCTTCTGCTACACACTCACACACACACTCACACACACACTCACACACACACACACACACACACACACACACTCTCACACACACACACACACACACACACACACACACACACACACTCACACACACACACTCACACACACACTCACACACACACTCACACACACACTCTCACACACACACTCACACACACACTCACACACACACTCACACACACACTCTCACACACACACTCACACACACACACTCACACACACACTCACACACACACTCACACACACACTCTCACACACACACTCACACACACACTCACACACACACACTCACACACACACTCACACACACACTCACACACACACACACACTCACACACACACACACACACACACTCACACACACACACTCACACACACACTCACACACACACTCACACACACACTCACACTCACACTCTCACACACACTCTCACACACACTCACACACACACTCTCACACACACTCACACACACACTCTCACACACACACTCACACACACACTCACACACACACTCACACACACACACTCACACACACACTCACACACACACTCGAGGTGGAATCGTTTAAACCACACGTGCTCTGTGGGGACGCTGGACTGACCTGGATCAACGCCCCGAGGCCGAACAGACTGTGTCCATTTATAATGTACAAGTGTGACCTACGGAGAGAGGGAGGAGAGGAGGAGTGTACATGTGTGACCTACGGAGAGAGGGAGGAGAGGAGGAGTGTACATGTGTGACCTACGGAGAGAGGGAGGAGAGGAGGAGGAGGAGTGTACATGTGACCTACAAGTAGGACCTACGGAGAGAGGGAGGAGAGGACAAGTGTGACCTACGGAGAGAGGGAGGAGAGGAGGTGTGATACATGTGTGACCTACGGAGAGAGGGAGGAGAGAGGAGTGGCAAGTGTGACCTACGGAGAGGGAGGAGAGGAGGAGTGTACGGTGACCCACGGAGAGAGGAGGAGGAGACAGGAGTGTACATGACCTACGGAGAGAGGGAGGAGAGGAGGAGTGTACAAGTGTGACCTTGAGCGAGGAGTGTACATGTGACCTACGGAGTGTGTACAGGAGGAGTGTACAAGTGTGACCTACGGAGAGAGGAGGAGAGGAGGAGTGTACATGTGTGACCTACGGAGAGAGGGAGGAGAGGAGGAGTGTACATGTGTGACCTACGGAGAGAGGGAGGAGAGGAGGAGTGTACAAGTGAGGAGAGAGGGAGGAGAGGAGGAGTGTACCTACGGAGAGAGGGAGGAGGAGAGGAGGAGTGTACATGTGTGACCTACGGAGAGAGGGAGGAGAGGAGGAGTGTACAAAGTGTGACCTACGGAGAGAGAGGGAGGAGAGGAGGAGTGTACATGTGTGACCTACGGAGAGAGGGAGGAGGAGGAGGAGTGTACATGTGTGACCTACGGAGAGAGGGAGGAGAGGAGGAGTGTACAAGTGTGACCTACGGAGAGAGGGAGGAGAGGAGGAGTGTACAAGTGTGACCTACGGAGAGAGGAGAGGAGGAGTGTACATGTGACCTACGGAGAGAGGGAGGAGTGTACATGTGTGACCTACGGAGAGAGGGGAGGAGTGTACAAGTGTGACCTACGGAGAGAGCCGAGGAGAGGAGGAGTGTACATGTGTGACCTACGGAGAGAGGGAGGAGGAGTGTACATGTGTGACCTACGGAGAGAGGGAGGAGGAGTGTACATGTGTGACCTACGGAGAGAGGGAGGAGAGGAGGAGTGTACATGTGTGACCTACGGAGAGAGGGAGGAGAGGAGGAGTGTACATGTGTGACCTAGGGAGAGAGGGAGGAGAGGAGTGTACAAGTGTGACCTACGGAGAGAGGGAGGAGAGTACAAGTGTGACCTACGGAGAGAGGGAGGAGAGTACAAGTGTGACCTACGGAGAGAGGGAGGAGAGGAGGAGTGTACATGTGTGACCTACGGAGAGAGGGAGGAGAGGAGGAGTGTACATGTGTGACCTACGGAGAGAGGGAGGAGAGGAGGAGTGTACATGTGTGACCTACGGAGAGAGGGAGGAGAGGAGTGTACAAGTGTGACCTACGGAGAGAGGGAGGAGAGGAGGAGTGTACAAGTGTGACCTACGGAGAGAGGGAGGAGAGGAGGAGTGTACATGTGTGACCTACGGAGAGAGGGAGGAGAGGAGGAGTGTACAAGTGTGACCTACGGAGAGAGGGAGGAGAGGAGGAGTGTACAAGTGTGACCTACGGAGAGAGGGAGGAGAGGAGGAGTGTACATGTGTGACCTACGGAGAGAGGGAGGAGAGGAGGAGTGTACAAGTGTGACCTACGGAGAGAGGGGGGAGAGGAGGAGTGTACAAGTGTGACCTAGGGAGAGAGGGAGGAGAGGAGGAGTGTACATGTGTGACCTACGGAGAGAGGGAGGAGAGGAGGAGTGTACAAGTGTGACCTACGGAGAGAGGGAGGAGAGGAGGAGTGTACATGTGTGACCTACGGAGAGAGGGAGGAGAGGAGGAGTGTACATGTGTGACCTACGGAGAGAGGGAGGAGAGGAGGAGTGTACATGTGTGACCTACGGAGAGAGGGAGGAGGAGTGTACATGTGTGACCTACGGAGAGAGGGAGGAGAGGAGGAGTGTACATGTGTGACCTACGGAGAGAGGGAGGAGAGGAGGAGTGTACACGTGTGACCTACGGAGAGAGGGAGGAGAGGAGGAGTGTACATGTGTGACCTACGGAGAGAGGGAGGAGAGGAGGAGTGTACATGTGTGACCTACGGAGAGAGGGAGGAGAGGAGGAGTGTACATGTGTGACCTACGGAGAGAGGGAGGAGAGGAGGAGTGTACATGTGTGACCTACGGAGAGAGGGAGGAGAGGAGGAGTGTACATGTGTGACCTACGGAGAGAGGGAGGAGAGGAGGAGTGTACATGTGTGACCTACGGAGAGAGGGAGGAGGAGTGTACATGTGTGACCTACGGAGAGAGGGAGGAGAGGAGGAGTGTACATGTGTGACCTACGGAGAGAGGGAGGAGAGGAGGAGTGTACAAGTGTGACCTACGGAGAGAGGGAGGAGAGGAGGAGTGTACAAGTGTGACCTACGGAGAGAGGGAGGAGAGGAGGAGTGTACACAGTGCTCGAGTTGAGGGGAGATGGGGGGGTGGCATCCCCCCTGTGGGAAAAAATAGTCAAAATCATCCCTCTTCTAAATCGGGCATCCCTTCTTCCATCCCTTTTGGCATTTTATCAATCAGGCATGAAAATCCCTCACCTTTTGGCAAAATTCACCGTTTTGAAGTCTAAATCGGTGACCTACATGAATCGTGGGCAGTTCCAAGAGCCAATCACAGGCCGAACTGCGCTCCGGCTTCCAATCATGTTGCAGCATACCCACCGATCGCGCTCCCGCCAATCATGACGTTTAGCGTTGTTGTGTTTGCGCCTGTTTGCCGATCAGCTGTGAGCGAGCCCCGTTAATATGTACGCTACGTTAAGAAAGAACTCTCGCCTCGGGACTTGGGATAATTATGTCGCATACACGTGGACACGTGAATTATCGGACAACACCGCAAACTACGGAGCTGACCGTGTTCTTATGGGGTGAGTTATATTATCAGATTATTTCTGCATCAAAGGGACATATTAGCTGACAGCAGGGGCCCGGGACTAAACCAGGACTAAACCAGGACTAAACCAGGACTAAACCAGGTCTAAACCAGGTCTAAACCACGACTAAACCAGGACTAAACCAGAACTAAACAGGACTAAACCAGGACTAAACCCAGACTAAACCAGGACTAAACCGGGACTAAACCAGGTCTAAACCAGAACTAAACCAGAACTAAAGCAGGACTAAACCAGAACTAAACCAGAACTAAACCAGGACTAAACCAGGACTAAACCCAGACTAAACCAGGACTAAACCCGGACTAAACCGGGACTAAACCAGGTCTAAACCAGGACTAAACCAGAACTAAAGCAGGACTAAACCAGAACTAAACCAGGACTTAACCCGGACTAAACCGGGACTAAACCAGGTCTAAACCAGGTCTAAACCAGGACTAAACCAGGACTAAACCAGAACTAAACCGGGACTAAACCAGGACTAAACCAGGACTAAACCAGAACTAAACCAGGACTAAACCCGAACTAAACCAGGACTAAACCCGGACTAAACCGGGACTAAACCAGGTCTAAACCAGGTCTAAACCAGGACTAAACCAGGTCTAAACCAGGACTAAACCCGGACTAAACCAGGACTAAACCAGGTCTAAACCAGGTCTAAACCAGGTCTAAACCAGGACTAAACCAGAACTAAACCAGGTCTAAACCAGGTCTAAACCAGGACTAAACCAGGTCTAAACCAGGTCTAAACCAGGACTAAACCAGGACTAAACCAGGTCTAAACCAGGACTAAACCCGGACTAAACCAGGACTAAACCAGGTCTAAACCAGGTCTAAACCAGGACTAAACCAGGACTAAACCAGGTCTAAACCAGGACTAAACCAGGACTAAGAGGAGAGATGGATCAAGAGAGGGAACGATAAACTGTCCGAATGGCCACACTTTCCCCGCCGTTTACAGGTCACACATTTTCAGTGGCGTCCAAATGTCCAGCGAGTGAAAAAGTAGTGCATTCAAAATTTCCCACAATGCACCAGTATAAGACCACAATGCATACGGAGAGAGGGAGGAGAGGAGGAGTGTACATGTGTGACCTACGGAGAGAGGGAGGAGAGGAGGAGTGTACACAGTACTCGAGTTGAGGGGGGATGGGGGCATTCGGAGAGTCGGAAAAACGGAATCCTCTAAAAAGTGCAGGACAGGTGTAGGGTGTAGGGGAGACATAGTCCACGTTTTACATGATGTTTTTTTTTTTTTTAATTCTAAATTACTAATTCTGAATTAAATAGTTCAGAATTAAACTATTCTTCTTTACATGAAAATAATAATTCCGAATTCCGTTAAGGCCCCGTTTACACAAACACTGGTGTTTTTCAAAACTGAGACATTTCCCTTTGTTTGTTCCCATCTTTTACATGCAAACGGCAGATTCACCTCTGAAAACAAATCTTTGTAAAAACTGGAGATTCTGGAAAACTCCGGTTTGGTGTTTGCGTGTAAAGTGAGATAAACAGAGTTTTAGGCAGCGGTCGCACCAAAAGTGTGATTCTGATTGTCTTGCAGAGCGTTCTCCTTCGTTTTCAGAGGTGAATTCGCCGTTTGCGTCTAAAAGATGGATACAAACAAAGGGAAATGTCTCAGTGTACGTGTAAACGGGGCTTATTTTGGAAAACGGAGGGAGAGAAATATTCGTTTCTCAACACACTCGGCGATGTGTAAACGTAGCCTAAATCGTCTTTATTTAATTCCGCTCAACGTCTGGAGGTCGGGAAGGTTCTGATTGGACAGAGACACGAACGGATTTACGTCGACCGGAAGAAAACGCACACTTCAGCTGCTACCGGCTTTTTGTCGTCTCGGTTTGTCGTTACGCCGCGGACACAAACGTGATCTAAACTTTCCCCGCGGTCGTTCCGATGATAATGAAGCAGCAGCTGGAGAATTCCATCCTCACGATTTACGTCGGTCGCTGAGGAGGAGACGGGAAGAGCGTCGGAGAAGGAGAAAGAAGACAAACTGAGTCACCGGCTGCTCCACCTCATCCCACTCACAAATCCAAAGAGCCAAGGAGGAAAGTCCGAAGAGAGGACTGGAGGAGCGACCCAACGAGCACGAGCCGAACGACCGGAATTATATTTAAGTAGAATAAACGTTTACATGATGGAATAAACTAAATTGGCTTTAAAATCTGAATAAACCACCTGCTTACTTCAGGATTAAGTTTAATTCCAAATAATCATTTTCACTTAAGTGTTTACACGGTCTTTTTAAAGCGGGATTCATTTTTGTTCAGAATTAAATGATTTTGATTGGGAATTAAAGCTCTCATGTAAACGTGGAAATTCAGACACGGCCAGAGAGAGTCCATTTAAGGCCGGAGGAGATGGAAAGGGAGAAAAGAGGGAAAAGAGGGAGAGGGGGAGGAGATGGATGAGATGGAGATGTGGTGCCCTTTGGATGGGCGGAGCAGAGGTGAAGAGGAGATGAAGAGCTGGAGACCCTCCCCTCTGTTCCTCGATGTGAGTGGACTGAGAAACACTGAGCTACAGAAGGAAAGGTTCTCAATCCTTCATTTTATTTTTATAATGAAATACAGTCATACCTCACCTTACCAAATTAACTCATTCCAGAAGTGGTTTCGTAACGTGAATTTTTCGTAAGTTGAGTAGCTATTTCAATGGAAAAAGCCTGATTCGTTCCAAGGCCCCGATCAAGTTTTTTTTTTATAGTGTAACTTTTTTTATAGTGTAACATTGTGTTCTGCGTAGAGACTGTAGACCCAGGACTAAACACTCAACCTTTCATAGATTTTCAACAAAATGTATTAACAGTGAAGTGTGGAAGGGGGAGGGGAAGACCTGCTGTCAGCCCCGCGCCGGGTCATGCTGCGCTATCACACATGTCAGAGCGCAGTTTTCTCCCCCCTCCCCCTTCCCCCCACACTTCACTATTAATAATTTTGTTGAAAATCTATGAAAGTTTGAGTGTTTAAACGAGAGACAAATGTGAGAAAAGTTTAAATCCAGTCTGAGAAAAGCGTATAATGTGTGTGGCTGAGCGCATTATTTGAATTTTTGAGATTTCGCGTTTCGTAACTTGAGATGTTCGTTTGTTGGGTCTTTCGTAAGGTGAGGTACCACTGTATTAAGTATTATTATAGTTTTTAATTGATTATTTTAGCTTCACCCCCCCCCCCCATATTTTTCTGTTTTATTGGAGAGTCCTCGCTGATGGTTTACTTCAGATTTAGTCCAAAAAAAACACCAAATTCATATTTTTGAAATGGCAGCACTTCAGACCTGGTTAAGTTTTCCTTTAAGAGCTCTAAAACCACCTGTGATTGAATAAATATAAATGCAGAACTGTTTAATGTCATACTGTGGAACATTCCAGGCAGAGCAATAACATCTCCATGGAGACAAGCAGCTAGCAGACCCTCCTCCTAAAATGTTCCACAGTGCACCTTTACTTGGATCAGTCATTGTAATCTTGAGTAAAATGCTGTTTCTTTTGTTTATCTTCTGTCTTGTCAGTTCACCGTTCAAGTTCTTGTTTGTGCCGTCAGGCGATTAAAAAAATTAATCTAATTCATTACAGGATTTGTAATTAATTAATATAATTAATCGCATTTTTAAGAGAGAGAGCGAGTGAACAAACGAACTGACTGTGCAATTGAGTTTGTCAGTTTTCAAGTGTTCGTTTCCCAAATTCTGCGAGCGTGGTTTGTTGGTTTGGTGGTTTGTTGGTTTGTTGGTTTGTTGGTTTGGTGGTTTGTTGGTTTGTTGGTTTGGTGGTTTGGTGGTTTGGTGGTTTTGGTGGTTTGGTGGTTTGGTGGTTTGTTGGTTTTGGTGGTTTGGTGGTTTGGTGGTTTTGGTGGTTTGGTGGTTTGTTGGTTTTGGTGGTTTGTTGGTTTGGTGGTTTGTTGGTTTTGGTGGTTTGTTGGTTTTGGGGGTTTGGTGGTTTGGTGGTTTTGGTGGTTTGGTGGTTTGTTGGTTTTGGTGGTTTGTTGGTTTTGGTGGTTTGTTGGTTTGTTGGTTTTGGTGGTTTGGTGGTTTTGGTGGTTTGGTTGTTTGGTTGTTTATTGGTTTGGTGGTTTGTTGCTTTGTTGGTTTTGGTGGTTTGTTGGTTTTGGTGGTTTGTTGGTTTGTTGGTTTTGGTGGTTTGGTGGTTTTGGTGGTTTGGTTGTTTGGTTGTTTATTGGTTTGGTGGTTTGTTGCTTTGTTGGTTTTGGTGGTTTGTTGGTTTGTTGGTTTTGGTGGTTTGGTGGTTTAGTGGTTTGGTGAAGTGCGCTCACACTCGCCATATCACCGGTAACGATGGAACTTGTCCGGACGTGTTTATCGTTCAAATGATCCGTCAGGCTGGAGCAGCTTTGGTGATCAGAAAATTATTTTTGACAAAAGCTCCAAATCACGGCGTTCTTGTTGATCGTCTTTGTTCTTTTTATAAATAAACTCGCCGTTCAAAGGCCCTGGCAGAGATTCGCTCGCCGCACGCCAAATTTAAAATGCACGCTCATTGAATTGACACTCATAATTAATTGCATCAATTTTTATAACGCGTTCATTTGCAGTGTAATTAATCTCCGTGAACAAATAGGAATTAGTCCATTTTTCTTGGAAAATCCTGCACTCGGCGTCCACTTTTCTCATTTTTGACATTCTGCTGATGAGGGCGTCACGTCGACAGTCAAAACGATGGTCCTTTAAGAGCGTTTGGAAAGAGGCGAGTCTTCATTTGTGCTGCGCTGGTGGGAGGGGCCACGTACAGAGGCGGTGGAGACGCTGCTATGCTAAACTATGCAGAAAATTACCAATATTTTAATAGAAAATTAAAATATAATTAAAATATTTCAATAGAAAATCAGCCGAGGGCCAGATTAAAGGTCTTGGAGGGATTTACATCATGAATTCTCTTTGTTTCTACAGTCGTCTTCTTCTAACAGTCTGTGGTCTTTGTGTAGTTCAGTCGCTAACGAAACTGTAAACAAGCAGGTGGCTTAGTTTCAGTGTCGTTAGCGCCTCCTTCAGGCAGAGAACAGCAGTGTCCACCAGCGTCTGACCAGAACTCAAGTCCAGTTGACAGAATTTGTTCTTTTTTTTTTGCTGTGTGAACGGTACGAGAGAGACAGGGACACGTTAGACACATTTAAACTTCCTCCTTTTGCAGTTTGGAAATCGGCTAATGCACATTTCAAATCATAGCTTTTGATTTTTCATTTGAGTAAAAGCTTGTCTGTCCTTGGCGTATCATTTTGTACCAATTTATACCAAAGGTCTGATTATCGTGTACATGATGTTCTCTATAATAGAATTTGCATTAATCATTTTGCATCGACAGCTGCTTTGATAACAGCCCCTGTACCTGAAGAGTGCACTTGTTTTATATAAGTCGATGTTGAAGTCAAAATAAGTCCACTGTGTTCTGTCTGCATCTATTTATAAAGCGTTTTATTGTTAGCATGCCGTTTGTCATTATCGCCGCTACAGAAAACCTCTCCGGTTAGGGTTACAAAGCGCCTTACAGTGGTTAAGGATTAGAAGATTGACTTTTATTGATCTCACACAGGAGAAGTTGTTTCTACATTTGACCGGGGACCATCCACAGGATTTTGTTGTTTAGGTTTGGTCAGGACCATAGCTGGAGGATTTTACCTGGAGCATGTTTAGGTTGGTGGGGGAAACCGGAGTGCCCGGAGGAAACCCACCCAGACACGGAGAGAACAGGCAAACTCCACACAGAAAGGCCCGGGTGACCTGAACCTTCTTGCTGTGAAGCATGAGTGCTAACCACTCAGCCACCGTGCCGCCAACAGAAAGAAAAACACAAAAACAGACGAACAAACAGACGAACAAACGAACAGACGGACAAATGAACAGACGGACAAATGAACAGACGGACAAATGAACAGATGGACAAACAAGCAGACAGACAAACAAATAGACGAACAAACAAACAGACAAACAGGCAAACAGACAAACAAACGAACAGACGAACAAACAAACAGACGAACAAACGAACAGACGGACAAACGAACAGATGGACAAACAAGCAGACAGACAAACAAATAGACGAACAAACAAACAAACAAACAAACAAACAGAGGAACAAACAAACGAACAAACAAACACACAAACAAACAAATAGACGAACAGACAAACAGACAAACAGGCAAACAGACAAACAAACGAACAGACGAACAAACAAACAGATGAACAAACGAACAGATGAACAAACAAACGAACAAACAGATGAACAAACAAACAGACGAACAAACAAACAGACGAACAAACAAACAGACGAACAAACAAACAGACAGACGGACAAACAAACAGATGAACAAACAAGCAGACGCACAAACAAACAGACGAACAAACAAACAGAGGGGCAAACAGAAGAAGAAACAGAGAAACAAACAAACAGAGGAACAAACAAACAGACGAACAAACAAACAGACGAACAAACAAACAGACGAACAAACAAACAGACGAACAAACAAACAGATGAACAAACAAACAGAGGAACAAACAAACAGACGAACAAACAAACGAACAAACAAACACACAAACAGACAAATAGACGAACAGACAAACAGGCAAACAGACAGACAAACAAACAAACAAACAAAAGAACAAAAGGAAAAACAAACAATCAGACAACCAAATTCAATCAAAGGCCAAGATAAACAGGTGAGTCTTGAGCCACTCTTAAAAACATGAACGTTCTCTTTGGCCCTGAGCTCCTCCGGCTGTTCCATAGTCGAGGGCCGTAGTCCTGGAAAGACGCCTCTCCGTGAGTGTTCTGACTTTGGGAATGACCAGGAGCTGCCGGAGGAGCTCAGGGCCCGTGAAGGTTCGTAAGGAAAAAGCAGTTCTGAAAGATAAGAAGCAACAAACGAACCAGTTCTATTTCTCGGGGTTTTAAGACAGTAAAAAACTCTTCCATGGAGAAAGTATTTGATGGACCCTCCACCAGAAAAGTTACATGGTGTGTCTTTAAGAAATTGCCATCTTTGTCTTTCTGGTCACGTTTTCATTCAAACCCGCGTTCGTCCATATTTGGTCGTTCGTCCATATTTGGTCGTTCGTCCATATTTGGCCGTGTATTTCCCGCGTTCATCCATATTTGGTCGTGTACTTCCCGCGTTCATCCATATTTGGTCGCGTACTTCCCGCGTTCATCCATATTTGGTCGCGTACTTCCCGTGTTCGTCCATATTTGGTCGCGTACTTCCCGTGTTCATCCATATTTGGCCGTGTACTTCCCGCGTTCATCCATATTTGGTCGTATACTTCCCGCGTTCATCCATATTTGGTCGTATACTTCCCGCGTTCATCCATATTTGGTTGCGTACTTCCCGCGTTCATCCATATTTGGTCGTGTATTTCCTGAGTTCGTCCATATTTGGTCGTGTATTTCCTGAGTTCGTCCATATTTGGTCGTGTATTTCCTGAGTTCGTCCATATTTGGTCGTGTATTTCCCGCGTTCGTCCATGTTTGGTCGTGTATTTCCCGCGTTCGTCCATGTTTGGTCGTGTATTTCCCGCGTTCGTCCATGTTTGGTCATTCGTCCATATTTGGACGTTTGTCCATATTTGGTCGTGTATTTCCCGCGTTCGTCCATGTTTGGTCGTGTATTTCCCGCGTTCATCCATATTTGGTCGTTCGTCCATATTTGGTCGTTCGTCCATATTTGGTCGTGTACTTCCCACGTTCATCCATATTTGGTAATTCGTCCATATTTAGTCGTGTACTTCCCGCGTTCATCCATATTTGGTTGTGTATTTCCCGAGTTCATCTGTGGTCGTGTACTTCCCGCGTTCGTCCATATTTGGTCGTGTACTTCCCGTGTTCGTCCATGTTTAGTCGTGTGCTTCCCGCCTTCGTCCATATCGTGTATTTCCTGCACTCTCGGTGACATCATGACAGATGGTCCAGACCGACAGACGCTGTGGGTTTTGAATCTGTGAAATGAAAAGTGGTTTACGCCTCGCGCTAACGAACAGGTCGAGATTATTCAGGTAATTACTGTAAACATGTGAGCCCAGCCTGCTCCGGCTTCATCGAATTAGACCTGGAAACGCTTTTCCATAATCAACGTTTATACAGATGTACGGAGGGACGGAGCGGGAAAACATTGAGAGGAGGAGGAGGAACAGACTGAGAGGAGGAGGAAAAGACTGAGAGGAGGAGGAAAAGACTGAGAGGAGGAGGAGGAACAGACTGAGAGGAGGAGGAAAAGACTGAGAGGAGAGGGAAAAGACTGAGAGGAGAGGGAAAAGACTGAGAGGAGAGGGAAAAGACTGAGAGGAGAGGGAAAAGACTGAGAGGAGGAAAACACTGAGAGGAGGGGGAGGAACAGACTGAGAGGAGGAGGAAAAGAGTGAGAGGAGGAGGAGGAAGAGACTGAGAGGAGGGGGAGGAAAAGACTGAGAGGAGGAGGAGGGAAGGACTGAGAGGACAGGAGAGAAAAGAAGAGGAGGATAGGAGGAGGAGCAGAGGAGAGGAGGACAGGAGAGGAGGAGAGGGGGAGAGGAGGAGGAGAGAAGAGGAAAGGATGAGAGTAGAAGGGAAGAGGAGGGAGAGGAGAGGAGGAGAAGGTCAGAGGAGGAGCAGAGGATGCTTTAATCGTAGTTTGGTGTTGATTTCCTGATTTCCTTGTTCGTAATCACAGTTTAAACTCGTCGCCTCGTCTCGCGGCGGCTCCTCAAACTCGTTTAATTTCGGTGATTTTCTCCCGAGTTTCTCTGAACGAGCTCACGTCACTTCTGAGGAGCACAAACGTGAACGCCGCAGAAAAAAAGAACTCTGATTGGAAAATGAGAGAAGAAAAACGTTTGAAAACAGGATTTGTAAACAAAATAGAGATGTTCAAGTCCAGAATGATGGCGTGATGTTTCTTCTCTCTCCAAAATGATGGCGTGATGTTTCTTCTCGCTCTCTTCATCCCTGACCAGTTTGGGCAAAAGTCCAAGTGTGAGATTTCACAGCCGGACTTCACGGAGGAGAGAGAGAAAAAGAGAGGGAGAGAAAGAAAGGCGAGAGAAGGGGAAGAGAGAGAGAGAGAAAGAGAAGGGGGAAGAGAGGGAGGGGGGGGGTGAAAATTGAGAGAAAGGGGGAGTGAAAGAGATGGTGGGCGAGAGAGCGAACAAGAGAAAGAGGAGGGGAAGAAGAAGGTGAAGAGAGGGAGAAAAAAGAGAGAAAGGGGAAGGGTGGCGAGAGAGACAGAGAGAGAGAAGAGGAAGAGGGTAGAGAGAAAGAGGAAAGACTGAGATGGAGAGTGAAAGAAAAGGGGTATTGGGAGACGGAAGGGAGAGAGAGAAAGAGGGGAGAGGGGGAGTGAAAGATGATGGGTGAGCAAGAGAAGGCGAGAGAGTGTGGGCAGAGAAAGGAGGAGAGAGGAGAGAAAAGACTGAGAGGAGAGGGAAAAGACTGAGAGGAGAGGGAAAAGACTGAGAGGAGAGGGAAAAGACTGAGAGGAGGAAAACACTGAGAGGAGGAGGAGGAACAGACTGAGAGGAGAGGGAAAAGACTGAGAGGAGAGGGAAAAGACTGAGAGGAGGAAAACACTGAGAGGAGGAGGAGGAACAGACTGAGAGGAGAGGGAAAAGAATGAGAGGAGAGGGAAAAGACAAAAGAGGAGGAGAGAGAGGAGAGGAAGAGAGAGAGGAGAGAAGATGAGTGGAGGAGAGAAGAGGAGAGGAGGAGAGAGGAGGCGTGGAAATGAGAGAGTGGAGGAGGAGAGGAGAGGAGGAGAGGAGAGGAGGAGAGTAGAAGGGTGGAGGAAAAAAGAGGTGGAGAGGAGAGAGAAGGAGAGAAGAGTAGAGGAGAGGAGGAGAGAAGGAGAGAAGAGTAGAGGAGAGGAGGAGAGATGAGGAGAGGAGAGGAAGAGAGTAGAAGGAAGGTGGAGGGAGAGGAGAGGAGGAGAGAAGAGGAAAGGAGGAGGGGATGAGGGAAGAGGAGGAAAGGAGAGGAGGAAAGGAGAGGAGGAGCAGAGGAGAGGACAGGAGAGAAAGGGAGAGGAGGAGGAGAGAAGAGGAGAGAAGGATAGGAGGAGGAGAGGAGGAGCAGAGGAGAGGAGGAGAGAGGAGAGGAGGAGCAGAGGAGAGGAGGACAGGAGAGAAAAGGAGAAGGGGAGAGGGGGAGAGGAGGAGGAGAGAAAAGGAGAGGAGGAGAGGAGGAGCAGAGGGGAGGAGGACAGGAGAGAAAAAGAGAGGAGGGGAGGGGGAGAGGAGGAGAGGAGGACAGGAGAGAAAAGAAGAGGAGGATAGGAGGAGGAGCAGAGGAGAGGAGGACAGGAGAGGAGGAGAGGGGGAGAGGAGGAGGAGAGAAGAGGAAAGGATGAGAGTAGAAGGGAAGAGGAGGGAGAGGAGAGGAGGAGAAGGTCAGAGGAGGAGCAGAGGATGCTTTAATCGTAGTTTGGTGTTGATTTCCTGATTTCCTTGTTCGTAATCACAGTTTAAACTCATCGCCTCGTCTCGCTCCTCAAACTCGTTTAATTTCGGTGATTTTCTCCCGAGTTTCTCTGAACGAGCTCACGTCACTTCTGAGGAGCACAAACGTGAACGCCGCAGAAAAAAAGAACTCTGATTGGAAAATGAGAGAAGAAAAACGTCCGAAAACAGGATTTGTGAACAAAATAGAGATGTTCAGATGACGGTTCAAGTCCAGAATGATGGAGTGATGTTTCTTCTCTCTCCAAAATGATGGCATGATGTTTCTTCTCTCTCCAAAATGATGGCGTGATGTTTCTTCTCGCTCTCTTCATCCCTGACGAGTTTGGGCAAAAGTCCAAGTGTGAGATTTCACAGCCGGACTTCACGGAGGAGAGAGAGAAAAAGAGAGGGAGAGAAAGAAAGGCGAGAGAAGGGGAAGAGAGAGAGAAATAGAAGGGGGAAGAGAAGGAGAGGGGAGAGAGAGAGAGAGGACGAAAATTGAGAGAAAGGGGGAGTGAAAGAGATGGTGGGCGAGAGAGAGAACGAGAGGAAGAGAAAGAGAAGGGGAAGAAGAAGGCGAAGAGAGGGAGAAAAAAGAGAGAAAGGGGAAGGGTGGCGAGAGAGACAGAGAGAGAGAAGAGGAAGAGGGTAGAGAGAAAGAGGAAAGAGAGATGGAGAGTGAAAGAAAAGGGGTATTGGGAGACGGAAGGGAGAGAGAGAAAGAGGGGAGAGGGGGAGTGAAAGAGATGATGGGTGAGCAAGAGAAGACAAGAGAGTGTGGGCAGAGAAAGGAGGAGAGAGGAGAGAGAGGAAAGATAAGACTTTAGTTTGGCCTGAGTAAATGAAAATACCTAAACATTTAAAGTGAGAAACAGTTTGATCTGGCAACGTGCTGTGATTGGTCATGTGATCGATTTAATCACTTCCTGTTCTGTAAACTCTTCCCAAACAACCGGCGGAGAAACTATTTGGAAAGGTTTGGTGATTTTTCAGTGAAATGAAACCTGTTTTTATCACTTTGACACCGAAGATGTGGAAATTATCCAACAAAGAACGCAACATTTTCTGTTTTTCAATGATTTCACCAAAAAACAACAACACATTTTTGGTGGACAGAAAATAAAAAAAAGGAAAGGGAAAAGTTTCAAAATGGGTCAAAGAAAAGTATGGAATGTTCCAGAATATTTAAAGGTACTCTGTGTAGGATGGTGGGTGTTGCAGTTCCGGTTCTAGCTACGGCAGACTTTGAGGGTCTGGATGCCGCTACATGGGGAAGATCCCCCTTTTATGTGACTATATCTAAGTCCAAAAGAATACTTTGATTTCATGATGGAAGTGAAAAGGCTTGGAAAACAATGTATTTTTGGGTATCTTCAATTTCAATAATTAACGGGTAAAAATCTTACACAGTGTCCCTTTAAAGATCACAATATGAATGAAAGTGAGGCTCCAGCTGCAGACAGTGAGTGTGTACGCGAGTTTGGACTTTATCCTTGTTATCTTGATTAAAGCTGCACTGTGGAACTTTTTCTGACGAGGGGTTCACTACCTGCTGGTCTCTATGGAAATAGTCTTGACTGATTTTTGATATCTCCTGTCCCTGGTTCAGTTCTGGTTTAGTCCTGGTTTTGTCCTGGTTTTGTCCCTGGTTCAGTTTTAGTTTAATCCTGGTTTAGTCCTGGTTTAATCCTGGTTCAGTCCTGGTTTAGTCCTGGTTTAATCCTGGTTCAGTCCTGGTTTAGTCCTGGATTAATCCTGGTTTAATCCTGGTTCAGTCCTGGTTTAGTCCTGGTTTTGGCCTTGTTTTGTCCCTGGTTCAGTCTTAGTTTAATCCTGGTTCAGTCCAGGGTTAGTCCTGGTTTAACCCTGGATTAATCCAGGATTAGTCCAGGTTTAGTCCTGGATTAATCCTGGATTAGTCATAGTTTAGTCCTGGATTAGTCCTGGTTTAGTCCTGGTTTAGTCCTGGTTTAGTCCTGGTTTTGGCCTTGTTTTGGCCCTGGTTCAGGCTTAGTTTAATCCTGGTTCAGTCCAGGGTTAGTCCTGGTTTAGCCCTGGATTAATCCAGAATTAGTCCTGGTTTAGTCCTGGTTTAATCCTGGTTCAGACCTTATTTAGTCCTGGTTTAGTCCTGGTTTTGGCCTTGTTTTGTCCCTGGTTCAGTCATAGTTTAATCCTCGTTCAGTTCTGGTTTAGTCCTGGATTAATCCTGGATTAGGCCTGATTTAGTCCTAGTTTAATCCTGGTTTTGTCCTTGTTTTGTCACTGGTTCAGTCTTAGTTTAATCCTGGTTCAGTCCAGGATTAGTCCTGGTTTAGTCCTGGATTAATCCTGGATTAGTCATAGTTTAGTCCTGGATTAGTCCTGGATTAATCCTGGATTAGTCTGGTTTAATCCTGGTTCAGTCCTGGTTTAGTCCTGGATTAATCCTGGTTCAGTCCTGGTTTAGTCCTGGATTAATTCTGGATTAGTCCTGGTTTAGTCCTAGTTTAATCCTGGATTAGTCTGGTTTAGTCCTGGTTTAATCCTGGTTCAGTCCTGGTTTAGTCCTGGATTAATCCTGGTTCAGTCCTGGTTTAGTCCTGGATTAATCCTGGATTAGTCCTGGTTTAGTCCTAGTTTAATCCTGGTTTAGTTCTGGTTCAGTCCTGGTTTAATCCTGGTTCAGTCCTGGTTTAGTCATGGATTAATCCTGGTTTAGTCCTGGTTTAGTCCTAGTTTAATCCTGGTTTAGTTCTGGTTTTGTGCTTGTTCTGGTTCTCCATTTACTTTCTAATGAATCGGTGAATCTGTCTGCACTTCTCCTGTCACCTTATCTCCTCTCCTCTCCTGTCTCTCTGTTTCCTTCTCTCCCTCTCTCCTCCCACACCTCTCTCTCTTTCTCTTTTATTCTTTCTCTCTTTTCTTCTGTTTCTCTCTTTGCTCCACTCTCTCTTCTCAACCCCCCCTCCCTCTGTTATTCAGTTTATCTTCTTTTCTCTTCTCTTGATATCTCCTCCCTCCCTCTCTCCTCTCCTCTCTCCTCCTCTCCTCTCTCCTCCTCTCCCTCTCTCTTGAGTCGAGGGCCTGGAGCGGTGCATTAGTGCTTGTCTCACTAAAAGGTTCAGAGGAAATGAAACAAGAGCAAAAGTACAGACCCGGTTCTGTTTGATAATAACAGAGAGAGAGAGAGAGAGAGAGAGAGAGAGAGAGAGAGAGAGAGAGAGAGAGAGAGAGAGGGAGAGGGAGGAGAGAGGAGAGAGGAGAGGAGAGAGAGAGGGAGAGAAGAGAGGGGTGTAAAGGGAAGGATGAGAGAGACAAAGAGGGGGAGAGGAAATGAAACGATCAAAACTACAGACCATGTTCTGTTTGATAATAACAGAGAGAGAGAGGGAGAGGGAGGGAGGGAGGGAGGGAGAGGGAGGAGAGAGAGAGAGAGGGAGGGAGGGAGGGAGAGAGGAGAGGGAGAGAGAGAGGGAGAGAAGAGAGGGATGTAAAGGGAAGGATGAGAGAGACAAAGAGGGGGAGAGGAAATGAAACGATCAAAACTACAGACCATGTTCTGTTTGATAATAACAGAGAGAGAGAGGGAGAGGGAGGAGAGAGAGGGAGGAAAGAGGAGAGGGAGGAAAGAGGAGGGGAGAGAGAGAGGAGGAAACAGGAGAGGAAGGAGAGAAGCAAAGAGGAGAGGGAGGAGAGAGGAGAGGGAGGAGAGAGGAGAGGGAGGAGAGTGGGAGAGGAGGAAACAGCAGAGGAAGGAGAGAGAAGCAAAGAGGAGAGGGAGGAGAGAGGAGAGGGAGGAGAGAGGAGAGGAGGAAACAGCAGAGGAAGGAGAGAGAAGCAAAGAGGAGAGGGAGGAGAGAGGAGAGGGAGGAAAGAGGAGGAAAGAGGAGAGCAAGGAGAGAGGGATGTAAAGGGAAAACAGAGGGAAAGAAAGAGGAGAGAGATGAGGAGTGGAGAAGAGGAAATGAAACGATCCAAACTACAGACTCGGTTCTGTTTGATAATAACTCAGAGACAGAGGGAGAGAAAGAAAGAGTAGAGGAAGGAGAGAGAGGAGGAAAGATGAGAGAGAGAGAGAGAGAGGGAGAGGAGGAAAGAGGGAAGAAAGGATGAAGAGGGGGAGAGCGTGAAAGGAAGAGGGCGTGAGAGGGAGAGAGGAAATGAAACAAAACCAAACTACAGGCTCTGTTCTTTTTTACAACTCACAGAGAGAGAGAGGGATAGAAGGAAGAGAGAGAGGAAGAGAGGAGGAGGGGGTAAAGAGCGAGTGAGTGATGTTAGAGAGATGAGAGTAAAAGATGGAGAGGGAGAGAGAGAAGAGGGACACAGATTCAACTTTGTGTTTGTGCCTTGTTCCTTTAATCCTTTGTTCATCCCCAGACTTTGATCACATCAGAGAGAGAGAGAGAGGGGGGGAGAGGGAGGGGAAGAGAGAGAGAGAGAGAGAGAGAGAGAGAGAGAGAGAGAGAGAGAGAGAGAGAGAGAGAGAGAGAGAGAGAGAGAGAGAGAGAGAGAGAGAGAGAGAGAGAGAGAGAGAGAGAGAGAGAGAGAGAGAGATGGGGAGGGGGGTGAGAGAGAGATGGGGAGGGAAGGGAGGGGTGTGAGAGATGGGGAGAGAGGGAGAAGAGGCAAGAAAGAGAAGGCGTGAAAGAGGGGGAGAGAAAGGGAGGGGGAAGAGAGAGAGAGAAAGAGAGAGAGGAAGAGAGAGAGAGGGAGAGAGAGAGAGAAAGAGGGAAGGAAGAGAGAGAAAGATAGAGAGATTGAGAGAGAGAAAGGGGGAAGGAAGGAATGAAGGAAGAGAGAGAGGGGTGGAGAGAGAAGGAAGGAAGTAGGGAGAGAGAGAGAAAGAGGGGTGGAGAGGGAGGGAAGGAAGGAAGGAGGGAGGGAAAGAGAGAGAGGAAAAGAGAGAGAGAAGAGAGAAAGAGAAGGAGTGAAAGAGGGGGAGAGACAGGAGGGAGGGGGAGAGAGAGGGGGGAAGAAGTGAAAAAGAGAAGGAGTGAAAGAGGAAGAAAGAGAGGGAGAGAATGAAAGACACAGACAGAAGGAAGGGGTGACAGAGGAGAGAAAAGGCGAGATGGAAATACAGCAATAAAGAGAGAGAAATGGAGGGAGAGGATGGAGAGAAGCAGAGAGCGATAAAACGGGAGAGAGGAAAGAAAGAGTGTGAGATTGAGAAAAAGAGAGACAGAAAGAGCGATAGAAATGATTTGATATTTTTGCAGAGGTTTAGTTCCAGTGTTTGTGTGAGAAGAACACGCCCCCCACAGAGACTCCAGACGACTGAAGATTCACCACAAAAACCTCCACAAAACATCTGAGACTGTTGCCATGGCAATAATCCATCCAAGGGCCAATATCATTTATCTGAGACTGTTGCCATGGCAATAATCCATCCAAGGGCCAATATCATTGATCACATTGATCATTTGACCACTAACACACCTGGAGTTTTGTTTCATTCACACGTTTAACTCTGCAACTGCTCTATTTATCTCACCTTTTCTCTTTTCACTTTTCTTTCAGTCTCTCCCTCTCTTTTTCTCTCTCTCTTCCTGTCTCCCTCTCTCTCCCCTCTCTCACTCCCCCCCTCTTTCTCTCTCCTTCTGTTTCTCTCTCTCTCTCTCCCGGATGTTTGGTAAATTAGATACCCTGGACTAAACCTGGACTAAACCTGGGCTAAACCTGGACTAAACCTGGACTAAACCTGGACTAAACCTGGACTAAACCTGGACTAAACCTGGACTAAACCTGGGCTAAACCTGGACTAAACCTGGACTAAACATGGACTAAACCTGGGCTAAACCTGGGCTAAACCTGGACTAAACCTGGACTAAACATGGACTAAACCTGGACTAAACATGGACTAAACCTGGGCTAAACCTGGACTAAACATGGACTAAACCTGGACTAAACATGGACTAAACCTGGGCTAAACCTGGACTAAACATGGACTAAACCTGGACTAAACCTGGGCTAAACATGGACTAAACCTGGACTAAACCTGGACTAAACCTGGACTAAACATGGACTAAACCTGGACTAAACTTGGACTAAACATGGACTAAACCTGGGCTAAACTTGGACTAAACCTGGACTAAACCTGGACTAAACATGGGCTAAACATGGACTAAACCTGGGCTAAACATGGACTAAACCTGGACTAAACATGGACTAAACCTGGGCTAAACCTGGGCTAAGCCTGGACTAAACCTGGACTAAACTTGGACTAAACTTGGACTAAACCTGGGCTAAACCTGGGCTAAACATGGACTAAACCTGGGCTAAACCTGGGCTAAACCTGGACTAAACCTGGACTAAACCTGGACTAAACCTGGACTAAACCTGGACTAAACCTGGACTAAACATGGACTAAACATGGACTAAACCTGGGCTAAACATGGACTAAACCTGGGCTAAACCTGGGCTAAACCTGGACTAAACCTGGACTAAACCTGGACTAAACCTGGACTAAACCTGGGCTAAACCTGGGCTAAACATGGACTAAACCTGGGCTAAACCTGGACTAAACCTGGACTAAACTTGGACTAAACTTGGATTAAATTTTGACTAAACCTCCCAGATGTTTGGTGTGTCAGATGCCCTCCCAGATGTTTGGTGTGTCAGATGCCCTCCCAGATGTTTGGTGTGTCAGATGCCCTCCCAGATGTTTGGTGTGTCAGATGCCCTCCCAGATGTTTGGTGTGTCAGATGCCCTCCCAGGTGTGGGAGGAGAATGGATTTGATTTGACCTTTTTGAGATGTATTATTAAAGAAAATCAAAGATCCCAGAGAATGTTCCAGAAGGCTGTGAGGGAGACGTGACACAGTTCCGTTTTGCATAACCCCGTGTCCCGGCGTCCTCCGGTGCGAGCTCGTTTCTTTCGGTGAAAATGTGCTTGGATCAGAGCTTTTGTTGTGCTGCGTTTGAGGACACAATGGAGCGTCGGAAACACAAAGCTGTGACGGGCGGACGGATAAACCCGAGTCTCTGTGGTCCAGATGTGAGCCGGCCACGCCGCCTTCACCGCTTCTGCGAAAATACAACTCTGAATCACTCTTTTGTGCTCACTTTTTAGGGGTTCGGTTCATTTCCTGTTGATTGGAAACACGATATTTCCGTTGTTTGTCAATAGCGCCAGTATGGTTATTATGGTAATTTACACACCCCGTTTCTTTCCGAAAAACTCGCAAGTTTCAAAGACAAAATGTTTTAAAGATAAGATAAGATAAGACTTTATTGATCTCACACAGGAGAAATTCACTTGTCACATTAGCTCCAGGCAGTTCAGTGCAGAAGAAAGTTTGAACAGAAAGTGCAGCAGACAAACACTGTCCTCTCAGAGCCTCCTCCAGAGGACAGAGGACAGCCCAGGACAGAGCTGGTCCTCCTGACCAGCTTATCCCGTTCTGTGCTGCTCGGGGCCCAGCAGACGACAGTGTAGAGGAGAGCAGAGGCCACCACAGAGTCATAAAAAGTCTTGAGCAGAGGCCTGCTCACTCCAAAGGACCTCAGTCTCCTCAGGAGGTGGAGGCGACTTTGGCCCTTCTTGTACAGGGCGTCGGTGTTGTGGGACCAGTCCAGTTTATTGTTGAGGTGAACACCCAGGTACTTGGACTAAACTTGGGCTGAACCTGGACTAAACATGGACTAAACTTGGACTAAACTTGGACTAAACCTGGACTAAACTTGGACTAAACCTGGACTAAACATGGACTAAACTTGGACTAAACCTGGACTAAACATGGACTAAACTTGGACTAAACCTGGACTAAACATGGACTAAACCTGGACTAAACCTGGACTAAACTTGGACTAAACTTGGACTAAACTTGGACTAAACATGGACTAAACTTGGACTAAACCTGGACTAAACTTGGACTAAACCTGGACTAAACTTGGACTAAACTTGGACTAAACCTGGACTAAACTTGGACTAAACCTGGACTAAACCTGGACTAAACATGGACTAAACTTGGACTAAACATGGACTAAACATGGACTAAACATGGACTAAACATGGACTAAACTTGGACTAAACTTGGACTAAACTTGGACTAAACATGGACTAAACCTGGACTAAACTTGGACTAAACTTGGACTAAACTTGGACTAAACCTGGATTAAACTTGGGCTAAACATGGACTTATTTCTATAGCACCTTCCAACAGCCAAAGCCGACCAAAGTGCTGTACAACATTAAAAACAAGATGAAAAACAATAAATATCATACAAAAAGGACAACAAAGCACATTAAAATACCATTAAAATACCAATCAAGATAAACCATTAAAATAAAGAAAGTGTCCCAGGGCCACTAAGTGTTAAAAGCCGTTCTAAATAAGAAGGTTTTAAGTTTGGCTTTGAACAGAGGCAGGTCAGTGATGGAGCGTAACTCGGTGGGCAAAGAGTTCGAGTTTTGGACCGGCCACTGCAAAAGAACGATCACCCCACTGTTTGCTCCGGGACCGGGGGGACCGGGGGACCTCCAGCAGATGTTGCCCAGCAGATCGTAGAGCTCTGCTGGGTTCGTGAGGGGTCAAAAGCTCACACAGGTAGGAAGGTGCAAGATGCCTGACAGCATTAAAAACAAACATCAACATTTTAAAATGGATTCTGAACTGGACAGTCCCTCAGACACACAGCCCACAATGGCCGAGTCGTCGGAGAACTTCTGGAGATGGCAGCTGTCCGTGTTGTATGTGAAGTCCGAGGTGTAGATGATGAAGAGGAAGGGTGAAAGGACAGTTCCCTGGGGGGCCCCAGTGCTGCAGACTACCACCTCTGACTCACAGCCGCGCAGCCGCACGTACTGTGGACGGTCAGTGAGGTAGTCGACCAATGCTGTTATCTGAAACATGGAGAGGCTTCTTCATAGTCATAGTCATAGTCATAGTTTGCTTTATTGTCGAAAAACAATCATGTACATGTACATGATCTCAATTTCACATTCTGAAAAAAAAAAGAAAGAAAAAAGCTTCTAATGCAGTTTTCTCCTGTTCGTTCTGAGCGACTTGTGGTGGGTTTTGCCGTGGTTGGTCACATTTTCAACATTTTCTTTAAATTTTTTCTTCACAAATTGCTTCTTGCAGGTAGCGTAAAGAAGGTGGGGGCTGATGTTAGGGGCTGATGGAGCAGACTGGCAGCCACCCTTCACTGTGTGTCAGTCTGTCCCAGGGCAGCTGTGGCTTTATGAATGAGAGAATGACTTGACTGGAGACTTGTACTGTATTTTGAGTTTTCTACCTCGTTTCTAAGCCTGATCTGTTGTTTTTTTCCCCTCAGGTTTGTGTCACTGATCTGAGCGCGATGAAGACTGGGCCCCTGCTCCTCTTCGTCCTCCTGCTCCTGTGCGAGGCTCGGTGCGACGACGTCAAGTACATCTCCAAGAGGAACTCAGGTAGGAACCGCGATCTTCTACCACTGTCTCTGCTGCTGGTTTAAAGCTTTGGAGGCTTTTGGAGAGGCTCAAATATCGACGCTGATGCTGTGGTTTGGGTTTTTGTGCTTGGAACTGAAAATACTTCTACTGTATTTGTTTAGTCAGTTACGTTGACGGAGTCTTAATCAACCACCGTTTTATTTAACCTTCAAGCGACCGTGTGGGGCCATTCATGACCCTGAAGGAAGCATTGGTTTTTAAATTTGATTCAAATGTAACCAGCCAGTGTGCCCAGAACATCGTCACAAAGATTGTGCATCGCTGAATCTAATTTCAGTAGCTTTGTTGGAACTTGTTTTCATAACTGGGAGTCTCATTTTGACAGTTACAATTTTCAGGTATTTCAGTAATCTAAAGAATTTTGTTGATGTCATATTTGACATTTACAAACATGATGTTTGTGTGTTTTTAGTTGTAAACACAGGTGTGGTAGTGACACAGGTAGTAAACCTTTTATCATCTCAAGCTTGTTCTAAACTCAGATAAAACTAAATACATGCTGTTTTCTAAATCTAAAACAACAGCTCAACATCTCCCCAAATCACCACAAATGAAGACAAACCAAATGAAAAAGTGTCAGAATATAAATATCTTGGGATTTTGATCGATGACTGATTTTCCTTTAAGCCACATATTCAAAAATGGATTCAAACTGAAATTGAAGTTGCGCTTCTATTTTAGAATTAAATCCTGTTTGTCATTTGAGGCTCGTAAAAAACTTTTCTGTGTGTTCTTGATTTTGGTGATGTCATTTATAAGAATGCCTCTGTAGACTGTCTGCAGCTCTTGACCTTGTGTATCATGGTGCTCTACGTTTCATTACAAACATGAGGTCCCTAACACATCAGTGTGTCTCGTACGCCCGTGTGGGCTTCCCTGACCAATCGTAGACTGAAGCATTGGTGCCTTTTGATTTCTAAATGTCTCGTTGTGCTGGTGCCGTCCGATCTCCAGCAGCTCATAGAGGTGAGGAGTCTCCACTCACAGAGCTGCTCCTGCTCTCTGTGCCCAGAGCTCCAGAGGGAATTCAAACTGAAAGATCTGGTGTCATTGAACTCTTTTAAGTCACTTTTAACTGAACTTGAAACAAAACAATTTGTAAATGTTTCACATAAGACTCGTTTTTATGAAGCTTTTGTGTGTGAAAATGTGAACATTTTGTGTTCTTGTTTTGTCTCTGTGCTGACGCCTCTGGGCCAGGACACTCTTTAGAAGAGATTTTTAATCTCAATGAGTTTTTATCCTGGTTAAATAAAGGTAAATACAATAAAATAAAATAAATGTGTTCTGAGTAGGATGACTTCCTTAGCAGTATTAGCGTATTCCCTCATCAGCAAGTTATTTTTATTGATGTTAGCAGGATGCTAGCTCAACAAAAGTCCAAATATTTTTACTCAAACTTATTTTTTATAATGTACGTTTTCATTTAGTGTGGCAAAAAAAAGAAATATTTTTGCAAGTGGGAAGTGACAAGGACTGTCTAAATAATCTGCGTTTGGTTATTTCTTGCAATAAAAGTATTATTACCAAATACTTATGACATTAGATCATTATAAAATACATGGGAGTAGTACAGGTGTGGTAAACCCCCACCAGCCTTTTATCACCAGGATCCCTGCACAGAACACAGTGGGTCTTATATGTCGCTGGAGGAGTTCTGTGGGACAAAAGCCAAATGGATTCAAAGTCCTTAAGGCTCTAGTCGTGTCATCAGTGGATGGAGTCAATTAAAATGTGTATTAGGCGATTAATTCTATGCTTTTATTGAATTTCTCAAGATTCACAACTTTAGGCTGCGTCTCATTCCTCTGTCTTACCCCTTCCCCTTTATCTACGTCTTTGTCTTGCCCCTCGATACCGAGCTGAGAGGACTCGGGGTACAAATGTTCCCCTAAGAAATGGGACAACACTCGATTCCCGTTTGCGTCATCGTCCCTCGCCATGTCAAGGATTATCAGGTTCCTCAGCTCCACAAAAAACTACCTCGTTTATACATGAAAGTTCGATGAAAACGATAACGTCGACTAAACAGACGCCGCGACAACAGTTCACTAAAGTAACGTAGAACATAAGCGTCATAATCGTAAACCTGCTAAACTGTTAATCGATAATTACAACTGCTGAAAATACATTTATGAGACTCCTCGGCTGGTCCATGTGACGCTGCCATCCTGATCCCAAAAGTCCTGGTTTAGTCCTGGTTTTTGTTCTGGTTTAGTCCTCCTTATGTTCTTGTTTAGTCCTGGTTTAGTCCTGGTTTAGTCCTGGTTTAGTTCTGGTTTAGTCAAAGTTTCTCCAGTTAAATCCTGGTTCAGTTATAGTTAATCCCGGTTTAGTCCTCATTATGTCCTGGTTTAGTCCTGGTTTAGTCCTGGTTTAGTCCTGTTTTTTGTTCTGGTTTAGTCCTCATTATGTCCTGGTTTAGTCCTGGTTTAGTTCTGGTTTAGTCCTCGTTATGTTCTGGTTTAGTCCTGGTTTAGTTCTGGTTTAGTCCTCGTTATGTTCTGGTTTAGTCCTGGTTTAGTTCTGGTTTAGTCCTCGTTATGTTCTGGTTTAGTCCTGGTTTAGTTCTGGTTTATTCCTCATTATGTCCTGGTTTAGTCCTGGTTTAGTTCTGGTTTAGTCCTCGTTGTCCTGATCCCAAAACCTGCCTGAGCTTGTAGTCGTACCCCTTCGTTTCAAGTCTGGTCGAGAGTTTACTTTGTTTCAAGGGGGATGTAGCCCGAGGTCGTGGCCCGAGCCGGGACACCCCTTGTCCTCACATGAACCGGCAAAACCAAGGGGTAGGGGTAAGACGAAGGGGTAAGACAGAGGAATGGGACGCAGATCTGTCTTTATATGAATGTAAAATAGTAGTTTTTGCGTGAGCTCCCCCTGCAGGTGTAGTCTTGTGAGTGCAGTTTGATGCACAGATATGGAATAGTTTTGAAATGTATCGCCATGCCCCTTTTTTTTTTTTTTTTTTTGAGAATTTCAATTGAAATAAGATGATTAGGTTCTCATAGTTTTATTACATTACATTTTTTTAAAAATAATATTACTTTTACTCAGTAGTCGAGTTGTAAAATGAAACCAGGGGGGATGGTGGGGGGGCATTAAGCTAAGCCCTCCCCCATCACTGACATCACTGTGGTGTTTCAGGGCAGGGCAGAATTAGAAGGTACTTTGTTAAAATGGAAATGCTTTTATAACAAAAAGTCCATATAATCATTCAATAATTCAATAATACACAGGATATATGTTATCACACACATACACACACACACACACACACACCTTAGTCCTGGTTTAGTCTTGGTTTAGTCCTGGTTTAGTCCCGGTTTAGTCCTGGTTTAGTCCCGGTTTAGTCCCGGCTTAGTCCTGGTTTAGACCTGGCTTAGACCTGTTTTAGTCCTGGCTTAGTCTTGGTTTAGACCCGGTTTAGATCTGGTTTAATCCTGGTTTAGTCCTGGTTTGGACCTGGTTTAGTCCTGGTTTAGACCTGGTTTAGTCTTGGTTTAGTCCTGGTTTAGACCTGGTTTAGTCTTGGTTTAGACCTGGTTTAGTCTTGGTTTAGTCCTGGTTTAGTCCTGGTTTAGTCTTGGTTTAGACCTGGTTTAGTCTTGGTTTAGACCTGGTTTAGTCTTGGTTTAGTCCTGGTTTATACCTGGTTTAGTCCTGGTTTAGTCTTGGTTTAGTCCTGGTTTATACCTGGTTTAGTCTTGGTTTAGACCTGGTTTAGTCTTGGTTTAGTCCTGGTTTAGTCCTGGTTTAGTCCTGGTTTAGTCCTGGTTTAGTCTTGGTTTAGACCTGGTTTAGTCTTGGTTTAGACCTGGTTTAGTCTTGGTTTAGTCCTGGTTTATACCTGGTTTAGTCCTGGTTTAGTCTTGGTTTAGTCCTGGTTTAGACCTGGTTTAGTCTTGGTTTAGACCTGGTTTAGTCTTGGTTTAGACCTGGTTTAGTCTTGGTTTAGTCCTGGTTTAGTCCTGGTTTAGTCTTGGTTTAGACCTGGTTTAGTCTTGGTTTAGACCTGGTTTAGTCTTGGTTTAGTCCTGGTTTATACCTGGTTTAGTCCTGGTTTAGTCTTGGTTTAGTCCTGGTTTAGACCTGGTTTAGTCCTGGTTTAGTCTTGGTTTAGTCCTGGTTTAGACCTGGTTTAGTCTTGGTTTAGTCCTGGTTTATACCTGGTTTAGTCCTGGTTTAGTCTTGGTTTAGTCCTGGTTTATACCTGGTTTAGTCCTGGTTTAGTCTTGGTTTAGTCCTGGTTTAGACCTGGTTTAGTCTTGGTTTAGACCTGGTTTAGTCTTGGTTTAGTCCTGGTTTAGTCCTGGTTTAGTCTTGGTTTAGACCTGGTTTAGTCTTGGTTTAGACCTGGTTTAGTCTTGGTTTAAACCTGGTTTATACCTGGTTTAGTCCTGGTTTAGTCTTGGTTTAGTCCTGGTTTAGTGCTGAAATAGATGCAGAAATAATCTGATAATATGACTCACCCATAAGAATGCGGTCAGATCCATTCTAACAGTTTGCCGTGTTGTCTTTAATAATCCGGAGCTCCGGAGAAAAGGACATAATCCCGAACGTGTCCCGAGGTGAGAGTTTCTTCTTACGTAGCATTAACGTAGGAAGTTAAGGATTCTTCTTCTCTTGGAAATGCTGCGTAAACATTCACGCGGCTCGCTCACAGCTGATCGGCGAACAGGCGCAAACACAACAGCGGTAATCGTCATGATTGGCGGGAGCGCGTATCGGTGCGTAATTATGCTGCAACATGATTGGAAGCTGGAGCGCACTGGCCATTTTGACTTAAAAACGGCGAAATTCGCCAAAAGTTTAGGGATTTTCATGCCTGATTGATAAAATGCCATAAGGGATGGAAGAAGGGATGCCCGTTTTAGAAGAGGGATGATTTTGACTATTTTTTCCCACAGGGGGGATGCCCCCCCCCCATCCCCCCTCAACTCGAGTACTGGTTTTACTACTTTTTTTTCTTTTTTACTTTTTTAAGTCAAAGTTTAAGTCAAATTTTTAAGTCGTTTCAATACACAAAATAACATTTTAATTCTACCATTCTCCATTTCCACAGTGTCTGTCTCTTTCCACCTATCCCTCACTTTCATATTAAACACATTTTTAAGTCAAATAAGATATTTTTAAGTCATTTCAACTCATTCAAAAGTTAAAATCAAGTCAGTTTTTAAGAAATTTCAACACAAACTGGTCTGAATTCAGTCATTTCTGTTGACATTTCTCTTTATTTCTCTCTCTTTTTCTCTCTATCCCTCACTTTGAATTCAGTGTCTCTCCTTCTCTGCCTTCCACTCTATCTGTCCATCCCTCTCTTTCAGATTAAACACAATATTTTGAAGTCAAAGTTAAAATCAAGTCTGTTTTTTAAGCACAACATCCAAACTGGTCTGAATTCAGTCATTTCAATATATATTTCTCTTTATTTCTCTCCCTTTTTCTCTCTATCCCTCACTTTGAATACAATCCCTCTCTTCTCTCTCTCCCTCTATCTGTCCATCCCCATTTTTCATATTAAACACAATATTCTAAAGTCAGAGTTAAAATCACTTCAACACAATTTACAAATCATCCCTTTCTTTCATATTGACCCTGATATTAAACATGTTTTGGGTTATTTGAGCAGATTTTTGCCGTTTTCCCTGTTTTCCGCGCTGGTTTTTGCTGACGGCGTTTGAATCGGGGCTTTTTTCTGCAGTGTTTCGGGGGATTTGGCGTTCGCGCTGAGCTGTGGATGCGAGCTTGTTTTCATTGATTAGCTGTAGAGCTTTGACTGAGATATCAATGAAGGAAACGGCATCGGGCTGAAGCCGTTTGAAATCGGCCTGTTTATACCAATTACACTGCCAAAAAATGATGCGTCTGCACTCGGCGCTCACCGAAAATATCGACAAACTGTTGTGCTGTGATTTTGGCTTCAGTTTGCTCCATGTTCTGTAATTTTATGTCATAATTTCCGACGGAAGCTGGAGTCGCTGTTTTTGAAACTCCCCAAACTTCTGATCCACAAACTTTGTATTAATCGTATGACTTAAAGGTGCATTGTTTGGGGTCCGTCACCTGCTTGTTTCTAGACACTGTAAACCCGAACAATTAGGCAATATTAAAAAAAAAAAAAAAAAAAAAAAGAGGTAAATGGTTGCCTAACTTATTGTTTTTAATTAATGTAAATAAAAAAGAAAGTAAAAAACAGTAAGTCCATCCACCCATGTTCTTCCTCTTACCCGGGGCCGGGTCGCAGGGGCAACAGTCTAAGCAGGGCCGCCCAGACTTCCTTCACCCCGGGCACTTCCTCCAGCTCCTCCGGGGGGACCCCAAGGCGTTCCCAGGCCAGCCGGGAGACATAGTCCCTCCAGCGGGTCCTGGGTCTTCCCCGGGGCCTCCTCCCGGTGGTACCTGCCCGGAACACCTCCTGAGGGAGGAGTCCAGGAGGCGTCCGGAACAGACCCTATCTCTAAGGGAGCGCCCAGCCACTCTGCGGAGGAAATTCATTTCGTCACCGGGGCCCCACCCTGGAGCCAGACCTGGGGTGGGTGCTCGCCAGCGAGCGTCTGGTGGCCGGGCTTTTACCCACGGTGCCCCGCCGGGCGAAGCCCGAAGAAGCGACATGGGGCCGTCCTCCCGTGGACCCACCACCCGCAGGAGGATCCATAAGGGCCGGGTGCAGAGAGATCTGGGCGGCAGTCGAAGGCGGGGGCCTCGACGGCCAGATCTCCGGACATGGAGACTAGCTCTGGGGACATGGAATGTCACCTCGCTGGGGGGGAAGGAGCCTGAGCTCATGCGGGAGGTTGAGCGTTACCGACTAGATATTGTAATGGAGTCATTTGATATTGTTGGAATGGAAGACTGTGGAGTTTGGAAAATGATTTGGTTTTGTGGTGTAAATGGCTGCTGCATAGGTCTGGCTGAAGACTCTTCAGCACATCTCTTTACAACAGGGGTAATAAACTGTTAGGGAAAGGATTTTTGTAACTGTTGGGAGTTTGACAGACCATGTGTAGGTTAGGTCTGGATGCCGACTGAAAGGAGGGAGTGGGACCTGAGGCCAGAGACTGAGTCTTTAACCTTGGATCAGGAGGAGTTTCTCGTTTATCCTCTGGTGACACCAGCCGAATATGTGGGACTTTCCACTCAGGTGCAGATTCCTTACTTGTACATACAGGTTGTTCTACCTTTTGATTAACTGGGACTTGCTGTGGAGGTGGGAAGTTTTCCTTTTCCAAATTAGGAACTGCATTTTCCTGCCCAGTCTGACAGTCCATTGACTGGTCTTCATTAATAGGTACCAACTGCTCCTGTCCATCTTTGAGATTCTGCATGGCTAAATCTAAAAGCTCAGTTGGTCTGGAATTTAACATCTGAGCTTTGTGAAGAATAGAATTTGCTTTCATAACATTACCTTGAATAACTCCAAACTGGGCATAAGCTATGTGGACAAATGCAAATGCTTTGCAATTTGAACTTGCGACAACAAAATGGTCTTGTGCATCATCTGGGTCTTCAATACCTGTGAGTTCTGCATATCGAACTAACATCTTAGCATAGCTTGGATTTTTTCTGTATTGCCTTATTGGCATTTTTGCAAATATCTTTGAGTAACAGTCCTTAAGTTTGCTGAGGAAATAAGTATCCGTCTGTGGATTTCCCCTCTTCTCTAGATTCTTAAGGTGAGTCCAACGTGTCTCAGGAGATTGTGTGTCGACAATCTGGTCAATATTGAATGTTAAATCTTCCATCCGTGAGGTGTCTTTTGTGTCTTTTGTGTTTGTGTTGTGGTAGAGTCACAACACTATTAGGGGCGGCAGTAGCTCAGTTGGTCGAGCATATGCCTCGTCATCCAGGGGTTGGTGGTTTGAATCCCGCTCTTGTCGGGTTGACCGCGTGTGACCCCAGCTCCCACAGATGAGCGCTGCTGTTGTGTCCTTGGGCAAGACACTTAACCCCACCTCACCCCCAGTGTCTGTGGACACTGGTAGCCCCCATGGCAGAAGATACATCGAGGCCTGTTGTGACGTGAGCCGTCCTCCTGTGGACCCACCACCTGCGGGAGGATTCATGGGGGCTGGTGCATTGTGTTCTGGGCAGCAGAACACTGCTTGGACTGCTGCCCCCGCGACCCAGAAAATGGAAAAGCGGAAGAAAATGAATGAATGAATTAATTTATTATTATTATTGTTAGTAGTAGTAGTATTGTTAAATTTAAATAATAATTATATAAATATATAAATAAAAAAAGATAAATTTTAATAATAATAAAAATAATAATTTGTACATATACATGTATTATTATTATTATTATTTATTTGTATAATTATGTCTCATTTAACACTGGTCTCTTGCTCTTTTTTTTTGCTGTTCCACCTGTTTTTGTTACCCTCTGTTATATTATATTTGTTTTATATTATATTTGATGAGTGAACTACTGTAATAATTTCCCTGGTGGATCAATAAAGTTTGTCTAAGTCTAAGTCTAAGGTCAACAGATGTGCAAACTCCAGCTGAGATTCTGTTCCGTTTACGCCGGAGTGTCTGGGAAAACTTCCTTCTTAAACTTAGACAAACTTTAAAACTTTACGGTGCCACGAGGGAAATTACTTGGACACATTCGCTCACACATCACAATATAAAAAGAGAAAAAATATAAATGGCAATAAAAAAGTGTAAATATGAAGCAAAGAAAGCAAGAGTAAAATAAAGGATAATTAGATAAATGTTTATGTACGAATCAAAATAAACTCCCCAGAACCATAATCCCACCTGAAGAACCCTGACGGCCTCGTGTACCAGGACCAAACCAGGACTAAACCAGGACTAAACCAGGACTAAACCAGGACCAAACCAGGACTAAACCAGGACTAAACCAGGACCAAACCAGGACTAAACCAGGAATGAACCAGGACTAAACCAGGACTAAACTAGGACTAAACCAGGACCAAACCAGGACCAAACCAGGACCAAACCAGGACTAAACTAGGACTAAACCAGGACTAAACCAGGACCAAACCAGGACTAAACCAGGAATGAACCAGGACTAAACCAGGACTAAACCAGGACTAAACCAGGACTAAACCAGGACCAAACCAGGACTAAACCAGGACCAAACCAGGACCAAACCAGGACTAAACCAGGACCAAACCAGGACTAAACCAGGACCAAACCAGGACTAAACCAGGACCAAACCAGGACTAAACCAGGACCCAACCAGGACCAAACCAGGACTAAACCAGGACCAAACCAGGACCAAACCAGGACTAAACCAGGACCAAACCAGGACCAAACCAGGACTAAACCAGGACTAAACCAGGACCCAACCAGGACTAAACCAGGTCTAAACCAGGACCAAACCAGGACTAAACCAGGTCTAAACCAGGACCAAACCAGGACTAAACCAGGTCTAAACTAGGACCAAACCAGAACCAAACCAGGACTAAACCAGGTCTAATCTAGGACCAAACTAGGACCAAACTAGGACCAAACCAGGACTAAACCAGGTCTAAACTAGGACCAAACTAGGACTAAACCAGGTCTAAACCAGGTCTAAACTAGGACCAAACCAGGACTAAACCAGGTCTAAACTAGGACCAAACCAGGACCAAACCAGGACTAAACCAGGACTAAACCAGGACCCAACCAGGACTAAACCAGGTCTAAACCAGGACCAAACCAGGACTAAGCCAGGTCTAAACCAGGACCAAACCAGGACTAAACCAGGTCTAAACTAGGACCAAACCAGAACCAAACCAGGACTAAACCAGGTCTAAACTAGGACCAAACTAGGACCAAACCAGGTCTAAACTAGGACCAAACCAGGACTAAACCAGGTCTAAACCAGGACCAAACCAGGACTAAGCCAGGTCTAAACCAGGACCAAACCAGGACTAAACCAGGACCAAACCAGGACTAAACCAGGACCAAACCAGGACTAAACCAGGACCCAACCAGGACCAAACCAGGACTAAACCAGGACCAAACCAGGACCAAACCAGGACTAAACCAGGACCAAACCAGGACCAAACCAGGACTAAACCAGGACTAAACCAGGACCCAACCAGGACTAAACCAGGTCTAAACCAGGACCAAACCAGGACTAAACCAGGTCTAAACCAGGACCAAACCAGGACTAAACCAGGTCTAAACTAGGACCAAACTAGGACCAAACCAGGACTAAACCAGGTCTAAACTAGGACCAAACTAGGACTAAACCAGGACTAAACCAGGACTAAACTAGGACCAAACCAGGACTAAACCAGGTCTAAACCAGGAGCAAACAAGGACAAAACCAGGAACAAACCAGGACTAAACCAGGACCAAACTAGGACCAAACCTAAACCAGGCCTAAATCAGGACCAAACCAGGACTAAACCAGGTCTAAACCAGGACCAAACCAGGACTAAAGCAGGACCAAACCAGAACTAAACCAGGACCAAACCAGGACCAAACCAGGACTAAACCAGGTCTAAACTAGGACTAAACCAAGACCAAACCAGGACTAAACCAGGACCAAACCAGGACCAAACCAGGACCAAACCAGGACCAAACCAGGACCAAACCAGGACCAAACCAGGACCAAACCAGGTCTAAACCAGGACTAAACCAGGACCCAAACCAGGACCAAACCAGGACCAAACCAGGTCTAAACTAGGACCAAACCAGGACCAAACCAGGTCTAAACCAGGACCAAACCAGGACTAAACCAGGTCTAAACCAGGACCAAACCAGGACTAAACCAGGTCTAAACCAGGACCAAACCAGGACTAAACCAGGTCTAAACTAGGACCAAACCAGGACCAAACCAGGACTAAACCAGGTCTAAACTAGGACCAAACTAGGACCAAACCAGGTCTAAACCAGGACCAAACCAGGACTAAGCCAGGTCTAAACCAGGACCAAACCAGGACTAAACCAGGTCTAAACTAGGACCAAACCAGAACCAAACCAGGACTAAACCAGGTCTAAACTAGGACCAAACCAGGACTAAACCAGGACTAAACCAGGTCTAAACTAGGACCAAACCAGGACAAAACCAGGACTAAACCAGGTCTAAACTAGGACCAAACCAGGACTAAACCAAGTCTAAACTAGGACTAAACCAGGTGTAAATTAGGACCAAACCAGCACCAAACCAGGACAAACCAGAATAAACTAGGACTAAACCAGAACCTAACCAGGACTAAACCAGGTGTAAACTGGGACCAAACCTGCACAGGGATAAACAGGATGGATAAATCATGATTCTTATTTCCCACATGGCCCAGCCCTAATCCCTAGAATCATGATTTGTGATTTGTGATTTCGAGTTCGAGTTTTGTCTGATTTAACCCGTACTTTTCTTTGGACTTATTTTATTCACAAACAAGATCTTAAAATCAGATCTGAATTATCTGCGTGTGTTTGTCATAATAAACCGTGTGGCCGATGTCCCAGAATGCACCTGTGCTTCAAATGAGGCGTTTGATTACAGCGATTCAGTTCAAATCCATCGAGTCTCTCCTTGCACGAGATCCGAAACTGCGATCAATGAAACTGTGACGGTCCTCCGCACGGCTTTGAGAAGTAAACGTGTTTTGTGTGTTTGTTTTTCGAGATCCGAGTCGGGAGAAAAGGCCGAAAGGTAAAGGTTCGAGCGAGGACGGCTCCAAATGTCGGAGCTGATCACGAAATGATGCGTTCTTCCTCATTTTCCCATCGATTCTGACGCAGGTTTGACTTTTATCTGTCGTTTGTGTTTGTGTCGATTTATTTTGAGCTGGAGGAAACCAGGACTAAACCAGGACTAAACCAGGACTAAACCAGGTCTAAACCAGGACTAAACCAGGACTAAACCAGGACTAAACCAGGACTAAACCAGGACTAAACCAGGTCTAAACCAGGACTAAACCAGGACTAAACCAGGACTAAACCCGGTCTAAACCAGGACTAAACCAGGGCTAAACCAGGACTAAACCCGGTCTAAACCAGGACTAAACCAGGACTAAACCAGGACTAAACCAGGACTAAACCAGGACTAAACCAGGTCTAAACCAGGACTAAACCAGGACTAAACCAGGACTAAACCCGGTCTAAACCAGGACTAAACCAGGGCTAAACCAGGACTAAACCAGGACTAAACCAGGACTAAACCAGGACTAAACCAGGACTAAACCAGGACTAAATTAGGACTAAACTTTCTCCTCTGCTGTTTTCTTCCTTTCCTCTTCTCTTCCTCTTCTCCTCTTCTTCTCCTGATCCCTTTTCTTCCTCTCTTCTTCCACTCCTCTGCCTCTCCACTTCTCTTCCTCTTCTCTCCTCTTCTTTTCTTCTTCTCTTCCTCTCCACTACCTTTCCTCTTCCTCTCCTTTTCCTCTCCTCTCTTTCTCCTCTTTCTCTCTTCTTTCACTCCTCTCCCTCTTCTCTTTTCTTCTTCCTCTCATCTTCCTCTTCTCCTCTTCCTCCCCTCTTCCTCCCCTCTTCTCCTCTTCTTCTCCTCCTCCCCTCTTCCTCTCTTCTTCTCCTCCTCTTCTTCTCTTCCTCTCTTCTTCTCCTCTTCCTCTCCTCCTCTTCTCCTCTTCCTCTCCTCCTCTCCTTCCTCCCCTCTTCCTCTCCTCCTCCTCCTCTCCTCCTCTTTCTTCATGTTTTTCTGTCTTCTTCTCCTCGTCCTCTCTTCCTCTCCTTCCTCCCCTCTTCTTCTCCTCTTCCTCCCCTCTTTCTCTCCTCTTCTCCTCTTCCTCCCCTCTTCTTCTCCTCTTCCTCTCCTCTTCTCTTCTCCTCTTCCTCTCCTCTTCCTCTCCTCCTCCTCCTCTTCTCCTCCTCTTTCTTCATGTTTTTCTGTCTTCTTCTCCTCTTCCTCTCCTCCTCTCCTTCCTCCCCTCTTCTTCTCCTCTTCCTCCCCTCTTCCTCTCCTCCTCCTCCTCCTCCTCTCCTCCTCTTTCTTCATGTTTTTCTGTCTTCAGTTTGAATAAGGATAAAACATTTTCATTATTTTGTGAAATCGACAAATGAACAAAAGATTCAAAAACACAAAAACACTTCCTCTGTTCGCCTTTTTCCCTCTCTCCTTCTCTCTATCCACCCCCTCACTCCGTTTCCTCTGTTTCTCTTACTATTCACTCTCTCTCTCTTTTTACCGCTCAAATATCTGTCACTCTTTCTCTCTTTCTCTTTTCCTCCCTCCTTTCATCCTCATTCTCATCTTTGTCTCTTTCCCTCCTCTTTTTCTTGCCTCTTCCTCTTCCCATTTCTCTCTCTCCTCCTTCTGTCCTCCTCCTCTCTCTCCCTTTCTCCTCTCTAACTCCCTCTCCCCCCTCCTTCTTTTCTCATTCTCTCTTCTCTCTCTTTTCCATCTCTCTCTGCCTCTCTCTACTTCCACTTCCCTCCCTCCTTCCCTCTCTCTCTCTCTCTCCTCTCTCTCTGTTTTCCTTCTCTCTCCCTCCCTCTTTTCTCCCTCTCTCTGTCACTCTTTTCCTTCCCTCCCTCTCTCTCTCTCTCTCTCTCTCTCTCTCTCTCACTTTTCCCTCTTTCTCGCTCCATTGTGGACATTGTGTTAAAGGGAGTCTCCTCTCTCCCTCTTTTCCCTCTCTCTCCTCTCTCCTCTCTCTCCTCTCTCCTCTCTTCCCTCTCTCCTCTCTTCCCTCTCTCCTCTCTTCCCTCTCTCTGGTGTGGGCGTTGTGTTACCGGGACTCTCTTGTTGTTGGTTTTCTCTTTTGTCCCTCTCTCTCTCTCTCTCTCTCCTCTCCCTCTCTTCCCTCTCTCCTTCCCTCTCTCTCCCTCTCTCCTCTCTTCCCTCTCTCTCTCTCTCTCCTCTCTCCTCTCTTCCCTCTCTCCTCTCTTCTCTCTCTCTCCGGTGTGGGCGTCGTGTTACCGGGACTCTCTTGTTGTTGGTTTTCTCTTTTGTCCCTCTCTTTCTTTCTCCTCTCCCTCTCTTCCCTCTCTCCTTCCCTCTCTCCCTCTCTTCCCTCTCTTCCCTCTCTCCTCTCTTCCCTCTCTCTCCTCTCTTCCCTCTCTCCTCTCTTTCTCTCTCTCCGGTGTGGGTGTTGTGTTACCGGGACTTTCTTGTTGTTGGTTTTCTCTTTTGTCCCTGTCTCTCTCTCTCGCCTCTCCCTCTCTTCCCTCTCTCCCTCTCTTCCCTCTCTCCTCTCTTCCCTCTCTTCTCTCTCTCCGGTGTGGGCGTCGTGTTACCGGGACTCTCTTGTTGTTGGTTTTCTCTTTTGTCCCTCTCTCTCTCTCTCTCCTCTCCCTCTCTTCCCTCTCTCCTCTCTTCCCTCTCTTCTCTCTCTCTCCGGTGTGGGCGTCGTGTTACTGGGACTCTCTTGTTGTTGGTTTTCTCTTTTGTCCCTCTCTCTCTCTCTCTCCTCTCCCTCTCTTCCCTCTCTTCCCTCTCTCCTCTCTTTCTCTCTCTCCGGTGTGGGCGTCGTGTTACTGGGACTCTCTTGTTGTTGGTTTTCTCTTTTGTCCCTCTCTCTCTCTCTCTCTCTCTTCCCTCTCTCCCTCTCTTCCCTCTCTCCCTCTCTTCCCTCTCTCCTCTCTCCCCTCTCTCCTCTCTTCTCTCTCTCCCTCTCTTCCCTCTCTCCTTCCCTCTCTTCCCTCTCTTCCCTCTCTCCTCTCTTTCTCTCTCTCCGGTGTGGGCGTCGTGTTACCGGGACTCTCTTGTTGTTGGTTTTCTCTTTTGTCCCTGTCTCTCTCTCTCCTCTCCCTCTCTTCCCTCTCTCCCTCTCTTCCCTCTCTCCTCTCTTTCTCTCTCTCCTCTCTTCCCTCTCTCCTTCCCTCTCTTCCCTCTCTTCCCTCTCTCCTCTCTTCTCTCTCTCCGGTGTGGGCGTCGTGTTACCGGGACTTTCTTGTTGTTGGTTTTCTCTTTTGTCCCTGTCTCTCTCTCTCCTCTCCCTCTCTTCCCCCTCTCCTCTCTCCTCTCTTCCCTCTCTCCTCTCTTCTCTCTCTCCGGTGTGGGCGTCGTGTTACCGGGACTTTCTTGTTGTTGGTTTTCTCTTTTGTCCCTGTCTCTCTCTCTCCTCTCCCTCTCTTCCCCCTCTCCTCTCTCCTCTCTTCCCTCTCTCCTCTCTTTCTCTCTCTCCGGTGTGGGCGTCGTGTTACCGGGACTTTCTTGTTGTTGGTTTTCTCTTTTGTCCCTGTCTCTCTCTCTCCTCTCCCTCTCTTCCCTCTCTCCCTCTCTTCCCTCTCTCCTCTCTTCTCTCTCTCCTCTCTTCCCTCTCTCCTTCCCTCTCTCCCTCTCTTCCCTCTCTCCTCTCTCCCCTCTCTCCTCTCTTTCTCTCTCTCCGGTGTGGGCGTCGTGTTACTGGGACTTTCTTGTTGTTGGTTTTCTCTTTTGTCCCTGTCTCTCTCTCTCTCTCTCTCTCCCTCTTTTCCCTCTCTCCTCTCTCTCCTCTCTTCCCTCTCTCCTCTCTTCTCTCTCTCCGGTGTGGGCGTCGTGTTACCGGGACTTTCTTGTTGTTGGTTTTCTCTTTTGTCCCTGTCTCTCTTCTCTCTCTCTCTCTCTTCCCTCTCTCCTTCCCTCTCTCCCTCTCTTCCCTCTCTCCTCTCTTTCTCTCTCTCTGGTGTGGGCGTCGTGTTACCGGGACTTTCTTGTTGTTGGTTTTCTCTTTTGTCCCTGTCTCTCTCTCTCCTCTCCCTCTCTTCCCTCTCTTCCCTCTCTCCTCTCTTCCCTCTCTCCTCTCTTCCCTCTCTCCTCTCTTCTCTCTCTCCCTTGTGGGCGTTGTGTTTCCCGGGCTTTCTTGTTGTTGGTTTTGTCTTTTGTCCCTGTCTCTCTCTCTCCTCTCCCTCTCTTCCCTCTCTTCCCTCTCTCTTCCCTCTCTCCTCTCTTCCCTCTCTCCTCTCTTCCCTCTCTCCTCTCTTCTCTCTCTCCGGTGTGGGCGTCGTGTTACCGGGACTTTCTTGTTGTTGGTTTTCTCTTTTGTCCCTGTCGCTCTCCCTCTCTTCTCTCTCTCCTCTCCCTCTCTCCCTCTCTCTTCCCTCTCTCCCTCTCTTCCCTCTCTCCTCTCTTCCCTCTCTCCTCTCTTCTCTCTCTCCGGTGTGGGCGTCGTGTTACCGGGACTCTCTTGTTGTTGGTTTTCTCTTTTGTCCCTGTCTCTCTCTCTCCTCTCCCTCTCTTCCCTCTCTCCTCTCCCTCTCTTCCCTCTCTTCCCTCTCTCCCTCTCTTCCCTCTCTCCTCTCTTCTCTCTCTCCGGTGTGGGCGTCGTGTTACCGGGACTCTCTTGTTGTCGGTTTGTGTGAAAACTGGAGCTGGAACATATTGAACACGATGAGAGGAGCTACCACATGCCTGCCAGCTCTCCCTCTCCTCTTTTTTCTTCTTTTCTTTCCCTCCTACTCTCACTCGCTCACTTCCTCCATCTCTCCCTCTCTCCATCTTCACCCTCTCCCTCTGTCTTCTCTCGTTCCAGAGTATATTATTGAGCTGTGACTGTGACTGTTGGCTCTCCCTATCGCTCCCTCCCTCTCTTCTCTCTCTCTCTGTTCATTCTCTCTCTCTCTCCCTCTCTCCGTGGACAGGTTTTCTCGGCGCTGTTCGGCGTGGTGGTGTTTTGGTTTTTTGGCCTTCCTCGTTTGTGCAGCGCTGAGTGGGAGAACTACAAACAGAACAATTATACAAACAGAGCAGAGCCAAGAGTTTAAGGAGGGAGAGCGAGGGAGGGAGGGAGGGAGGGAGCGAGGGAGGAAGGGAGGAAGCGAGGGAGAGAGGGAGAGAGGGGGGAGAGAGAGAGGGAGAGAGAGAGGGAGGGAGGGAGGGAGGGAGGGAGAGAGGGAGGAGGGAGAGAGGGAGGGAGAGGGAGGGAGGGAGGGAGGGAGAGAGAGAGGGAGAGAGGGAGGGAGGGAGGGAGGGAGAGAGGGAGGGAGGGAGGGAGAGAGGGAGAGAGGGAGCGAGGGGGGAGAGAGAGGGAGAGAGAGAGGGAGAGAGGGAGGGAGGGAGGGAGGGAGCGAGGGGGGAGAGAGAGAGGGAGAGGGAGAGGGAGAGAGGGAGGGAGAGAGGGAGGGAGGAGGGAGGGAGGGAGGAAAGAGGGGGGGTAGAGAGGGAGAGAGAGAGGACCATATGAACTGAGAAGAGAGGGAGAGAGGGGGGAGGAGAGAGAGGGGGAGAGCGAGGGAGGGAGGGAGGAAAGAGGGGGGTAGAGAGGGAGAGAGAGAGGGCCATATGAACTGAGAAGAGAGAGAGAGAGGGGGGGGAGAAGGAGAGAGAGAGAGAGACAATCTGATCAACTCTATGTGAAGAAGATGTGTTGCACTGCATGAGGCAAATGGTGGTCACACCAGATACTGACTGGTTCTGAGTCCCCAGACCCCCAATAAAGCAAAAAAAATGCACATTTCGGGGTGTCCTTTTATTGTGGGCAGTCTGGGGCGCACCTGTGCACTGGTCATGATGTCGGATCGGCATCTTGATGTGGCGCACCTGTGAGGTGGGGTGGATTGTCTCGGCGGGGCAGAGGTGCTCGCTGTCACACATTTAGACAGATTTGTGAACAATGTTTGAGAGAAATGGTAGTGTTGTGTATCTGGAGTGAATTTCGGATCTTTGGGTCCATCTCAGGAAAAATGGGAGCAAAAACAAAAGTGTTGCGTTTATATTTTTGTTGAGTGTAGATACACATATAAATACACATATACATACACATATAAATATACATATAGTGCAAAAAGACAGTGTACGAAATACAATATACTGTTAAGACAAAACAACAACTATCTAAGACAAAAATCTAAATGTCTATGTGTATATATATATATGTGTGTATAGGTACACATATACACATACATATACACATACATATACACAGTGCTGCTTGAAAGTATGTGAACCCTCCAGACATGGTCACTGTTTTTGTAAAAAAACAAAACAAAACATTAAAAGAACCTTATTTAACAGACATCCAAATTGTAATTTGTAAAGCACACTCTCCAAATACTGGACACACACAGAGATATTTTACCATTGTGTAATTCAACTATTATGGTTTATTTCACAAAAACTGAAAATATAACCTGTGCAAAAGTATGTGAACCCTTCTGTTAGCTTGTGGCTCCCCCTTTTGCAGCAATGACTTCTGGAACCTCTCACCAGTCCCTCTCATCTGCTGATGGGGATTTTTCCCACTCCTCCTTGCAGAACTCAGTCAGTTGAGAGGTTGGAGGGACATCTGGCACGTACCATCTTCTTCAGGTCTCGCCGCAACATTTCAATAGGATTAAGATCTGGACTTTGACTGGTCCACTCCAGAGCACGAATCCTGTTTCTCTGAAGCCGTTCCTTTGGAGTTTTGCCGGAATGCTTTGGGTCACTGTCTTGTTGCATAATCCATTTTCATCCCAGCTTCAAGTGTCTGACTGATGGAGGAGAGGTTCTGGTTAAGAGTTTGTTGGTGCCTGAGAATTCATGGTCCCTGGGATAATATGGAGTCGTCCAGTTCCAGAAGCAGAGAAGCATCCCCCAGACCTTCACATTTCCACCACCAGGCTTCACAGTTGGGATGAGGTTTTTACTTCATTTGCAGTGTTGGGCTTTCTCCAAACATGGTGGTTTTAATTGTGACCAAATACCTCATCTGTCCAGAGAATAGACTCCCAGAAGGCCTCTGGTTTGTCCAAATGCTCTCTGGCAAAGTTGAAACAGGTAGTTTTGTTCTTCTTTGAGAGCAGAGGCTTCCTTCTAGCAGCCCTCCCATGAATGTTATGGCTATTCAGTTTTCGTCTGATTGTAGATGCACATCTGTCCCAGATGCTTGCAGAGAGATCTGCAGCTCTGTAGAGGTGACGTGTGGGGTTGGCCTTTACCTGATTTATTATTTTCCTGGTGGCTCTGGGTGATAGTTTTGATGGGCTCTCCATTTGTAAATGATTTGTCTTAGGGTGTTTTCACATAGTCCCCTTTAACGAACCGAACTCAGTCCCCTAAAAGTGGACCAACAAGGGGACCAAGAGAACACAAACTCAGTTCTGTTTGTGTTCACATTGTGAAAGAGGACCGAGTTCTCTTTCTGGTCCACTTAAGCTCTGATGGAGCCTCAGTCCTCTTTCTGTTCACACTGTAGCTTCTCTAGAGCTCTGAGACCTGGTTTAGTCCTGGTTTAGACCTGGTTTAGACCTGGTTTAGACCTGGTTTAGTCCTGGTTTAGTCCTGGTTTAGTCCTGGTTTAGTCCTGGTTTAGACCTGGTTTAGACCTGGTTTAGTCCTGGTTTAGTCCTGGTTTAGTCCTGGTTTAGTCCTGGTTTAGTGCCGAAATAGATGCAGAAATAATCTGATAATATGACTCACCCATAAAAACGCGGTCACTCGTATCCATGTCTGCACGTGTCACGGTCTTTAATCATCCGGAGCTCCGGAGAAAAGGACATAATCCTGAACTTATCCCGTGTCCCGAGGCGAGAGATCCTTCTTATGTAGCATTAACGTAGCAAGATATGGATTCTTATTCTCTTGGAAATGCCGCGTAAATATCACGCGGCTCGCTCACAGCTGATCGGCGAACAGGCGCAAACACAACAGCGGTAATCGTCATGATTGGCGGGAGCGCGATCGGTGCGTAATTATGCTGCAACATGATTGGAAGCTGGAGCGCAGTTCGGCCTATGATTGGCTCTTTCCGGCTCTTGGCTCACCGGCTCTTGGCTCACCGGCTCTTGGCTCACCGGCTCTTGGCTCACCGGCTTGTGGTGGTGCACTGCACAAAAGGCGAAGTGAACCCGGAGCGTTATGTGTACACACTGCGCAGGTTAGGCGAACCGTACCGCGGACCTTTTAGCGAACCTTTTTGTTTTAAAGGGGTCTGAGTGCGCTTAGAGTGTTCACATATAAACCTATAATGCTCAGTTAGCGATCTGAGTTCACTTTAAACGCTGAAAGGGACCAAGTGTGATAATAATAATAATAATAATAATAATAATAATAATAATAATAATACATTTTATTTGTTAGGCGCCTTTCAAGGCTCTCAAGGTTACCGTACATCAGTGCTTCTCAATTATTTTCTGTGACGCCCCCCCTAGGAAGAAGAAAAAATTTCACGCCCCCCTTCCTGCGCGCGACTATAAATAGTATTATTTGTCTAGAAAATTGTTATGAGAACACCATTGTATCCTTTTATTAACATTATAAACAAAAAAAAGAAAAAAACTTACAACAAAGACTGCACTGAGGACTCAAATATTAATGTGTTTTTAATGCAGCTTTGCGCACATTTGTTTACGTTTTACAGAAATGAAACTTAAATCCACCTCATTTGCATAAGCTAAAAGCACTGAAAAAAACCCGCTCTCTCCTTGTGCCACTGATGCGTCAGCTTCTGTCGGACTAAAGGACACGACTCAGTGGAATAAACGTTTTTTCTGTGACAGAGGATGTTCTGTTAATGGTGAGACTGTGCGTAAATCGCATGTGAGAACGCCACTGCCAACTACTGTTGTTGATGTGCAATTACACTTAGTTCTAGTACAGTACAGCAAAAAAACATGTTTCCCAGGGTCATACGCGCCCCCCCTGGCATCACGCCACGCCCCCCCAGGGGGGCCCGCCCCACTATTTGAGAAGCACTGCCGTACATCAAGATATTAAATACATTAATACTACTACTACTACTACTACTACTAATAAATTACTACTACATTAATTCAGTACATAATAAAACCAGATAAAACAGAATAAAAACAGTGTAAAAATACATTAAAAAAACAAATCCAGATTAAAAGACAGTGCAGTTATGGTCAGAGTGAGAAGGCCTTTCTAAACAGATGAGTTTTGAGTCGATGAATGGAGCTGGAATCTTTTGGAGATGGTCTTATATCCCTCCCCAGACTTGATGTCCTCGGATATCTCCTTTCCTCTCGGCATTGCTGATGTGTACGGGACCAAGTTGGTTTGGTTGGTTTCCTCCCTCTTTGAAAGATCCCATGACATGGTACTTCTTGATGCACCTTAATGGTTCCCTAATACTGTAAATGAATCCTTCTTCAAAATCAAACCTCAGTGCATGAGATATGACTCTGACAGTCTTCATGAGGCTAAATATGTCTCTGAAAGGCTTTAGTTTGGCCGTTGTTGCTTGAATGCAAATGAGGAGGACAGAGACAGGCCAGTGCAGCGGGTGGGGGTGTGGCCAAATACTCCGCTGTTTCCTGGATTAGCGGTGCGCTGGTGCACTGTCACCCACTTCTGTGTTTTAATCGCGGAGGAAGATATGAGACGCTTTCCATTTAAAAAAACACATTTCCACAGAAAATAAAATGAAACCACTGCTGTTTCAGAGGTTCGGAGGCTCGGATAAAGGACATCCGAGCCTGGAAACACTCTCACGTGTCTCCAGGCAAATAAAAAAACGCATCTCGTTTGCGGTCCAAATTCTCTGGGCGTGATTTCCAGAGACGGTGGGTGGACATCCAGACGGGGGGTGGAAACCTTTCCGCGAGTGTGACGTCAGAAAGTTCCCTTGTTCAGAATCGCCCGTTTGGACTGTCTTTTTTTCAAACGCGGAAAAGGATCGCAAATGCTCAGTTTACACATTTCGCAACTTTTAGCCATTGGGGTGCCCTAAACAGGGTAGGGGAGCTCACATTAACGTTCAAAAAGCTCAGAAAGTGAAAATGTCATGCCATGGGACCTTTAATTACTGCAGGCCACTCCCTTTCCCAAGGATGTCTCATTTCATTGGTCTAGGGAAATGATTAATGAAGCACTCATGTGTTTCACCTGAGTCTGTTACCTGCTTGACTTAAAGGGATAGTGTGGTTTTTTTAAGTGAATCTGTACGGCGCCCCCTTCAGCAGTGTCGTGCATTAACACTGACTTACCCCTGACAGTGTCCTCTGAGCCGAGTTCTGCTCCGGTTCTGTAGCTCACGAACATAATTCCGGTAAGTTAGCGGGAACATTTAATAAAGCTTGTTTTTCTTCTCAAAACAACATTTGTCCAAAAAGTGATATCACTTCCAAGCGGAT
>JAVJIX010000119.1:577500-590000 GCA_036785185.1 Paratrypauchen microcephalus | reverse complement strand
AGGAGGGAGAGAAAGAAAATGAAGGAAGAGAGAGAGAGTGGAAGAATAGTTAGAGAGAATGAAAGGAGAGTAAAAGAGAGCGAGAGTAAAATAAGAGTGAGAGAGTGAATAGAGCAAAAGAAGAGTGATAGAGAGAATGAAAGAGAAAAGAGACTGAAAGAAGAGGGAGTGAAAGAAGAGAAAGAGAATGAAAGAAGACAGAAAGAGTGAAAGAAGAGAGTGAATGAAAGAAGACAGAAAGAGTGAAAGAAGAGAGTGAATGAAAGAAGACAGAAAGAGTGAAAGAAGAGAGTGAAAGAGAGTGAAAAAAGATAGAGACAGAGTGAAAGGAATACAGAAAGAGTGAGAGAAGAGAGAAAAAGGAGTGAGAAGAGAAAGTTAAAGAAGAGAGAGACTGAAAGAAGAGACAAAGAGTGAAAGAAGAGACTGAAAGAAGAGAGAGCGTGAAAGAAGATATAAAGAGTGGAAGAAGAGAGAGTGAAAAAAGATAGACAGAGTGAGAGAAGACAGAAAAAGAGTGAGAGAAAGTGAGAGAAGAGAGAAAAGGAGTGAAAGAAGAGAAAGAGTTAAAGAAGAGAGAGACTGAGAGAAGAGAAAAAGAGTGAAAAAAGAGAATGAGAGTGAAAGAAAAGAGTGAAAGAAGAGAGACAGTGAAAGAAGACAGAAAGAGACTGAAAGAAGAGAGAAAAAGAGTGAGAGAAGAGAGAAAGTGAGAAAAAGGAGAAAAAAGAGTGAAAGAAGAGAGTGAAAGAAGAGAGAGACAGAGTGAAAGAAGACAGAAAGAGTGAAAGAAGAGAGAGAGACAGTGAAAGAAGACAGACTGAAAGAAGAGAAAAATGGTGAAAAAAGAGAAAGAGAGTGAAATAAGTGAGGGAGAGAACAGCAGACAGTTCAAATACAAAAGCAAAACAAGCAGCTTTAGTGTTTAGTTTCACTTTTTTAAAAAAAGAAAGAAACGAGAAGAGAAAGGAAATAAAGCTGACCCCCTCTTCCCTCTCTCCATCCCTCCATCCCTCCCTCCCTCTCTCCGTGCGACAGTGGCTCGGGTTCGCCGGAGCTGACGGTGCATCAGGAGGAACTTTAAAGTTTGGAGTATCTACACGTACTCAGTATTTCCACTTGACTGAGGCCGACTCCTCTCTCTGCAAAAGTGTTCTAAAAATACCACGTCCTCAGAGTCTAATCAGGCGGAATGTTCCAGAGGGGTGCTTTATCAAGTGTCGCGCTCCACGTCTTTACGCCGAGAGCGACAGACGCACACAGCAAACACACACTTTTCTCAGCTATAGGCGGATTTATGCATTAATCACCCTGAATTATTCATCAGCAAATGACAAAGTCCAGGTGAAAGTCTGAAATAGGCAGTGTCCTTGTATTGCCCAAGGACACAACAGCAGGAATAGACCAGCAACCTCCACATTAGAAGGCGACCAGGACTGTGTCATGAATTAATTACAGGATTTGTAATGAATTAATCTAATTAATCACATTTTAATCTCGTGAGAAAGAGAGAGAGAGAGAGAGAGGGAGAGAGAGAGAGAGAGAGAGTGGGAGAGAGAGAGAGAGAGAGAGAGATTGAGAGAGAGAGAGAGGGAGAGAAAGAGAGAGAGAGAGATAGTGGGAGAGAGAGAGAGAGAGAGAGAGAGAGAGAGAGAGAGAGAGAGAGAGAGGCAGCCCACTTTGTGATTGAGTTTGTCGGTTTTTCATGTGGTTGTTTTGCTCATTCGTTTCCCAAATTCTGCAAGCATGATTTGGTGGTTTGTTGGTTCGTTGGTTCGGTAGTTCGGTAGTTTGGTGGTTTGTTGGTTTGGTGGTTTGGTGGTTTAGTAGTTTGTTGGTTCGGTGGTTCGTTGGTCCGTTGATTCGTTGGTTCGTTGGTTCGGTGGTTCGGTGGTTTGCTGGTTCGTTGGTTCGTTGGTTCGTTGGTTGGTAGTTTGGTGGTTTGGTAGTTTGGTAGTTTGGTGGTTCGTTGGTTCGGTGATTCGGTGGTTCGGTGGTTCGTTGATTTGTTGGTTTGGTATTTCGTTGCTTTGGTAGTTTGGTGGTTTGGTGGTTTGTCGGTTTGTTGGTTTGGTATTTCGTTGCTTTGGTGGTTTGGTGGTTCGTTGGTTCGGTGTTTCGTTGGTTCGTTGGTTCGTTGGTTCGTTGGTTCGTTGGTTTGTTGGTTCGGTGGTTTGCTGGTTTGCTGGTTTGGTGGTTTGGTGGTTCGTTGGTTTGGTGGTTTGGTGAAGTGCGCTCACGCTCGCTCTATCACCGGTAACGATGGAACTTGTCCGGACGTGTTTATCGTTCAATTGATCCGTCAGGCTGGAGCAGCTTCAGTGATCGGAAAATTCTTTTTGACAAAAGCTCCAAATCTCGGCGTTCTTGTTGATCGTCCCGTCTTCGTTCTTTTTATAAATAAACTCGCCGTTCAAAGGCCCTGGCAGCGATTCGCTCGCCGCACGCCAAATTTAAAATGCACCGCATTGAATTGCTACTTATAATTAATTGCGTTAATTTTTATAACACATTAATTTAAGTGTAATTAATTCATCTAATTAACACGTTAAACTGACAGCCCTAATTATTATTATTATTATTAGGTCGGAGTACTGTTGTTATTGTTCTGTTTTTTCTTATTATTATTTATTCTAAAATAATAAAAAAAATAATAATAATATATATATATATAAATATTTATATATATATATATATATTATTATTATTATTATTATTATTATTATTATTATTATTATTATTATTATTATTATTATTATTATTATTATTATTATTATTATTATTATTAGTAGTAGTAGTAGTAGTAGTAGTAGTATTTTTCCTCTCCTTATATCTTCCTTCATGTTCATTTCCTCTCTCACCCTCTTTACTTTCTCTCTTCTCTTCACACACTCATGTTTTTTTTTTATCCATCCATGTTCTTCCTCTTATCCGGGGCCGGGTCGCGGGGGCAACAGTCTAAACAGGGACTCCCAGACTTCCCTCACCCCGGACACTTCCTCCAGCTCCTCTGGGGGGACCCCAAGGTGTTCCCAGGCCAGCCGGGAGTCCCTCCAGAGTGTCCTGGGTCTTCCCCGGGGCCTTCTCCCGGTTCTCTAGCGATTAAGGAAATTATTTATACTTTCCCAGTCAAACGTTTGGACACACCGTCTTGTTCAGTGTGAATCGATAGTGAAATAAAAACTCCCAGGTTCATGTAGAGACTTTTTCAATAGAAATGTTGTGGATGTTGGATGTTGTGCACTGACCGAAAACATCTCTCTGACCCTAGAGAAGTTACACAATTCACCTTTAAAACGACTAAAGAGCTTCACATGTTCAGTATTTCCAGTCGTCACTCTAAACTAAAACAACAAAATGAAATGCAATTTTAACGTTCAGGTGTTTGAGCTGCTAAATGTCCAAAAGTGTTTCAGAGTTTTGCGAAAGAACTCAAAGTCCGAATAAAGCATAATCAAAACATGTGCCGTTAAAGAACAGGTATAGTCCATGAGGTGAAGCCCTGTAATTATGAGACCTGCTTCAGTCTAAGTGTCTGAGTGTGAGAAGTGGACAAAAGAGCAAAAGAGCGTTCATACAGATCTGTCCTCTGGGCTCAGGACTCACACTGGGAGCAGGTCTGCAGTCTGCTCGCTCTCTCAAACATGTCATTCCAAGAACTAAAGAGACCTCAAAGATTCAGGGGAAAGGTACATCCTGAGGTGGTTTTCAAATATGTTGCTGTGCTCGCTGTACCAGACCCAGACTCGCCTGAAGACAGACCCGGACTCACCTGAAGACAGACCCGGACTCACCTGCCGACAGACCCGGACTCACCTGCCAACAGACCTGGACTCACCTGCAGACAGACCCGGACTCACCTGCTGACCTACCCGGACTCACCTGCCGACAGACCCGGACTCACCTGCAGACAGACCCGGACTCACCTACAGACAGATCCGGACTCACCTGCCGACAGACCCAGACTCACCTGCCGACAGACCCGGACTCACCTGCAGACAGACCCGGACTCACCTGCCGACAGACCCGGACTCACCTGCAGACAGACCCGGACTCACCTACAGACAGACCCGGACTCACCTGCAGACAGACCCGGACTCACCTGCTGACCTACCCGGACTCACCTGCAGACAGACCCAGACTCGCCTAGGCTCTGACTCATTTCTCTGTCTTACCCCTTCGTCTTACCCCTACCACTTGGTTTTGCTCATTCTTGTGAGGTCAAGGGGTGTCCCGATTCTAATTTTGATCAAGGGCTTGGGCCACGACCTTGGGCTACATACCCCTTGAAACGAAGTAAGTTCTCGACCGGACTTGAAACGAAGGGATACGCCTACAAGCTCAGGCAGGTTTTGGGATCAGGATGGCAGTGTCACATGGACCAGCCGAGGAGTCTCATAAATGTATTTTCAGCAGTTGTAATTATCGATTAACAGTTTAGCAGGTTTACAATTATGACGCTTATGTTCTATGTTATTTTTAGTGAACTGTTCCTGCAGTTTTCATTGTAGTGATGTCTGTTTAGTCGACGTTATTGTTTTCATCGAACTTTCATGTATAAACAAGATTGTTTTTTTGTGGAGCTGAGGTACCCGATAATCCTTGACATTTGTTTTACGTTTGTTTGCGTCAGTCGTTGTCGCCTCTGTAGACGTAGCAGCTCAGGTAGAGGCGAGGGACGATGACGCAAACGGTAATCGAGTGGTGTCCCATTCGTACCCTGAGCCCTCTCAGCTCGGTATCGACGGGCAAGACAAAGACGTAGATAAAGGGGTAAGACAGAGGAATGGGACGCAGCCCTAGAGTCACCTTCCCTTGTCTCGAGACCATCCATTAAGCAACATTTGTCTTGCCAGAGCACTGAAATATCATAAGAAGCTCTTGTCTGAAGTTTTTTATTGTCCAGGAACCAGGAAGTGAACATGCTAGTTGTTGTTCGCTAAACTCTGCTAACACTGAACTGGAACAGAAAAACAGCACAAGTGTAGATTGTAGCTCCTCAGTCCAGTACGTGCAAATCCTAAATGGCTTCTAAATAAAGCACATAAAAGGGCTTTGATGGTTCCGCGTGGATGCAAACGAACTGTGTTTTCTGCAGACTCGTTTTCTCATACATCTCTCCATTTTGTCCAAAAACATCACCCTTTAGTAATTGGACAATCATTTCAATGCGACAGCTTTAATTTCCTTTTGAAAAACGCTGTCGATTGTTTTGAAAAACGCTGTCGATCGTGACATTTCCAACAGCCATTAAACTCAACAGGTTTATGAGGTTTATTTCCTGGACGTGCTTTTCATCGCGTTACACAATACTCACGTGTTTTTAATGTGTATTTAAAGCAGACTTCTTCTGTGAAATGGAACTTTCAGAGCTTTTAACCGTGCTGTAGTATTCAACGTTGTATTTGGAGTGATTCGTGTACGTTTGCTTCATTTTTAATCGCTATTTTCAACACATTTTGCCGATCTACCCTCGATTTCAGCTCCACCCGTCCACGCCGACTGCTCTGTGTTTTATTTTCTTAATCAGTGCAACGTGCGTATTCATTTTGGTACAAAAAAAATAAAAAATACTATGGCTGACAGTTTTAACGCATTCATTAGACTGCAAATTAACGTGTTATAAAAATTAACGCAACTAATTATGAGTGACAATTGAAATCGCATTTTAAATTTGTCCCATTGAAGGACCTGTAGGCGACTCGGCAGCGGCGTCACTTCCACCTGCGTCGCTGATCAAACAAATAAGTCCTGGAGGAAACTGACATGGACTCGACTCAGGGGACGAGGCGAGTGAATCGCCACCAGGGCCTTTGAACGGCGACTTTATTTATAAAAAAAACAAAGACAAGAACGCCGTGATTTGGAGCTTTTGTCAAAAAGAATTTTCTGATCACCGAAGCTGCTCCAGCCTGACGGATCAATTGAACGATAAACACGTCCAGACAAGTTCCATCGTTACCAGTGATAGAGCGAGTGTGAGCGCACTTCACCAAACCACCAAACCACCAAACCACCAAACCAACAAACCACCAAACCACCAAACTAACAAACCAACAAACCAACAAACCACCAAACCACCAAACCAACCAACCAACCAACCAAAAAAAAAAAAACACCAAACCACCAAACCACCAAACCAACCAACCAACCAACCAACCAACCAACCACCAAACCACCAAACCACCAAACCAACAAACCACCAAACCACCAAACCAACCAACCAACCAACCAAAAAAAACACCAAACCAACAAACCAACAAACCACCAAACCACCAAACCACCAAACCAACAAACCAACAAACCAACCACCAAACCACCAAACCACCAAACCACCAAACCACAAAAACCACCAAACCACCAAACCACCAAACCACCAAACCAACCAACCAACCAACCAACCAAAAAAAACACCAAACCACCAAACCAACAAACCACCAAACCACCAAACCAACCAACCAACCAACCAACCAACCAAAAAAACACCAAACCACCAAACCACCAAACCAACCAACCAACCAACCAAAAAAACACCAAACCACCAAACCAACAAAACCACCAAACCACCAAACCAACCAACCAACCAACCAACCAACCAAAAAAAACCACCAAACCACCAAACCACCAAACCACCAAACCAACCAACCAACCAACCAAAAAAAAACACCAAACCACCAAACCACGCTCGCAGAAAAACTTACAAACTCAATCACAAATCTTCTCTTCTTAGTTTATTCAATTGATTCGTCGAGCACCACAATTTTGTAATGTCCTGAAATGTGAGTTCTTTATTTGGGGACTTTAGCAGATATGAGATAAAAATGCGATTAATTGTAGGCCTATTAATTAATTACGAATCCTGTAATTAATTAGATTCATTTTTTAAATCATCTGACAGCACTAAAAATTACAATCCTCTATTTGCTAGCGTGATGTTCAGCAATCCAAATGATCCTAGTGAAGGTGTATGGAGTTTAAAAACATAGTGGAGCACTTCCTGTATTATCACATGATGACATCACAAGGTGGAACAGAGTGTTTTCATTCTAAAAATCTGCAGGTTTGTGCGTTAAACACCTGAATGAAACAAAACACAACTCCAGGTCTGTTTGCGATGAAGAAACATTAGCGATGTTATTGCTTTGTCTGGAATGTTCCGCAGTACGGCATTAAACCTTTTTATCTTCACGGAGACCAAACCAGACCGAGTTACAGGTCAGATCTGTGGAGAGGCGACCCCGCTCACAGTCAGAATGTCCTAGTTTAGACCTGGTTTAGTCCTGGTTTGGTCCTAGTTTGGTTCTGGTTTAGTTCTGGTTTTGTCCTAGTTTAGACTTTTTTTTTTAGTCCTGATTTGGTCCTAGTTTAGACCTGGTTTAGTCCTAGTTTAGACTTGGTTTAGTCCTGGTTTGATTCTGGTTTAGTCCTGGTTTGGTCCTAGTTTAGACCTGGTTTGGTACTAGTTTAGACCTGGTTTAGTCCTGGTTTGGTACTAGTTTAGACCTGGTTTAGTCCTGGTTTGGTCCTTGTTTAATCCTGGTTCGGTCCTGGTTTGGTCCTGGTTTAGTCTTGGTTTGGTCCTGGTTTAGTCCTGGTTTGGTCCTAGTTTAGACCTGGTTTAGTCCTGATTTGCTTCTGGTTTAGCTCTGGTTTAATCCTGATTTATTCCAGTTTGGTCCTAGTTTAGACCTGGTTTAGTCCTGGTTTGGTCCTAATTTAGGCCTGGTTTAGTCCTGGTTTGGTCCTAGTTTAGACCTGGTTTGTTCCTGATTTGGTACTAGTTTAGACCTGGTTTAGTCGGGGTTTGGTCCTAGTTTAGACCTGGTTTGGTCCTGGTTTGGTACTAGTTTAGACTTGTTTTAGTCCTAGTTTAGACCTGGTTTGGTCCTAGTTTAGACCTGGTTTGTTCCTGGTTTGGTACTAGTTTAGACCTGGTTTAGTCCTGGTTTGGAACTAGTTTAGACCTGGTTCAGACCTGGTTTGGAACTAGCTTAGACCTGGTTTAGTCCTGATTTGGTCCTAGTTTAGACCTGGTTTAGACTTGGTTTGGTACTAGTTTAGACCTGGTTTAGTCCTGATTTGGTCCTAGTTTAGACCTGGTTTAATCCTGGTTTATTCCAGTTTGGTCCTAGTTTAGACCTGGTTTAGTCCTGGTTTGGTCCTAGTTAAGACCTGGTTTAGTCGTGGTTTAGTACTAGTTTAGACCTGGTTTAGTCCTGGTTTGGTCCTAGTTTAGACCTGGCTTAGACTTGGTTTGGTCCTAGTTTAGACCTGGTTTAGTCCTGGTTTGGTCCTAGTTTAGACCTGGTTTAGTCGTGGTTTAGTACTAGTTTAGACCTGGTTTAGACTTGGTTTGGTACTAGTTTAGACCTGGTTTAGTCCTGATTTGGTCCTAGTTTAGACCTGGTTTAGACTTGGTTTGGTACTAGTTTAGACCTGGTTTAGTCCTGATTTGGTCCTAGTTTAGACCTGGTTTAGACTTGGTTTGGTACTAGTTTAGACCTGGTTTAGTCCTGATTTGGTCCTAGTTTAGACCTGGTTTAGACTTGGTTTGGTACTAGTTTAGACCTGGTTTAGTCCTGATTTGGTCCTAGTTTAGACCTGGTTTAATCCTGGTTTATTCCAGTTTGGTCCTAGTTTAGACCTGGTTTAGACTTGGTTTGGTACTAGTTTAGACCTGGTTTAGTCCTGATTTGGTCCTAGTTTAGACCTGGTTTAGACTTGGTTTGGTACTAGTTTAGACCTGGTTTAGTCCTGGTTTGGTCCTAGTTTAGACCTGGTTTAGTCGTGGTTTAGTACTAGTTTAGCCCTGGTTTATTCCAGTTTGGTCCTAGTTTAGACCTGGTTTAGTCCTGGTTTAGTCCAGGTCAGATCTGTGGAGAGGCGACCCCGCTCACAGTCAGAATGTCTGTTTTTCTAGTTTTCTCACGTTTTTAGTGAGTGTCCTTTTGTTAAAATGCGATGATAAAACCTCACACGTCTGCAGAGAGATTTGATTCAAAGTTTGTGTCGTTTTGAAAAGAGCGAAATGAAGTTCGTGACGCGCGGCGAAGATTGGCACAACCTCCGCGAACTTCCAATCAACGCTTCTCCTCAAAACCGCTCGCCACTCGAGAAGGGACACAATACTCGCAATCCTGCCCAGAAACACTCAAAGACGGAGTTTGGACGCCGCCGGAGATTACACAACCAAAACGGACGGGCGCTCCGCGGACGCCGGCCAAACCTTCCAGTGCGGGACCGTCTCCGGTTTTAGACAATGCCCCCTCCGCTGCCAGGGAAGTGTTTGGCGCTTAAAATCAGCACCGATCTGGCAACGCGGCGCAGAGGGCCAGCTGTTAGAAGACAATGAGCTTCACGGGATATGAATTATTAAAAAGGAACATCCGAGACTTTGTTTGTCGTGAAAAACTTCTCCGACTTTGATTCTGTTTTCAGCGGGGAGTGTTAAAAGTTTTAAGTTGCCGCTTTTATTTTGGGTTTAGAATAAAAAGACGAGCTGTAGCTGACAACAAAAAGAATACTGTGACTTCAAAGTAAAACCAAGTCGAAGTAAAAAGTCGTCCAAGAAATTAGTCAGAAGTAAAAAGTGCTTCAGAAAAGCACTTGTCAAGTATTCATTTTGACCTGCTTGTCTCCATGGAAATGTTATTTGTCTAGAATGTTCCACAGTATAGCTTAAACCTATTTTAAATTTTTTATGGTTTGGTCCTTGTTTAGACCCAGTTTAGTCCTGGTTTGGTTCTGGTTTAATCATTGTTTATTGCTGGTTTAGTTCTGGTTTGGTTCTGATTAAGTCCTTGTTTAGACCTGGTTTGGTTCTAGTTTAGTTCTGGTTTGGTCCTAGTTTAGTCCTGGTTTAGTCCTGGTTTGGTTCTAGTTTAGTCCTGGTTTGGTCCTAGTTTAGTCCTGGTTTAGTCCTGGTTTAGTCCTGGTTTAGTCCTGGTTGGGTCCTGGTTTAGTCCTGGTTTAGACCTGGTTTAGTCCTGGTTTAGTCCTGGTTTAGTCCTGGTTTGGTCCTAGTTTAGACCTGGTTTAGTCCTGGTTTGGTCCTAGTTTAGACCTGGTTTAGTCTTGGTTTAGTCCTAGTTTGGTCCTAGTTTAGTCCTGGTTTGGTCCTAGTTTGGTCCTGGTTTAGTTCTAGTTTAGATCTGGTTTAGTCCTAGTTTAGACCTGGTTTAGTCCTAGTTTAGTCCTGGTTTGGTCGTAGTTTAGTCCTGGTTTGGTCCTAGTTTAATCCTGCTTTAGTCCTGGTTTGGTTCTAGTTTAGTCCTGGTTTGGTCCTAGTTTAGACCTGGTTTAGTCCTAGTTTAGTACTGGTTTAGTCCTAGTTTAGACCTGGTTTAGTCCTAGTTTAGTCCTAGTTTAGTCCTGGTTTGGTTGTAGTTTAGTCCTGGTTTGGTCCTAGTTTAATCCTGCTTTAGTCCTGGTTTGGTTCTAGTTTAGTCCTGGTTTGGTTCTAGTTTAGTCCTGGTTTGGTCCTAGTTTAGACCTGGTTTAGTCCTAGTTTAGTCCTGGTTTAGTCCTAGTTTAGACCTGGTTTAGTCCTAGTTTAGTCCTGGTTTAGTCCTAGTTTAGACCTGGTTTAGTCCTAGTTTAGTCCTGGTTTAGTCCTAGTTTAGACCTGGTTTAGTCCTAGTTTAGTACTGGTTTGGTCGTAGTTTAGTCCTGGTTTAGTCCTAGTTTAGACCTGGTTTAGTCCTAGTTTAGTCCTGGTTTGGTCGTAGTTTAGTCCTGGTTTAGTCCTGGTTTAGTCCTGGTTTGGTTGTAGTTTAGTCCTGGTTTAGTCCTAGTTTAGTCCTGGTTTAGTCCTGGTTTAGTCCTGGTTTGGTCCTAGTTTAGACCTGGTTTAGTCCTAGTTTAGACCTGGTTTAGTCCTGGTTTAGTCCTAGTTTAGACCTGGTTTAGACCTGGTTTAGTCCTAGTTTGGTCCTGGTTTAGTCCTGGTTTGGTCCTGGTTTAGTCCTAGTTTAGACCTGGTTTAGTCCTGGTTTAGTCCTAGTTTAGACCTGGTTTAGTCCTGGTTTAGTCCTAGTTTAGACCTGGTTTAGTCCTAGTTTAGACCTGGTTTGGTACTGGTTTAGTCCTAGTTTAGTCCTGGTTTAGTCCTGGTTTAGTCCTGGTTTAGTCCTAGTTTAGTCCTGGTTTAGTCCTGGTTTAGACCTGGTTTAGTCCTAGTTTAGACCTGGTTTAGTCCTGGTTTAGTCCTAGTTTAGACCTGGTTTAGACCTGGTTTAGTCCTAGTTTGGTCCTGGTTTAGTCCTGGTTTGGTCCTGGTTTAGTCCTAGTTTAGACCTGGTTTAGTCCTGGATTAGTCCTAGTTTAGACCTGGTTTAGTCCTGGTTTAGTCCTAGTTTAGACCTGGTTTAGTCCTAGTTTAGACCTGGTTTGGTACTGGTTTAGTCCTGGTTTAGTCCTGGTTTAGTCCTGGTTTAGTCCTGGTTTAGTCCTGGTTTAGACCTGGTTTAGTCCTGGTTTGGACCATCTCCAGATCTCCTGGTCAGATCTAAAACAAAGTCGAACTCTAAAGTCGTCCAAGAAATTCCTCCAGAGTCAAAAGTGTTTCATTTCGACCTGCTTGTCTCCATGGAAATGTTATTTGTCTAGAAGAATGTTCCACTGTATAGATTAAACCACCATCCTTAAAGGTTCACTGCGCAACTTTTCCAGTTAGGGTTCCGCCTCCTGCTTGTCTCCATGGATACGCCGTGGTTCTGGCTGGAATGTTCCACAGTGTGACTTTAGACAGCTCTACTTTACATTTCTTCAATTCCAGGTTCTCAAAAACACCTGAAAAACCAACGTTATGACTCTCCACAGATCCCACCTGGAACTTGGTCCGGTTTGGTCTCCGTGGAGATAGAAAAGGTTTAATGCCGTACTGCGGAACATTCCAGATAAAGTAATAACATCTCCACGGAGGAAAACGTTTGAGGAACAATGTAAAAATGGACTCCGCCTGAACCGCCGCAGTCCCGCTCAGTCCAGCTTCAGTCCTGGCCGAGTTCTGATTTAGTCCTGGTTTTGTCCCGGTCTCGGTGATAATTCAAAGATAAATATTTATAGTTCTGATTTGGTTAATGTCACGGCGTTCCCGCTGGCCTCGTTTCCCGTGTTTGTGCAGGACGCCGTGATTTACCCACAGCGCCGAGTGTCGGAGGCAGCGTCATAAATAACACCAGTATTTTCTGTGAACAATCCTCAAAACCGGAGTTCCACCTGCTCCATGCAAATGTTCCAGAGGCGACGACCAACGCACAAACACACACAACACACACAACATACACACGCACAAACACACAACCTACAGACAAACACACACAACTCACAGAGACACACACACACACACCATACACACACACACACCAGTGTTCTATGCAAATGTTCCAGAGGCGACAACAAACGCACAAACACACACAACACACACACACACACCGTACAGACGCACACACACACACAGACACACACACACAGAGACACACACACACAACGTACAGACA
>JAVJIX010000119.1:535000-567500 GCA_036785185.1 Paratrypauchen microcephalus | reverse complement strand
AACCAGGACTGGACCAGGTCTAAACCAGGATTAAATCACTCCGTGCGGCTCTTGTGTTCGTTTGTTCGTGTTCGGTTTGTGGCTCGGGCTGAGACGATGGGTCCGGGCGCCACGGTTCAATCTCGTGCTCGCAGCCCCGGTGTACGCGCGACCTCGCGCCGGTCGTGCTGCTCTGTCACGGATTTGACCACGATGAGGGGTGCACGTGTCACGCACTTCTCCAAGGGGTTGGTGCGGGCGAGGAGCGCGAGGAGCGCGAGGAGCACTGCCACGTCCCGGAACAGTGAACCCTCGCTCTATCGCCGTTCACTCTTCGCGGCCTCACTGTTTCGCGGATTTTTTTTCTTCAATTTTTCGCTTTTTATAGAGTAACAATGTGTTCTGTGTCCTGATTGGCTAAGAGACTAGACCAGGACTAAACGTGGACTAAACCAGGTCTAGACCAGAAGTAGACCAGGTCTGAACAAGGATTAAATCACTCTGTGCGGCTTTTGCGTTCGTTTGTGCGAGTTCGGTTTGTGGCTCGGGTTGAGAGCACGCGGTCCGGGCGCCGCAGTTCTATCTCCCCGGTGTACACGCGGCCTCGCGCTGCATTTTCTCACATTTGTGTCTAGTTTAAACACTCAAAATTTCATAGATTTTCAACAAAATGTATTAATAGTGACGTGTGGGGGGAGACACGGCCCCGGGAGCTCCGCCGGACGCACGTGCAGCACTGCCACATCCCTGGACGAGACGCGCACCAACCCCTTGGAGAAGTGTGTGACACGTGCTGCTCTGTCACGGATTTGTCCACGATGAGAGGTTCATCGTGCCGTGTCTCCCCCACATGTCACTATTAATAATAATTTGTTGAAAATCTATGAAAGTTTGAGCGTTTAAACTAGAGACAAATGTGAGAAAAGGTTAATTCCAGTGTGAGAAAAGTGTATAATGTGTGTGGTGAGGCGTTTACAGCCTTAAAACATGTAGAATAATTGTAAAATATAAAGTTGTCCTACTTCGCGGATTTCTTTTATTGGAACCTAAACCCCGCAATAAACGAGGGATTACTGTATACCAATTTAGTATGAAATATGTGTTAAAAGTAAAAGAAAATTAATTATTAAACCATTAAAATGAATAAGACATGCAGATCATTTACCATTGGGGTTGGGCGAGTGCCCAAGATGCATAAGGGTGAGTGCGTAGTGAAGTGAAGTTCATGGTGCGTGAGGGAGGAGGCAAACGTTTGGCAGCTGAGAGAAAACGTACGTACACACACACACGTAAACACTAGGGATGTCAACAATTAATCGACTGACGATTAATTGTCGATCAAGACGTTGGTCGAACAAAATGCATTAATTGTAATTAATCGCTAATCGCGGATATGCGCAACCGCGTGGTCACGAAACAAGGCAACCGCGCACCGCACCAAGCTCACAGCCGGCCGCAGGCGCCAACGGCCCGTGCGCACACCGGGGCTGCTGAGCACGAGACCGAACCACGGCTCCCGTGCGTAGTCTCAGCCCGAGCCACAAACCAGCCGCACGAAACCAGCAGCGGCACGTGGTGGTTTAATCCTGGTTTAGGTCTAGACCTGGTCCAGTCCTGGTTTAGTCCAGGTCCAGTCCAGGTTTAGACCTGGTCTAGACCTGGTTTAGTCCACGTTTAGTCCTGGTCTAGTCTCTTAGCCAATCAGGACGCAGAACACAATGTTACACTATAAAAAAATGTTACACTATAAAAAAAATTGGAAAAAAAAACAAATAAATAAATCCGCGAACCGCGATAGAGCGAGGGATTACTGTATTTTGTTATTCAGCATCAATACATTTGTCTGCTTTTTACTAAGGAATAATTAATTGAGGAATATACAATATAATAATACTATGATATATTTTTGATGACTCAGTGTTATGTTACTATAGCTTATATTCTTAAAGACCCTATTGAAACACTCAAATTCAGGTGAAAAACGTCGCTTATCAGTTAATCGTTAATCGATCGATAAGGTCAATCAACTATCAATTAATGAATTAATCGATAATTTGCATCCCTAGTAAACACACAACTTAATTCCACTGAAATTAATAAATTTAACTTAAAATTATGAATTCAAAAGAACTTAACATTAAATTAAAATAAAAAAAATTCTCTTTTTTTTAAACATTTTTCTGTTTCATTATTTTTTTTTTCGCATTTAATTTTTCACTTGTTTTAATTATCGTCACTGCTTTTTGCCTGTTTGGGTTCACTTTCACCTTCGGCAGTAATTGTCGACGGACGTTTGGTGAAATATCAATGCAACGACGATTGCCTTTGACGACTTTTCATAAATATCCTAAAAACCTTCCTTCTAGCCAATGGGAGGCCAGCGGGCTGTTGGGGGAGCATATTTACAAGTGTATTTACGTTTCGGGGGATTCCGGCGGCTGCGAAGCCGAGCGCGCATTATTTTAATTTTTGAGATTGCTCGTTTCGTAACTTGAATTTTCTTTCGTATTCAGAGACGAACATTTTACGCAAAGGCGTTTTGTAACTTGGATTATTCGTTAGTTGGGTCTTTCGTAAGGTGAGGTATGACTGTACTAAGAAACAGTAACTAGGAGAGTATTGAAAAACGATATTGCACGTGGAGTTCATTTATGGAATAATCTTGACAAAGAAATCAAACGATCAAGTACAATAACGACATTTTTAAAAATCCAGAAAATCCAGTGCAGTGTTTGTATGAAAGAAAACTAAGCTGTTGTGCATAAAAGTGAAGATCTGTTTGCAATTGTGAGATTCTTTCTTCCAGACATTTGTATACTCATACTTTGTGTAGTTAAAGGGACAGTGTGTAAAATTTTTACCCGTTAATTACTGAAATGGAAGATACCCATTCAAAAATACATTGTTTTCCAAGCCTTTTCACTTCCATCATGAAATCAAAGTATTCTTTTGGACTTAGATATAGTCACATAAAAGGGGGATCTTCCCCATGCAGAGGCAGCCATTTTGAATACGAGAGCCGCAGAAGGACATTTGGGCTCCGCCTTCGCCTTCGGCAAGGCTCGTGGTTTTGGGTAAACAACACAAGCATGCTGCCGGATCAGATGTCGTAATGGATCTAACACGTGTTTTGGACTAAACTGTTTTACTGGATTTTATTCGCTGGATCCTTACGGACAGATTTCAGACCAAGCTTATGGTGAAATACAGAGTTTGACCTGGGCAGAGCCTTCAAAGGTAAGCTTTGTGCTTTTCCGTTTTGTGCTTTTCCGTACAAAAGCCCCATGTGCTCGGGGAGTGATTGTTGTGCAGGGAAATGAATTGCATAGTCAAAAAGAGGAGACTGTAAGGTTTCATTTGATGTGTAGAGTGTCATGGTACATGATCGGGAATGTGTGTTTTCATGAGAAAAGAAAAAAAAAAGTGAACGGGACCGCGTTTTATGTATACAGTAGTGGCGCGTGGTTCTTGCGCCGGTACGCGAGCTGTCCGCGCTACGGCGCGCCCGGGTGACCCTCGAGGTCTGCCGTAGCTAAAACAGGAAGTGCAATAGCACCATCCACCTATGCGCCACCAATCCTACACACTGGGGCTTTAAGTATTCTGTGGAAACTGTCTGTTTTGCAATTTGGACGGTGGTAAACAATCTAAGAATAAGCATACGTGCTCCCATCCATCAACTTTCAGCTAACTTTAACTATTGGTAAACTGTTACTATTGGCTAACTTTTGGGAGCTTATGTCATTGCATACCAGTTTGTCTGTATTTAAGACAGCAGTTTTGGGAGACATGTTCGTGTGACATGTTCTTGAGTCTATGCCCTTTTCCGATCCCTTTCTGAAAGCTCACACCATTGATTAAAAATTGTGATTGAAATGGAATGTGTTGATTTGAAATGAGTGGCTCGGAGTAGAGCCACTGCTCCTCCACGTCGAGAGGAGCAGCTGAGGTGGCTTGGGCGTCTGTTTTTCTTTTATTATTAAAGTTACATGTTTTAAAACCACAATAACATTCTCAACGTGCTCAGAAGACACACTGGGGGAACAAACACCACTGGGTACAAGGGCAATGGGACTGGAGTACCTGGGGGAAATACAAGGCTGATCGAGAAAGAAAAACACAGGGAGTGGAGAAGTCCAAAGGGATTGTTCCAGGCAAAGAAAGGGGGTCTGGGGGAAAACATGGGCGATGCAGTGTAGGGTAGGGGTCAGAAGTCCAACTGAGGGGAACCGGTTCGGGAGATGGAGAAAAGTGTATTGTCTGGGGTGAAGGTGTTGCGAAACTCCGTTTCTCTCGCGTCTGTTCCGGACGCCTCCTGGACTCCTTCCTCGGGAGGTGTTCTGGGCACGTCCACCGGGAGGAGGAGTCAGGGAAGACCCAGGACACACTGGAGGGACTATGGTCGTTTTCACACCAGGAAAGTCCGATAGTTCACTTGCTTTGGTCCAGACCAAATTTTTTAAATATTTTTTTAACCCAGCACACGTGGTTTCAAACAAACCCACGTGTGCTGAGGCTCAGACATTGGACAGAAATGAGCCGTGTCCAAACAGAAGGAGAATCATGGTGTTACTGTTTTCAGTGTCGTCATAGCGATATGGTTTGCTCAGTTTTTACAGTTCGCACAAATGTTTGAGCAGCATCATGAGGTTTACACTATTTTACAATCAATTTACAAACGGCAAAGTCACAGGACAAGACGACTACAGAGGACAGAACTCACGTGAGCATCAAGTTCTGACTCTTGCTCTTCACTCAAAACATAAGTAAGACTCGAAAGTTTTGTTTAGTTTAGTTTCGTCAGTCTCGGTTTCCCATAATGCTCGACATACGACGGGAGCTCGTTAAGTACAAAAAGCAACTTGTGTCGGATCGAGTCCGGTCTGCATTCTCACCTCAAACGAACCGCACCAGAGTTCAAATGGAACGTGCAGAGACCGAGCTTTTTAGGTGGTCTCGGTTCACTTGTTTTGCTCCGGATCGAGATTTTTGGTTTTTATTCACACCAGAACAAAAGGTCCGAATCAAAGGAGCAAACGAACTCTGGTTCATTTTAAACAAACCAAACAAGGTGTGAAAACGACCTGTGTGTCCCGGCTGGCCTGGGAACACCTTGGGGTCCCCCCGGAGGAGCTGGAGGAAGTGTCCAGGGTGAAGGAAGTCTGGGAGTCCCTGTTTAGACTGTTGCCCGGCGACCCGGCCCCGGATAAGAGGAAGAACATGGATGGATGGATTTGAAATGTTTGAAAGTGTGAAAAGGGAAAAGGGGCAGATAATATAAGATGATGTATGATTCTTCTTTCTGCTTCTTTTCATTCATTTTCAAGTTATGACACTGTTAATGTCTTTTTATACTTTATGAAGTAAATAAACGATATATACATTTTAAAATCTAAAAACCAGTATCAACTACTGAACCTGGACTAAACCTAGACTAAACCTAGACTGAACCTGAATTAGACCTGGCCTAAACCTGGACTAAACCTGGACTAAACCTGGACTAAACCTGGATTAAACCTGGATTAAACCTGGACTGAACCTGGACTGAACCTGGCCTAAACCTGGCCTAAACCTGGCCTAAACCTGGCCTAAACCTGGACTAAACCTGGACTAAACCTGGACTAAACCTGGATTAAACCTGGACTGAACCTGGACTAAACCTGGACTAAACCTGGACTAAACCTGGACTAAACCTGGACTGAACCTGGCCTAAACCTGGACTAAACCTGGACTAAACCTGGACTAAACCTGGATTAAACCTGGACTAAACCTGGACTAAACCTGGCCTAAACCTGGACTGAACCTGGACTGAACCTGGATTAAACCTGGATTAAACCTGGACTAAACCTGGACTAAACCTGGACTAAACCTGGACTAAACCTGGACTAAACCTGGACTAAACCTGGCCTAAACCTGGACTACATGAGCATATCGGCACGGGCTAAAAACAAAAAGTAAAATCCATCTGTTTACATCCCTAAATGATTCTACGAGAGTCTGTAGTCGTCTCTTCGACTTTGTCCCCACCTCCAGCCCTCCCGGACAGAGCTCCAGACAGGTGACCTCCTCGGCACAAACGTTCCGACGTCGTTATCGAAAGAAACCAACACGACTACTGCGTCTTATCTCAAAACAACAGCTCCTTTAACTGCGGCCTCTGCGGTCCGCCAGCCACTTTATAAAGCGCAGTGTCCCCGAACGGCAAACGGCATCTCCAAACGGCACGTCTCTCCCATTTCTGTTTTCATCTGGAGAAAACAGAGCCGCTCTCCTCTCCGCGGAGAGAAAAAAGCATTAGTGTTTTGAACTGAAGGATTCCATTTTAGCTTCCCAATCTCCACACGCCGCCGTATAAGTCTGTAACTATTCCGCGGGATCCAGAGACACGAGCATCTCCTCTGATCTGCTGTTCTATCGATATGCGGGAGGTTTTGGTGCGTTCTCCCAAAGCTTACGGTGAAAGCTACAAGAAATATTGGTGCTTAAGTGGGTCTGAAGTGGGCCGCCTGCTGCGGGCGACAAGAGGATTCTCCGAATGAAAACGCCGAATATGTTGAATATGTTAAAACTATTTTTACTGAAGAATTTTTACTTCAAATTCTGGTATCTCGATCAGCAACCTCAATAACAACCTGGACTGAACCTGGACTGAACCTGGACTGAACCTGGACTGAACCTGGACTGAACCTGGACTGAACCTGGATTAAACCTGGACTACACCTGGACTGAACCTGGACTGAACCTGGATTAAACCTGGACTGAACCTGGATTAAACCTGGACTACACCTGGACTGAACCTGGACTACACTTGTATTGAATCTGGACTGAACTTGGAATGAAACCTGATTAAGATCTGGACTAAACCTGGACTGAACCTGGACTAAACCTGGACTAAACCTGGACTGAACCTGGACTGAACCTGGACTGAACCTGGACTGAACCTGGATTAAACCTGGATTAAACCTGGACTACACCTGGACTGAACCTGGACTGAACCTGGATTAAACCTGGACTACACCTGGACTGAACCTGGACTGAACCTGGATTAAACCTGGATTAAACCTGGACTACACCTGGACTGAACCTGGACTGAACCTGGACTAAACCTGGATTGAACGTAGACTAAACCTGGACTAAACCTGGACTAAACCTGGACAAAACCTGGACTAAACCTGGATTGAATCTGGAATGAACTTGGAATGAAACCTGGATTAGATCTGGACTAAACCTGGACTAAACCTGGACAAAACCTGGACTAAACCTGGACTAAACCTGGACTGAACCTGGATTAAACCTGGACTACACCTGGACTGAACCTGGACTGAACCTGGATTAAACCTGGACTACACCTGGACTGAACCTGGACTAAACCTGGACAAAACCTGGACTAAACCTGGATTGAATCTGGACTGAACTTGGAATGAAACCTGGATTAGATCTGGACTAAACCTGGACTAAACCTGGACTAAACCTGGACTAAACCTGGATTGAATCTGGAATGAACTTGGAATGAAACCTGGATTAGACCTGGACAAAACCTGGACAAAACCTGGACTAAACCTAGACCGAACTTGGACTAAACCTAGACCGAACCTGGATTAAACCTGGACTAAACCTGGACTAAACCTGGATTAAACTTGGACTAAACCTGGACTGAACCTGGACTAAACCTGGACTAAACCTGGATTAAACCTGGATTAAACTTGGACTAAACCTGGACTGAACCTGGACTAAACCTGGACTGAACCTGGATTAGACCTGGACTAAACCTGGATTAAACTTGGACTAAACCTGGACTGAACCTGGGCTAAACCTGGACTGAACCTGGGCTAAACCTGGACTGAACCTGGGCTAAACCTGGACTAAACCTAGACCGAACCTGGACTAAACCTGGATTAAACTTGGACTAAACCTGGACTGAACCTGGATTAGACCTGGACTAAACCTGGATTAAACTTGGACTAAACCTAGACTAAACCTGGACTAAACCTAGACTAAACCTGGACTAAACTTAGACTAAACCTTCTTCGCTCACAGAGTCAGTTTTGGGCGATGTAAAACCTTTAAGTGTGCAGTATTGGGATGAAAAGCAGATTATTAGTGTTTAAGCAGCTCTTAACTGTGAAGTAACAATTTCATCTTTCATACGAGAGTTGGCTCCACGTCCTGTTCCACCTGTGGACTTTTCATTCGCAGATTTGTGCCAAATTCTGAGGAAAGCGCCCAGATGGAAATAGTCCCATGATTCGAGCAGGCGGCTGTGTTCACGTAGGAGGTGAGAGGAGGAAAATCTGACCAGCTTTAAGGAAACACGTTTGTATGAGATGGTCCAGAGGAGGAAGTGAAAATGCAAGACTAAAACATAAATAAAAAATGTGTATGCATTGCTGTGACATTCTTAAGATTATGTGTTGGCGAGATAGCATTCGTTATGAGAGCAAATATTCAATAATTATCTTCAGTTATGAAAACCAGGTCAACAATGTGTCTCTGCGTGCACATGGAAAAGTCCAAACCGATTGCAAACTGATGGGATCGTAACGGTTGCATGTGCACAGGGATTGGGATTGGGATTGGGATTGGTTTCCCCAGTCCCCCAGGAACCCCTGGCCTAGGTCGATAGCAAACCACTTGGCGTCGTCATGTGCACGATTTCGGATCGGATTAGCAGAACAACCTGGACTGAACCTGGACTAAACCTGGACTGAACCTGGACTAAACCTGGACTGAACATGGACTGAACCTGGACTAAACCTGGATTGAATCTGGACTGAACTTGGAATGAAACCTGTATTAGACCTGGACAAAACCTCGACAAAACCTGGAGTAAACCTGGACTAAACCTAGACCGAACCTGGACTAAACCTAGACCGAACTTGGACTAAACCTAGACCGAACCTGGATTGAACCTGGACTAAACCTGGATTGAATCTGGACTGAACTTGGAATGAAACCTGGATTAGACCTGGACTAAACCTGGACAAAACCTGGACTAAACCTGGATTGAATCTGGACTGAACTTGGACTGAACCTGGATTAAACCTAGACCGAACCTGGATTAAACCTGGACTAAACCTGGACTAAACCTGGATTAAATTTGGACTAAACCTTGACTAAATCTGGATTAAACCTGGACTAAACCTGGACTAAACCTGGACTAAACCTGGAGTAAACCTGGACTGAACATGGACTGAACCTGGACTAAACCTGGATTGAATCTGGACTGAACTTGGAATGAAACCTGGATTAGACCTGGACTAAACCTGGACTAAACCTAGACTGAACTTGGACTGAACCTGGATTAAACCTGGACTGAACCTGGACTGAACCTGGATTAAACCTGGACTACACCTGGACTGAACCTGGACTAAACCTGGACTAAACCTGGATTGAACGTAGACTAAACCTGGACAAAACCTGGACTAAACCTGGATTGAATCTGGACTGAACTTGGAATGAAACCTGGATTAGATCTGGACTAAACCTGGACAAAACCTAGACTAAACCTGGACTAAACCTGGATTGAATCTGGAATGAACTTGGAATGAAACCTGGATTAGACCTGGACAAAACCTGGACAAAACCTGAACTAAACCTGGACTAAACCTAGACCGAACTTGGACTAAACCTAGACCAAACCTGGATTAAACCTGGACTAAACCTGGACTAAACCTGGATTAAACTTGGACTAAACCTGGACTGAACCTGGATTAAACTTGGACTAAACCTGGACTGGGCGCGCCAGGAATTTCAAAATTTCACCCGGAAGTTGTAGGAGTGGTAGGGGGTGCCTACGGCGTCATAAGTAGCGCTTGTCGGTCAAGACCGTACAACTTGCCCGCATTACGACAGCGTTCTTCACGGCACCAACAAGTCCCATCTTCCACCATTTCAGGACTATTTAAGATTAAGCCTTTATTGGTCTCACACACAGTGACACACGGGAGAAATTTGACTTCTGCATTTGACCCATACTTTTCAGGAGCAGTGAGCAGCCATCTTTTTTGGCGCCCGGGGGGCAGTACCGTAAAGGGTCTTGCCCAAGGACCCACACTGGTTAGCTCATTGCCCGGGGGGGATTTGAACCCACAACCCCCAGGGGGAAAGTCAGTGACTTACCAGTTGAGCTAACCAGACTATGGACATAACGTAGAATCAAAACACATTGTTTGCTCAAAGCCCGATAAAGGAATAAGAGTATGCGGTAACTTTCGTCTTTTCTGGAATGTGCATGGAGTTTTGAACTTTTGAAATAATGCACAGGGCACTTTTACAAACATTTTGAGTTCTCTATTGTGACCTCATCGTAACAGAAGAGAGTGTGTTTTTTTAAACTGTTATATAACTTAAATATTAAAAACGTAAATATTAAAATCAGTGTGGAAATGTACTTAAGTTGTTCACTCAGACAGGAAAAAACCGAGAGTGGAAGAGACAACAGAATTTAAGCTAAGCATTACAAAGACATACAAAATGAAAGTGTGGTTGTGTCATTTTCCCCAGACCTTACATAAATGAACGATAAACCCATAGCTACAAATGTTATGCCTTTATTTGTGGCACAAAAGATGCAAGCAACAAAAAACAACAAGGCAGAACATGATTAAAACATGTGCGGTATAGCTCCCAGTCCTCGTAGTTTTCGTTGTCCTCGATTGCTTGTAATATCAAACGCCGACGACACAGTTCGTGTCGTATTAAAGAAACCAAAAACGCTGTTTTGTCGTTCATACGAACAACCTAACTCTGCAGAATGCACACCACGTACGCCAATGCCGCTCCGTCAAACTCCTCGAAAAGCCATCGTAGTATACTGCCAGATAGCTGTGTTGTGCTGTGATAAAAGAAGAAATTCAATTTGTCAACTGGACAAAGTTTTTTTGGTTGAAAACGTTTCGTCCGAGAGGCTTCGTCAGCTCTAATAAGAATACTGGTAAGACACTTGCTTATATCTTGCTGCAGGGAGGAGCTAACTAGCTAACTACTTTCCGAAACTATCTCATTGGTTTCCGTCTTTTGTTTCTCTGGCGTCTAGATAACGATCCCTATTCATCCCTACACGACTGTTTCTCACACCTCTGGCCCTGACCTGGCTAGCCCTATTGTTCCCCTGTTTGCTTGATCTAGGCTTAAGAATGGAATTATAGATGGGAGACAAATTATGTCTGACTCCACCATTTCTGTTCAGAGAAGGATTCTCTTTCTTGAACCTCACTGTCCTCAAAAGAATGGCCCGTGGCTTCTAGGTGAAGATATATGGCAGATGACGGTCCACTCTGGCCCGCCCGTCTGTGTTGGTACATCCTCTTGTGAAGTGGCTGCTTGGTTTCTCCAATATAGCGCTCACTGCAGTCTTCACTACACTGAATGGAGTAGACCACATTGCTTTGTTTGTGGCTCGGTGTTTTGTCCTTTGGGTGGACGAGTTTTTGTCTTAAAGTGTTTGTGGGTTTGAAATAAACTGGGATTTCATATTGTCTGAAAATCCTCTGTAGTTTTTCCGACACGCCGGCCAGGTACGGAATCACTACCCCTTTCCTCCTGGGTTCGGATTCTCTGTTGTCTTGTTTCTTGCCCTTGTCTCTCTTGGTTTTGTTGACAGCCCATTTAGGATATCCACAAACAGAGAGGGCTTCCTGCACATGTTGTTCTTCTTTCTCCTTACCCTCTGTGCTTGTGGGAACCACTTGGGCCCTGTGTTGTAATGTCCAAATAACACCCAGTTTGTGCTGCAGTGGGTGGTGTGAATCAAAAAGCAGGTATTGGTCTGTGTGTGTGGGCTTCCTGAAGACTTCTACTTGGAGTCCCCGGTCTCCTCCTATCGTTACTGCACAATCTAAGAACGCCAATGTGTTATCCTTGGCATCTTCACGGTTGAATTTGATATTAGGATTGTTGTGTTTTTATTGAGTAGCCGTCACCCGGAAGTAGTTGGACTACAGCGCCACATAGCGTTGCGGAGCGGACCAGGTCGCTGACCTGAATCTGATTGCGCGACATGCATGTGCACTCGGATTGGACGACAGACCACCCGCCGAGTAACGGGAGAAATCCAAACCAATCCTGATCCAATCCTATGCGCACGCACTCATTGAAATTAAGGGCCTGTTTACACGAGAACGCTTACGGGTTACGGGCTTACAACTAGCTGCTCGTCCCTCCTAACAGCAGTTCATTTGTTTTCAAAGTTCAAAGTCACACACAGGATTTGAAATTGCAGCGCCCCCTAGGCCCACAGTGACCATAAAACATGTGATAAACAAGACAATAAACACCAGGACTAAAACATCACATATACCTGTAGCAAAAGTACAGTAAACTTGTGTATACTGTATTTTTCGTTTGGGTGGTCCTGCGACTTATACTCTGGAGCGACTTATATATTAAAATTTCCACAAGCCTTGAGCGCCCTCTCGTGGCTTGACTTGAAAACTACCACTACCGATAAAATTGCGCCCTCTCGCGACAGCCACGAGAGGGCGCTCTAGGCTTGTGTGCCAGTATCTGCTACGACTTATTTCTGTACCATTGAAAATGTTTACCTCTGGAGTTCGCGGAGTTGCTCCGAAGTGAAACGGAGAATGAATTCAGTGGATTTAGTGATTTGGAGTGAGATGGAGAGTTTGGTAAACTTGTTACAGTTGATTTATTTTATAGTTATCTGTTAAAGTAACATATTAACAGGTCACGTTAACAGGCTTTTGTTCTCTTTTCTGTTGTGATTATTACCATTGCCTTTCAACATGAAATCCTGGTTCCTGGTCTTTAATTTTAGAAAATAAATTTCCCCCAAAAAGACTTATAGTCCGGTGCGACTTATATATGTTTTTTCTTCTTCATTGTGCATTTAATTATTTTATTTATTTTTTTTGGGATGGTGCGACTTATAGTCCAAAAAATACGGTAATACAAATAAGTAAAACAGATAATGTGTAGCGTAATAAAGCTCATATGGTGTCATTTAAGCAGCAGTGTCAGTGTCATTTAAGTGTCATTTAAGCAGCAGTGTCAGTTTCATTTAAGTGTCATTTAAGCAGCAGTGTCAGTTTCATTTAAGCAGCAGTGCCAGTGCCATTTAAGTGTCATTTAAGCATCAGTGTCATTTAAGCAGCACTTTCAGTGTCATTCCAGTGTCATTTAAGCAGTAGTGTCAGTGTCATTTAAGTGTCATTTAAGCAGCAGTGTCAGTGTAATTTAAGTGTCATTTAAGCAGCAGTGTCAGTGTCATTTAAGTGTCATTTAAGCAGTTAAGCAGCAGTGTCAGTGTCATTTAAGCAGCAGTGTCATTGGGGGAGGGAGGCCAGGGTGGAGAGAGAGTTCAGCATCCTGACAGAACAGTGATTAACTACTGCCGGATCTTCCTGTGTGGTTATACAAAAGGCTGTCTGAATGTCCCCCCCAGTCCTTAACCCCTCATTCACTACACAGTCCGGCACTCTTTAGCGCCCCCTACAGGTGCCCTCACTCACAGAGAGATTACTACAGTCGGGTCATGTGAATCTGGCATTTAGGTGAAAAAAACTCCAATAAAACTTGATTTCTGTCATAAATAATGATCAGATCAGGCTGGCACACGTGTTTATGGACCAATAATAATCAGCGGAGATTTTGTCACGCTGCATTTCACACAAACACACTGGATTATTTGCTTTTTTGTCTGAAACGTGGAAATGATCTCTCATTCAACAGCTGGAGCTAAAGTTTTATTCAGAATCAGGATGAACAGAGCCATAAAGCGGCGCTTTTATCCGCTTTCAGTCGCGTTTTGTGTCCAGTTAAACACCTGTCGCTGTACGCCGTTGTTTTCCCCGACTCTCGCGGTGCATCGTGGTCTGTATTGACCGCTCTAGAGACGGGGCTGGTTAGCAGAGCAGGTTGTAATAGGCTGTAACAGACACTGGCTCTGCGTTAAAGCTCTGTTGCTTTTCATTATGCCGCTAATGATTCCCTGTCAGCTCCCATTGTAAATGAACCAGGGATGAGAAAGAACGAGTGGGCGAGAGAAAGAGGGAGGGAGGAGAGACAGGTCTTCTATTGTAAACTATTCGCTCAACCGTTGGCGCTCGTGTGACTTCATAAAACTGTAGAATCTATAGTTTACAGGTTTTATATGACACAAAATGGACTTTTCTGAGATTTAAACAGCATTAAAATGTCGTTATCTCATGAAAAATATAACTGGAGTTGTGTTTTCTTTCAGTTACACGTTTGAGTAAACCTTTATTATTAGAGTGTTTACATCTCCAAAGCTCCAAACGCTCTGTTCCACCTTGTGATGTCATGAAGTTTCAAGTGAACAGCTCCTTTTACCCTTAGTTTGGTAGAAATGGACAATTCCGGGGTCTGTTTGTGATGAGGTCCTGGTTTGGTCCTGATTCGATCCTGGTTTAGTCCTGGTTCAGTCATGTTTTAGTCCTTGTTTAGTCCTGGTTTAGTCCTGGTTTAGTCCTGGTTTGATCGTGGTTTAGTCCTGGTTTAGTCCTGGTTGGGTCCTGGTTTAGTCCTGGCTTAGACCTGGTTGGGTCCTGGTTTAGTCCTTGTTTAGTCCTTGTTTAGTCCTTGTTTAGTCCTGGTTTGATCCTGGTTTAGTCCTGGTTGGGTCCTGGTTTAGTCCTGGTTTAGACCTGGTTTAGTCCTGGTTGGGTCCTGTTTTAGTCCTGGTTTAGTCCTTGTTTAGTCCTTGTTTAGTCTTGGTTTAGTCCTGGTTTGATCGTGGTTTAGTCCTGGTTGGGTCCTGGTTTAGTCCTGGTTTAGTCCTGATTGGGTCCTGGTTTAGTCCTGGTTTAGTCCTGGTTAAGTCCTGGTTTATACCTGGTTTATTCCTGGTTGGGTCCTGGTTTAGTCCTGGTTTAGTCCTGGTTTAGTCCTTGTTTAGTCCTGGTTTAGTCCTGGTTTAGTTCTGGTTTGATCCTGGTTTAGTCCTGGTTTAGTCCTGGTTTAAACCTGGTTTAGTCCTGGTTTTGTCCTGGTTTAAACCTGGTTTAGTCCTAGTTTAGAAACTGCCTTAAACCCACATTCAAACACTCCTTAAATTGCGTTTGACACTCAAGGTCGGAATTCCCAATATGGAAATTGACGCCAAATTCACCCTTTTCACCGCTGGCCTCAATGAGGTTCATTTGACTCACTTAATCTACTTCTTTTCACTTTATACAGTCTGACTTTTCCACAAACAGTCCCAAAAACTGCCCTAAACACTCTTTAAATCATGTTTGTATTTCATAACAAAGATTCTGCTTTTGACTGACGTCTTTTTTGCAAAAAGTTCCGTAATTCATCCTAAAAGTGTCAGTTACAGAAGACACCATCTTCTTTCCCCGAGATTGCTCCTGTTAGCGTCAGGTTTGATTGACAGCGTCGCTAAACGTGCGCTTCCTGAACTGAAAAAAAAAGTGAAAAACCACATTGCTGGTTTAGCATCGCTGCTGGCCTCGATGAGCTTCATTTGACTCACTTATTCCACTTCTTTACACACTTTATACAGTCTGATTTTTGAAATGTCCAAATTATAACAGAATGACCCACAGGGGTCGCCAAAACCTCTAAATTACACAATAGTTATGACACTAACAAATAAATTAGACCTTAATTTTGTTAAATAAACGTTTAAATCAGACCCTTTTTTTTTACAAAATCGTGGGTTTGTTTTGTTTTTTTAAGTCGTTTTCGATCAATATTGTGATTAAAAACATGCAAATTATAACAGAATGATCCTCGGGGGTCAGAGGACAGAATGATCCACGGGGGTCAGAGGACAGAATGATAGTCGGGGGTCAGAGGACAGAATGATAGTCGGGGGTCAGAGGACAGAATGATCCACGGGGGTCAGAGGACAGAATGATAGTCGGGGGTCAGAGGACAGATTGATAGTCGGGGGTCAGAGGACAGATTGATAGTCGGGGGTCAGAGGACAGAATGATCCTCTGGGGTCAGAGGACAGATTGATAGTCGGGGGTCAGAGGACAGAATGATCCTCGGGGGTCAGAGGACAGAATGATCCTCGGGGGTCAGAGGACAGATTGATAGTCGGGGGTCAGAAGACAGAATGATAGTCGGGGGTCAGAGGACAGAATGATAGTCGGGGGTCAGAAGACAGATTGATAGTCGGGGGTCAGAGGACAGATTGATAGTCGGGGGTCAGAGGACAGATTGATAGTCGGGGGTCAGAGGACAGAATGATAGTCGGGGGTCAGAGGACAGATTGATAGTCGGGGGTCAGAGGACAGAATGATCCTCGGGGGTCAGAGGACAGAATGATAGTCGGGGGTCAGAGGACAGAATGATCCTCGGGGGTCAGAGGACAGATTGATAGTCGGGGGTCAGAGGACAGAATGATCCTCGGGGGTCAGAGGACAGAATGATCCTCGGGGGTCAGAGGACAGAATGATCCTCGGGGGTCAGAGGACAGATTGATCCTCGGGGGTCAGAGGACAGATTGATAGTCGGGGGTCAGAGGACAGATTGATAGTCGGGGGTCAGAGGACAGATTGATCCTTGGGGGTCAGAGGACAGATTGATAGTCGGGGGTCAGAGGAGAGATTGATAGTCGGGGGTCAGAGGACAGATTGATAGTCGGGGGTCAGAGGACAGAATGATAGTCGGGGGTCAGAGGACAGATTGATAGTCGGGGGTCAGAGGACAGAATGATCCTCGGGGGTCAGAGGACAGAATGATAGTCGGGGGTCAGAGGACAGAATGATCGTCGGGGGTCAGAGGACAGATTGATAGTCGGGGGTCAGAGGACAGAATGATCCTCGGGGGTCAGAGGACAGAATGATCCTCGGGGGTCAGAGGACAGAATGATCCTCGGGGGTCAGAGGACAGAATGATAGTCGGGGGTCAGAGGACAGAATGATCCTCGGGGGTCAGAGGACAGATTGATAGTCGGGGGTCAGAGGACAGAATGATAGTCGGGGGTCAGAGGACAGATTGATAGTCGGGGGTCAGAGGACAGAATGATCCTCGGGGGTCAGAGGACAGAATGATAGTCGGGGGTCAGAGGACAGAATGATAGTCGGGGGTCAGAGGACAGATTGATAGTCGGGGGTCAGAGGACAGAATGATCCTCGGGGGTCAGAGGACAGAATGATCCTCGGGGGTCAGAGGACAGAATGATCCTCGGGGGTCAGAGGACAGATTGATAGTCGGGGGTCAGAGGACAGAATGACGCCCGGGGGAGAGAGGACAGAACGATCCTCGGGGGACAGAGGACAGATTGATAGTCGGGGGGCAGAGGACAGATTGATAGTCGGGGGGCAGAGGACAGAATGATCCTCGGGGGTCAGAGGACAGATTGATAGTCGGGGGTCAGAGGACAGATTGATCCTCGGGGGTCAGAGGACAGAATGATAGTCGGGGGTCAGAGGACAGAATGATCCTCGGGGGTCAGAGGACAGAATGATCCTCGGGGGTCAGAGGACAGAATGATAGTCGGGGGTCAGAGGACAGAATGATAGTCGGGGGTCAGAGGACAGAATGATAGTCGGGGGTCAGAGGACAGATTGATAGTCGGGGGTCAGAGGACAGAATGATCCTCGGGGGTCAGAGGACAGATTGATAGTCGGGGGTCAGAGGACAGAATGATCCTCGGGGGTCAGAGGACAGATTGATAGTCGGGGGTCAGAGGACAGAATGATCCTCGGGGGTCAGAGGACAGGTTGATAGTCGGGGGTCAGAGGACAGATTGATAGTCGGGGGTCAGAGGACAGAATGATCCTCGGGGGTCAGAGGACAGAATGATAGTCGGGGGTCAGAGGACAGAATGATCCTCGGGGGTCAGAGGACAGATTGATAGTCGGGGGTCAGAGGACAGAATGATCCTCGGGGGTCAGAGGACAGAATGATAGTCGGGGGTCAGAGGACAGATTGATAGTCGGGGGTCAGAGGACAGAATGATCCTCGGGGGTCAGAGGACAGAATGATCTTCGGGGGTCAGAGGACAGATTGATAGTCGGGGGTCAGAGGACAGGTTGATAGTGGGGGGACAGAGGACAGATTGATAGTCGGGGGTCAGAGGACAGATTGATAGTCGGGGGTCAGAGGACAGAATGATCCTCGGGGGTCAGAGGACAGAATGATCCTCGGGGGTCAGAGGACAGAATGATCCTCGGGGGTCAGAGGACAGATTGATAGTCGGGGGTCAGAGGACAGATTGATAGTCGGGGGTCAGAGGACAGATTGATCCTCGGGGGTCAGAGGACAGATTGATAGTCGGGGGTCAGAGGACAGATTGATAGTCGGGGGTCAGAGGACAGAATGATCCTCGGGGGTCAGAGGACAGAATGATCCTCGGGGGTCAGAGGACAGAATGATCCTCGGGGGTCAGAGGACAGATTGATAGTCGGGGGTCAGAGGACAGAATGATCCTCGGGGGTCAGAGGACAGAATGATCCTCGGGGGTCAGAGGACAGAATGATCCTCGGGGGTCAGAGGACAGATTGATAGTCGGGGGTCAGAGGACAGATTGATAGTCGGGCTGATTGGAAGTTGGTTCGTTAGTTATTGATTTCAGACGTGATCGTACCGTTGGTAAAAGAACATCATCGTACAGAGGCAGAAACAAACATGCAGGTCTGAAAATTGCATTTCCACTTGACAGACGCACACTTCCTCTGTTCGGTAGATTAGTGCGGACAAGACGGACAAAAGCAATTATTTTTTCATTGTTTCTCTTTTAAATTGCTTTTTAAACTGAACCGGCTCCTCCGCACGTCCAGTTCGTACGCGGAGATAATCCGTTCCGCAGATTAACTCCACGTACGGAGATGCACGTTCACTTTACAGTTATTCTACATTTGGGCTCATCACATTTTTATGAACGCTAAGTTTGTAGTTATGGAAACTAAATGGAAAAATGCGTTTGTCGCTCATAGAAAGTTCCAGAAGTTTCCGTGTTGAGGACGGAGGTGCAGGATTCTGCGTTTTTCTACTTTTCATCACAGAAAAAAAAGTAAAATGAAAAAATAAATGGTTTTATTTATCCAATGATTTGTACTAAAAAGTGATTTTTACTGATGTCGGACGATGAAAAAAAATAATGTCATTACAGGATTTGTAATTAATTAATCTAATTAATCGCATTTTAAGAGTGTGAGAGAGACAGAGAGAGAGAGAGAGAGAGAGACAGAGAGAGAGAGAGAGTGACAAAGAGTGAGATTGAGAGAGAGACTGAGGGAGAGAGATTGAGAGAGAGGGAGAGAGGTTGAGAGAGAGAGAGATTGAGAGGGAGAGATAGAGAGGGAGAGAGAGGGAGAGAGAGAGAGAGAGAGGGAGAGAGAGAGGGAGAGAGAGATTGAGAGAGAGAGAGAGAGGTTGAGAGAGAGAGAGATTGAGAGGGAGAGAGAGAGAGAGGTTGAGAGAGAGAGAGATTGAGAGGGAGAGAGAGATTGAGAGAGAGAGAGAGGTTGAGAGAGAGAGGTTGAGAGAGATTGAGAGAGAGAGATTGAGAGAGATTGAGAGAGAGAGAGAGGTTGAGAGAGAGAGATTGAGAGAGAGAGAGAGGTTGAGAGAGATTGAGAGAGAGAGATTGAGAGCGAGAGATTGAGAGGGAGAGAGAGAGATTAAGGTCGTTTTCACACCAGGAAAGTCCGATAGTTCACTTGCTTTGGTCCGGACCAATTTTTAAAATTTTTAAATTTTATTTTGGTGCGGTTCACTTTCACACTGCAGTTTTTTCCCAACTGAACCAACATCTATAAACAAACCCACGTGTGCTGAGGCTCAGACACTGGACAGAAATGAGCCGTGTCCAAACAGAAGGAGGAGAATCATGGTGTTGCTGTTTTCAGTGTCGTCATAGTGATATGGTTTGCTCAGTTTTTACAGTTCGCACAAATGTTTGAGCAGCATCGTGAGGTTTACACTATTTTACAATCAATTTACAAACGACGAAGTCACAGGACAAGACGACTACGGAGGACAGAACTCATGTGAGCATCAAGTTCTGACTCTTGCTCTTCACACAAAACATAAGTAAGACTCGTAAGTTTCGTTTAGTTTAGTTTCGTCAGCCTCGGTTTCCCATAATGCTCGACATACGACGGGAGCTCGTTAAGTACAAAAAGCAACTTGTGTCGGATCGAGTCCGGTCTGCATTCTCACCTCAAACGAACCGCACCAGAGTTCGAATGGAACCGTTCTGAGACCGAGCTTTTTAGGTGGTCTCGGTTCTGTTTGCTCCGGATCGAGATTTTTGGTTTTTATTCACACCAGAACAAAAGGTCCGAATCAAAGGAGCAAACGAACTCTGGTTCATTTTAAACGAACCAAACAAGGTGTGAAAACGACCTAAGGGAGAGATTGAGAGAGACTTCCATCGTTTCGAGTGATAGAGCGCACTTCACCAAACCACCAAACCAACAAACCAACAAACCAACAAACCACCAAACCAACAAACCACCAAACCAACAAACCACCAAACACCAAACCACCAAACCACCAAACCACCAAACACCAAACCAACAAACCACCAAACACCAAACCACCAAACACCAAACCACCAAACCACCAAACCACCAAACACCAAACCAACAAACCACCAAACACCAAACCACCAAACCAAGAAACCACCAAACCAACAAACAACTCGCAGAATTTGGAAACGAATGATCAAGGCGAACTCAGAAAAACTGACAAACTCGATCACAAAGTGGGTTCTTTCGCTCACTCACAGTCTCTCAATCTCTCTCTCTCTTTCTCTCTCTCTCTCTCTCTCTCAACCTCTCTCTCTCAACCTCTCTCTCTCTCTCTCAATCTCTCTCTCTCTCTCTCTCTCTCTCTCTTAAAATGCGATTAATTAGATTAATTAATCACAAATCCTGTCATTCATTAGATACATTTGTTTAATCACCTGACAGCAGTAAAAACGAATAATCCAGACGAGCGTCAGCCACATCCTCGTCTCCATGGAGATGTGATTTTTCCCAGAATATTTCTCAGTGAGGCATTAAACGTGCTTCACTCTCCCGTGACGTTTATACGTTTATTTGTGGTTTGGTCTTTAAAAAGGGTTTTGACGCGGCGTTCTTGTCGTTCTTGTGGTTCTTGTCGTTCTTGTCGTTCTTGGCGTTCTTGTCGTTCTTGTCGTTCTTCCCGAGTTTGTCTTTAGCGTGAGTCCTTGGAGCGGAGACCTCTGCGTCAGGACGGAACACGAGCAGATGTTATCAGAACATTAAAAAGTAATTAAGAAAGAGCTCGTTAGGAAGAGACAGGGAGGAGAGAGGGAGGAGAGGGGGAGGAGAGGGGGAGGAGAGGAGAGGGAGGAGGAGAGAGGGAGGAGGAGATAGGAGAGAGGAAGAAGAGACAGGGAGGAGAGAGGGAGGAGAGGGAGGAGAGAGGGAGGAAAGCAGGAGGAGAGAGGGAGGAGAGGGGGAGGAGAGGAGAGGGAGGAGAGAGGGAGGAGAGGGGGAGGAGAGGAGAGGGAGGAGAGGGGGAGGAGAGGGGGAGGAGAGGAGAGGGAGGAGGAGAGAGGGAGGAGGAGATAGGAGAGAGGAAGAAGAGACAGGGAGGAGAGAGGGAGGAGAGGGAGGAGAGGGGGAGGAGAGGAGAGGAGAGGAGAGGGAGGAGAGGGAGGAGAGGAGAGAGGGAGGAGAGGGAGGAGAGGAGAGAGGGAAGAGGAGGAGAGGGAGAGGAGAGGAGAGAGGGAGGAGAGACGGAGGAGGAGAGGAGAGAGGAAAGAGGAGGAGGAGAGAGGAAGAAGAGACAGGGATGGAGAGAGGTAAGAGGAGAGAGAGTAGAGGAGAGGGGGAGGAGAGAGTGAGGAGGAGGAGAGGAGAGAGGGAAGAGGAGAGAGGATAAGAGAAAGAGAAGAGGAGGAGGAGAGGAGAGAGGGAAGAGGAGAGAGGAGAGAGGAGAGGAGAAAGGGAAGAGGAGGAGGAGAGGAGAGAGGGAGGACAGAGGAAGAAGAGACAGGGATGGAGAGAGGGAAAAGAGACAGAGTGAGAGAGGGAAGAGGAGGAGAGGAGAGAGGAAAGAGAGGGAGGAGAGACAAGAGAGGGAGAGAGGGAAGAGGGGAGATAGAGGAGAGAGTGAGGAAGAGGAGAGGAGAGAGGAAGAAGAGACATGGAGGGAGGGGGAGAAGAGAGGAGAGGTGGGAGAGAGGGGAAGAAGAGACAGGGATAGAGAGAGGGAAGAGGAAGAGAGGGAAGAGGAGAGAGAGGAGAGAGGGATGAATGACACTGACGGAGTGAGAGAAGGGGAGCAGAGGATGAGGAGAGAGAGGGAAGTGAGGAGAGACAATGAGGAATGGAGAGATGAGGAGCAGAGGAGGAGAGAGATAGGGAGTGAGGAAGGAGGAGAGACAGGAATGGAGAGAGAGATTCATCAAGCTGAGAAAGGGAAGAGAGAGAGAGAGAGAGAGAGAGAGAGAAACTTTATCACCATCATCCAAGTAATTTAAAAACAGTTAGAGGAAAAGAGAGGAGGAGGAGAGGTGGAACGAGAGGAGGACAGAAGGTCAAAAGGAGATATAAAAGAGTGGAGAAAGAGGGAGGAGAAAGTGAAGGTGAGCAGAGGAGAGAAACTGAAAGAGGAGAAAGATGGAGAGAGGAGAGAAGGAGAGAAGAGAAAGTGAAGGTGAGAGGAGAGAGACAGAGAGAGAGAATGACTGAGAGAGGAGGAAGATGGAGAGAGGAGAAAGACAGAGAGGAGAAAGATGGAGAGAGGAGAAATACAGAGAGGAGAAAGATGGAGAGAGGAGAAAGATGGAGAGAGGAGAAGGACAGAGAGAGGAGAAAGACGGAGAGAGGAGAAAGATGGAGAGAGGAGAAAGATGGAGAGAGGAGAAAGATGGAGAGATGGAGAGAGGAGAAGGACGGAGAGAGGAGAAAGATGGAGAGAGGAGAAAGAGGGAGAGAGGAGAAAGAGGGAGAGAGGAGAAAGAGGAAGAGAGGAGAAAGAGGGAGAGGAGAAAGACAGAGAGGAGAAAGATGGAGAGAGGAGAAAGATGGAGAGAGGAGAAGGACAGAGAGAGGAGAAAGATGGAGAGATGAGAAAGATGGAGAGAGGAGAAGGACAGAGAGAGGAGAAGGATGGAGAGAGGAGAAAGATGGAGAGAGGAGAAAGATGGAGAGATGGAGAGAGGAGAAGGACGGAGAGAGGAGAAAGATGGAGAGAGGAGAAAGATGGAGAGAGGAGAAAGATGGAGAGAGGAGAAAGATGGAGAGAGGAGAAAGATGGAGAGAGGAGAAAGATGGAGAGATAGAGAGAGGAGAAGGACAGAGAGAGGAGAAGGACAGAGAGAGGAGAAAGATGGAGAGAGGAGAAAGATGGAGAGAGGAGAAAGATGGAGAGATGGAGAGAGGAGAAGGACGGAGAGAGGAGAAAGATGGAGAGAGCTGGTTTAGTCCTGGTTTAGACCTGGTTTAGACCTGGTTTAGTCCTGGTTTAGTCCTGGTTTAGTTTGTTGGTTTTTTTGTGGTTTGTTGGTTCGTTGGTTTGGTGTTTTGTTCGCTCTCGTCTGCGACTTCGCACCAACACGTTCATTTCTACGGACGTTGCTGCCGCTGCCCCACAAAACGCCGTGGCCAAAAACCTCGTCCTTCTCCTTCTCCTCCTTAAAACAAATAACAAACAAATAAACAAATAAACAAATAAACAAACACTGTCTGTCTTTTTGCACTTGGCCAGAGAGAAACGAAATTTCGATTCACTGTATGTTGAACACATATGGCAGAATTGACAATAAAGCTGACTTTGAACTTTGAACTTTGAAATAATCTGTACGTGTTCTGGCTCTGGTACGACAGCAACTTTAGGCGACTTCCGTAAACACTGAGCACGCTCGCTGCACGTGACCTCGTCGTGTCCTCCAAGGCTCATGTGGGACACTTTTGGGGCGTTTAACGTTCACACTGAAGATCACATACAAGTCGTCTTAAACTGGAAATGTGAACAACCTCGCAAAAAAATCGGATTTCACAAAAAAATCGGAATTGAGCTTTAAGCCCTGCAGTCTGTACGTATCCACAGACAGACATTTCTCACGATCGACTGGTTGGGCACCCCTGCACTAGAATCATTTGAAAACGTGTAGCCCTGGAACTGACAAACTTATTATATTAAATTGAAAATATCACAGTGTAGAACAGAGCGTTTTGAACTTTGGAGATGTAAACAAACTAGTGGTTCCCAACCTTTTTTGGCCCCATTTTGACATCACACATTTCTGGCGACCCCATAGAGTTTTTGATCCTGTTTCAGTCTCGGCCTCAGTCACAATATTGTGTCAAATGGTTCGACGTGTCTGAGGCCTCGGAGAAACACTGACCTCTAGTGGACAAATTTAACCATTGCAAACCAACACACAACCTGTGATTTGGGACGTTCCCAAATGGATGGATGGGAATGGATCGCTTTTTTCCACTTGTAGATGCCAAAATGAAACGAATGCCAAAAGTCGCCAGAAGTCACCAAAATTACCACTAACGTCACACAATACTCCTCACTACACAACATTTTAAAGAAATATCGGTGCATCTTTTATACTGTAGCAGTTTAGCGCTTGTCAAACCGAGGAAGTGCGTTGAACACTCTGAAGCGCTCTGAACCAATCACAGAGCGGAACATTCGCTGAGCCAATGAAACACTTCGATCCAGTGAAGCGATTGATCACTTTGGTCACGTGAGCGGCTTCTGCGAGACAGTTTCAGAAAGAACGAGACGTGCTCCGTCACTAGTTATTGTGAGTGCACTGCTCCGGACACTTCAGGCGACCCCGTTTGAGTTCCAGGCGACCCCACGTGGGGTCACGACCTGAAGGTTGAAAAACGCCGGTTTACACAAACATATGAATGAAACAAAACTAGGGATGCACGATATATCGGCATTAACATCGGTATCGGCCGATATTGCCATAAATTGAACATATCGGTATCGGCCCGATGTGTAAAAGTGGGCCGATATTAACGGCCGATATTTGTCAGTACAGTATTCTCCCTCCAATTAACCTTTTCTCACATTTCTCTCTCGTTTAAACACTCAAACATTCGTAGATTTTCACCAGAATGTATTAATAGTGAAGTGTGTGTGTGTGTGTGGGGGGGGGTAGTGCAGCATGACGGTGTGAGACCGCACGTCCCACCCGGGGCTGCGAGCACCAGACCCGTGTCCAAACCGAGCCTCCTCCTCAGGACCACGTCCACGGTCCTGAGGAGGAGGAGCAGAGCACATCAAACCTCCACATGAACCAACGCAAGAGCCGCACCAAACCAGGCAAAGAGCCGCACCAAACCAGGCAAAGAGCCGCACCAAACCAGGCAAAGAGCCGCACCAAACCAGGCAAAGAGCCGCACCAAACCAGGCAAAGAGCCGCACCAAACCAGGCAAAGAGCCGCACCAAACCAGGCAAAGAGCCGCACCAAACCAGGCAAAGAGCCGCACCAAACCAGGCAAAGAGCCGCACGCCGTGGTTTAATCCTGGTTTAGACCTGGTCTAATCTAATCAGGCTGCTTTCGTTCATTCCGATCTGAAAGACAGTCTGGCAACTAGGCTAAGCGAAGGCTCCTGATTCTGGGAGCCAATCAGAGAGCGGGGAGGGGTGGAAAGACGGTGACTCGTACTACGGGACAAACGGAAACTTGTAGCTTGAACTGACGACTGACATGAGGCTCTGGGCTACGTATACGCCACATGATCGACATTCATAACGCCCAATAAACGATGGTAAACCACACCTCCACTACGAGATATTCAGGAGGTGCTCCAGACCAGATCTCACTGTGATATGGTCAGAACCAGGCAAGTTTAGACCTGGTTTAGACCTGGTTTAGTCCCAGTTTAGACCCGGTTTAGACCTGGTTTAGACCTGGTTTAGACCTGGTTTAGACCTGGTTTAGTCCCGGTTTAGACCTGGTTTAGACCTGGTTTAGACCTGGTTTAGACCTGGTTTAGTCCTGGTTTAGTCCCGGTTTAGACCTGGTTTAGACCTGGTTTAGACCTGGTTTAGACCGTTTAGACCCAGTTTAGACCCGGTTTAGTCCCAGTTTAGACCTGGTTTAGACCTGGTTTAGACCTGGTTTAGACCTGGTTTAGCCCCGGTTTAGACCCGGTTTAGACCTGGTTGAGACCTGGTTTAGACCTGGTTTAGACCTGGTTTAGACCTGGTTTAGTCCTGGTTTAGTCCCGGTTTAGACCTGGTTTAGACCTGGTTTAGACCTGGTTTAGACCGTTTAGACCCAGTTTAGACCCGGTTTAGTCCCAGTTTAGACCTGGTTTAGACCTGGTTTAGACCTGGTTTAGACCTGGTTTAGCCCCGGTTTAGACCTGGTTTAGACCCGGTTTAGACCTGGTTTAGTCCCAGTTTAGACCCGGTTTAGTCCCAGTTTAGACCTGGTTTAGACCTGGTTTAGACCTGGTTTAGACCTGGTTTAGACCTGGTTTAGTCCCGGTTTAGACCCGGTTTAGACCCGGTTTAGACCTGGTTTAGACCTGGTTTAGTCCCGGTTTAGACCTGGTTTAGTCCTGGTTTAGTCCTGGTTTAGACCTGGTTTAGACCTGGTTTAGACCTGGTTTAGACCTGGTTTAGTCCCAGTTTAGACCTGGTTTAGACCTGGTTTAGACCTGGTTTAGACCTGGTTTAGTCCTGGTTTAGACCTGGTTTAGACCTGGTTTAGTCCCAGTTTAGACCTGGTTTAGACCTGGTTTAGTCCTGGTTTAGACCTGGTTTAGACCTGGTTTAGACCTGGTTTAGTCCTGGTTTAGACCTGGTTTAGACCTGGTTTAGACCTGGTTTAGACCTGGTTTAGTCCCAGTTTAGACCCGGTTTAGACCCGGTTTAGACCTGGTTTAGACCTGGTTTAGTCCTGGTTTAGACCTGGTTTAGACCTGGTTTAGACCTGGTTTAGACCTGGTTTAGTCCTGGTTTAGACCTGGTTTAGACCTGGTTTAGTCCTGGTTTAGACCTGGTTTAGACCTGGTTTAGTCCTGGTTTAGACCTGGTTTAGACCTGGTTTAGACCTGGTTTAGACCTGGTTTAGACCTGGTTTAGACCTGGTTTAGTCCTGGTTTAGACCTGGTTTAGACCTGGTTTAGACCTGGTTTAGTTCCCAGGAGTCAAAACACGTTTTGAAAATAAAAGACGACATTCAAAAGTTAATTTTGCATGATTTTCAGTCTGTATAAAATGTGATCTCAGAATTAAAAATAAATAAATATCGGTATCGGCCAATATCGGCATCGACCGATATCAACAACATTAATATCGGATATCGGTATCGGCTGAAATGTTCACAAAACCAAACACAAGTGCAGGTGTTTTTGAGGAGGAAACAGAACAGGACTAAACACTAGACTTTTGGAGCTTTCAAAAACACAAAAACACAAAAGTTGAAGCAGAAAACTGAAGCTAATCCTGAATGTGGCAGCGCTAATGACGCGCTCGTTGATTTGGCTGTGCGGACGCGTGTCAGACGGCGTGGACCGGACCGGGCCGGCCTCTGTATTTAAGCCGTCTCGTTTGGTGAAAGCTCTAATCTGCCGTGTTCCTCGGGTCACAGCGCGACGCCATAATTACACGTTAGCGTTCAGTCAGGCGCCGTCAGGCTAACGATCCGCCGCACGCGCGACACTTCACTGTTTTCCAGAGCAGGGGCTTAAATCATGTTCGGTAATTATGTAACGTGAATAATTACCAAAGTATACACAGTGGTTTGGGCCTCACAGGACGGAAAGATGTCTGATTCCCGCCGTTGTGTCATTGGGCAAGACATTTCACCTGTAATTTTATCTTATTAAAGGGCAAAATGTGAAACCAGTGCCTTGTTTATGAAGAAGATATGATTATTCTGCCTTATGTAGTTAAAAAGAGTCGAGTTCAGAGTCGAGTTCCATATTAGGAATTGCGACCTTGAGCATCAAAGGTGATTTAAGGAGGGTTTGGATGCGGTTTAGGGCAGTTTGGATGTGGTTTAGGGCAGTTTGGATGTGGTTTAGGGCAGTTTGGATGTGGTTTAGGGCAGTTTGGATGTGGTTTAGGGCAGTTTGGAGGTGGTTTAGGGCAGTTTTGGGACTTTTTGGTGAAAAATCAGGCTGTGTAAAGTGTAAAGAAGTGGATTAGAACAGTTTACTATCTGCATAACAACAGCTTAACTTTAGCTGAACTTCCTAAAAACATCTATAACTCAAGCAGTTAGCATGATGCTAGCAACAATGGAACTTCCCATAGACATGCTAGCTCCATTAGCGTCCTACATTTGAGCCTGAATTTGAAGTGTTAAAGTGCCTCATACATGAAAGAACATCTTATACCAGACGCCTCTCTCCTCTCCTCTCCTCTCTTCTCTTCCCTCTTCTCTCTCCTTTCCTCTGCTCTCTTCATTCTCTTCTCTCTCTTCTCTCCTCTCTTTGTTCTCTCTCCTCTCTCTCTCCTCTTCTCTCTTTCCCCTTCTCTCTCCTTTCCTCTGCTCTCCTCTTCTCTCTCTCTCCTCTCTTTGTTCTCTCTCTCCTCTCCTCTCCTCTCCTCTCCTCTCTTCATTCTCTTCTCTCTTCTCTCCTCTCCTCTCCTCTCTTCCCTCTTCTCTCTCCTTTCCTCTGCTCTCTTCATTCTCTTCTCTCTCTTCTCTCCTCTCTTTGTTCTCTCTCTCCTTTCCTCTGCTCTCTTCATTCTCTTCTCTCTCCTTTCCTCTGCTCTCCTCTTCTCTCTCTCTCCTCTCTTTGTTCTCTCTCTCCTTTCCTCTGCTCTCTTCATTCTCTTCTCTCTTCTCTCTCTCCTCTCTCCTCTCTTTGTTCTCTCTCTCCTCTCCTCTCTCCGTTCTCTCTCCTCTCTTCTCTCCTCTTCTCTCTTCTCTCCTCTCTTCCCTCTCCTCTCTCTCTCTCCTCTCTTCTCCTCTCTTCCTTTTCTCCTCTCCTCTCTCTCCTCTCTTTTCTCTGCTCTCTCTCTCCTCTCTTCTCCTCTCTTCATTCTCTCCTCTCCTCTCTTTATTCTCTTCTCTCCTCCCCTCTCTTGTCTCTCCTCTCTCTCCTCTCTCTCCTCTCTTCTCTCTGCTCTCTCTCTCCTCTCTTCTCCTCTCTTCATTCTCTCCTCTCCTCTCTTTATTCTCTTCTCTCCTCCCCTCTCTTATCTCTCTCCTCTCTTCTTCTCTCTCTTCTCTCCTCTCTTCTCCTCTCTTCATTCTCTCCTTTCCTCTCTTTATTCTCTTCTCTCCTCCCCTCTCTTGTCTCTCTCCTCTCTTCTTCTCTCTCTTCTCTCCCCTCTTCTCCTCTCTTCCTTCTCTCCTTTCCTCTCTTTATTCTCTTCTCTCCTCCCCTCTCTTGTCTCTCTCCTCTCTTCTTCTCTCTCTTCTCTCTCTCTCTCCTCTCTTCTCTCTCTCTCTCCTCTCTTCTCCTCTGTCTTCTCTCTCTCTCCTCTCCTCCTCTCTTCTCTCTCCTCTCTTCTCCTCTCTCTTCTCTCTCTCTCCTCTCCTCCTTTCTTCTCTCTTCTCTCTCCTCCCCCTCTCTCCCCCCTCCTCCTCTCTTTCTCCTCTCCTGAGTCTTGAGGTCAGAATATTTGGTCTTTTTACAGTTTGAATCTGTTTCTAAGTCGTCTGATTCTAAACTCTAAACTCTAAACTCCACGTGAAGAATTCAAATGTTTAAACGTTTTAAACGTTTTAAACGTTTTAAACGTTTTAAACTCTGTCATCGTGTGATGTCATGTGATCCCTGCGCGCCGATAGAGAGAACGTAAAGAGCTGATTAAACAGTGAATAATCAATATCAGAGAAATCACAGACGAAGAGGAGGATGGAGCGGGGGAGAGGAGAGAGAGAGAGAGAAGAAGAGAGGAAAAGAGATAGAGTGGACAGAGGGAGGGGGGAAAAGGGTGGAGAAAGAGAGAGAGAAGAGAGGGAGACAGGGAGGGAGGGAGAAGAGAGGGAGAAAGAGAGAGAGAAGAGAGGGAGAGGGGGATAGAATGACAGAGTGGGAGAAAAAAAGAGAGGAGGAGGAGGAGGAAGAAAAGGAGAGAGATAGCGAGAGAGAGAGAGGGAAGGAGAGGGAGATAGGGAGAGAGAGAGAGAAAAGGAGAGACTGGGGGAGGAGAGAGAGGAGATGAGGATGGAAAGATGGAGGAGGAGGAGATGTTTACAGACATCTGCCACTGAGGGAAAGAGAGAAGGCAAGAGAGAGGGAGAGAGGAAGAAGGATGGAATGAGGAGGGAAGGTGAGAGGAGACATAGCGAGAGAGGTGAGGAGAGAGAAGAGAGAAGGATAGTAGGGAGGGAAGGAGGATAGAGAGAGAGAGAGAAGTGGTAAGTTTGATGCTCTTAATTAGGCACAACAGGGAAAAACATCCTGAAACTGTCAGACGACAAAGTGATTAGACTGAATCAATAAAGAGAGAGAGAGAGAGAGAGAGAGAGAGGGAGGGAGAGGGAGGGAGAGGGGGAGCTAGAGAAGAGAGGGAGGGAGGGAGAGAGGGAGAAGAGAGAGGGAGAAGAGAGAGAGGGAGAGGAGAGAGGGAGGGAGAGAGGGAGGGAGAAGAGAGAGAGGAAGAGAGAGAAGGGAGAGAGAGAGAGGAGAGAGAGACGAGAGGAAGGGAGAAGAGAGGGAGAGAGAAGGGGAGAAGAGAAAGAGAGGGGGAGAAGAGAGGGAGGGAGAGAGAGAGGAGAGAGAGAGAGGGAGGGAGAAGAGAGGGGGAGAAGAGAGAGAAGAGAGGGAGGGAGGAAATAGAACAGGAGGAGAGAGAGAGAAAAGAGAGAAAATAGAGAACAGAAGGAGGAGAGAGAGAGGAAGAGAGAACAAAAGGAGTGAGAGAGGGAGAGAGAGAACAGAAGGAGGAGAGAGAGAGAGAGAGAGAAAATAGAGAACAGAAGGAGGAGAGGAAAGGAGAGAGAGAACAGAAGGAGGAGAGAGAAAGAGGAGAGAGAGAACAGAAGGAGGAGAGAGAAAGAGGAGAGAACAGAAGGAAAGAGAGAAAGAGAGAACAGAAGGAGGAGAGCGAGAGGGGAGAGAGAGAACAGAAGGAGGAGAGAGAAAGAGGAGAGAACAGAAGGAAAGAGAGAAAAGAGAGAACAGAAGGAGGAGAGCGAGAGGGGAGAGAGAGAACAGAAGGAGGAGAGAGAAAGAGAGAGAACAGAAGGAAAGAGAGAAAGAGAGAGAACAGAAGGAGGAGAGCGAGAGGGAGAGAGAGAGAACAGAAGAGAGAGAGAGAGGAGAGAGAGAGAGAAAGAGAGAGAACAGAAGGAGGAGAGAGAGAAAAGAGAGAACAGAAGGATGAGAGAGAGAGAGAGAAAATAGAGAACAGAAGGAGGAGAGAGAGAGAAAAGAGAGAACAGAAGGAGGAGAGAGGGAGGAAGAGAGAACAATAGGAGCGAGAGAGGGAGAGAGAGAGAACAGAAGGAGGAGAGAGAGAGAGAAGAGAGCAGAAGGAGGAGAGAGAGAGAGAGAAGAGAAGGAGGAGAGAGAGAAAAGAGAACAGAAGGAGGAGAGAGAGAGAGAAAAGAGAGAACAGAAGGAGGAGAAAGAGAGAGAAAAGAGAGAAGAGAAGGAGGAGAGAGGGAGAGTGACATTTAAAGAACCTGGACCAGTGTCGTGCTCCAGGTGGATTCAGCAGCTCCTGAGCTCAGAAGAATCCTCTGTCTGCATCTCATGTGGAAGTGCGTGTTAGCATGCTAGTTGTCATTAACTTTACTGCACTTGACTCCTCCTCCTCTTCTCTTCTCTTCTCTTCTCTTTTCTTTTCTTTTCTTTTCTGGCAAAGTGGCAAAATCTGATTTTAATGAGTCCAGAACCTCTTCAGTAATCCAAAAATACACTTTATGTCAAACTCAATGTTGCATCATACCCACGCTATAAAGTCGCATTGTGTCTGCTCGTTTCTATGGATACGTCATTGCTCTGCCTGGAATGTTCCACAGTATGACTTTAAACAGCTCAACCTTACATTTATTCAGTTACAGCCTGGTTTACTGCTCAAAAATATCTACAAAAACAAGCGCTCCGACAGATCTGACCTGCAACTTGGTCCGGTTTGAGGATAGAAAGGTTTAATGCCACACTGTGAAACATTCCAGACAAAACGATAAGATCTCCATGGTGAAAAGCATCAGAAAAGTTACACAATGCACCTTTAACAATACATTAAACGATCTTAAGCGATTTGATAATGTTCGTTCTAATCCACTCTGCTTTGTGCTTTTGTGTTAGCGCACCACGATAACTTTTAGCTTAGCTTTAGCTCTAAAGGTTTAATGCCATAATGTGAAACATTCCAGACAAAATGATACGATCTCCATGGTGAAAAGCATCAGAAAAGTTACACAATGCACCTTTAACAATACATTAAACGATCTTAAACAATTTGATAATGTTCATTTTAATCCACGCTCTACTTTTGTGTTAGCTCGCCACGATAACTTTTAGCTTAGCTTTAGCTAGATGGGTTTAATGCCACACTGTGAAACATTCCAGACAAAACAATAAGGTCTCCATGGAGAAAAGCCTCAGAAAAGTTACACAATGCACCTTTAACGATATATTACATTCAATTAGTTTTAACAAAGTACTTTGAAATGTTTTTAAACGACTTGGTGTCCGTTCTAATCCACT
>JAVJIX010000119.1:452500-530000 GCA_036785185.1 Paratrypauchen microcephalus | reverse complement strand
TTCTCTCTCTCCTCACTGTCTCAACCCTCTCTCTCTCTCTCCCCTCCCTCTCTATTTCCTCTCTCTCTTCTCTCCCTCCCTTCTCTCTCCCTTCCTCTCGCTCTCCCTCTCTTCTCTCCCTCTCTCCCTCTCTCTCCTCTCTCTCTCTCCTCACTCTCTCTCTCTCTTTCACCAGGTGGGAGGTCAAGGCGACTGGTCTGTAGTGGGCCGGTTCCCTGGCGTTTGTTGTTTTGGGAACCGGGACCACACAGGAGGTCTTCCACAGGACGGGGACCTTCTCCAGGCTGAGGCTCAGGTTGAACATGTAGCAGAGAACCTCACAGAGCTGGTCTGCACAGGTTCTCAGCAGCCTGGGGCAGATACCGTCAGGTCCTGCAAGTGGTGAAAGTAGTTTTCATTTCTTACAGGTGCTATAATGTCCAGTGCATCACTTTACCGTTTTTTTTTAAAAACACTGGTTTTACCCAGTTTTTTTTTTTTTTTTTTTTTAAACGTTTTACACCTTAAAATATAACTATAGTGCTGACTCACCATAAACCATCTCTTGCCGGGGGGGGGATTCGAACTCACAACCTCCGGGGGGAAAATCAGTGACCAGTTGAGCTAACCAGCCATGGGTTTTGGCCACCATTAACCATATTCTCTTAGCGGTGCTGCGTACCGGCTGTGAATTTTATACCGGTGCTGCGTTCCGGTGCGCACCGCTTTACTTTCACCACTGGGTCCTGCAGATTTCCTCTGCTTCAGTCGCCTAAGCTCCATCCTCACCTCGTCCGGTGTGATGGAGAGGGGGGAGTGAGGGGGGGGGGGCTGCTTTAGTCCTGCTTTAGTCCTGTTTTAGTCCTGGTTTAGTCCTGGTTTAGTCCTGGTTTAGTCCTGTTTTAGTCCTGGTTTAGTCCTGGTTTAGTCCTGGTTTAGTCCTGGTTTAGTCTTGCTTTAGTCCTGGTTTAGTCCTGGGTTAGTCCTGGTTTAGTCCTGCTTTAGTCCTGCTTTAGTCCTGCTTTAGTCCTGGGTTAGTCCTGCTTTAGTCCTGCTTTAGTCCTGCTTTAGTCCTGCTTTAGTCCTGGTTTAGTCCTGCTTTAGTCCTGCTTTAGTCTTGGGTTAGTCCTGCTTTAGTCCTGCTTTAGTCCTGCTTTAGTCCTGCTTTAGTCCTGGTTTAGTCCTGCTTTAGTCCTGCTTTAGTCCTGCTTTAGTCCTGCTTTAGTCTTGCTTTAGTCCTGGTTTAGTCCTGGTTTAGTCCTGCTTTAGTCCTGCTTTAGTCTTGCTTTAGTCCTGGTTTAGTCCTGGGTTAGTCCTGCTTTAGTCCTGCTTTAGTCCTGCTTTAGTCCTGCTTTAGTCCTGCTTTAGTCCTAGTTTAGTCCTGCTTTAGTCCTGTTTTAGTCCTGGTTTAGTCCTGGTTTAGTCCTGGCTTGGCCTCACTTTAGTCGTTCAGCCACTACTTTGTACTTCTACTTGAGAAATAATATTTTGAAGTAACGTTTCTCTGACTAAAGCACATTTTTGTCTCCTCTTCCTCCTCTGCTTCTCTGTCTCTGGTTTCACAGGTTTGTAAAAGCCTCCTTAGATCATCCTCCTGTTTACGAGACGTTTTATGGAAGATTTTATTTTGCCACCTGTAAAACCGTCTGATTTGATTTCCTTATGTCATCTTCTCCAAAACAATACATCTCCAGCTCCTCTGTCCCCCTCCTCTGACCCTCTGTTCCTCTGACCCTCTGTTCCTCTGACCCTCTGTTCCTCTGACCGTCTGCTTCTTCGACCATCTCCTCTGCTTCTCTGATCATCTCCTCTTTGGTCTACCAGCCGAGTTGATTTATAATTACAAATATCCACACTTCACTGAATATCGATCGACACCTTGTAATTACACGGACTAACGAGCTCTGTGATTGGTCAGCAGTCTGTCTGGAGGCGGGGCTTAACCTGAGCACAAATTGCAGGTGTTAAATGAATAAATATCGCTCTGATAAACACAAAATGTAAACGAAACCAAGTAAATTACACCTGGACAGACGTACAGCTTGATTAAGACGAAGTGTGTGTGAATAAAATCATTAGAGCTGACTTTGTGCTAATTTACTCTTTACACTTTATACACTTTACATTTTACTCTTTATTCTTTACACTTTATTCTTTACACTTTACTCTTTATTCTTTATTCTTTACTCTTTACAGTTTACACTTTACTGTATCCACTAGCACAGCACTAGCTGTTCATTAATACATGCTGTCCCTTTAAAAAAAAAAAACCTTAAACTTCACACTTTACATTTTACACTTCACACTTTACATTTTACACTTCACACTTCACACTTTACATTTCACACTTTACATTTCACACTTTACATTTTACACTTCACATTTTACACTTCACACTTTACATTTTATACTTCACACTTTACATTTCACACTTTACTCTTCACACTTTACTCTTCACATTTCACACTTTACATTTTACACTTCACACTTTACTCTTTACACTTTACATTTTATACTTTACATTTTGCGTGAAAAGTCCCTCAGTCGTCCAGGTAGAATCCATGATATTGGATTCTACCTGAATTGAATACGTTGATGTATGCAGATGATGCTGTCCTTTTTATCCAGGGTAGGGATGTCAGCACTGTTGCTGCCGAGCTTACAACTGGACTTAGTAAGGTGCACAACTGGCTTCAACAAAGCTGCCTCTTACTCAATTTAAAAAAGACAGTTTGTATGACTTTCAGCAAAAAAACAGTGAATCAGTCAAACTCTTCTGTTTTTGGATGGAGAGGAATTGGAGTTGGTGACTCAATATAAATATCTCGGAGTTATATTAGATTGTAATCTCACATTCAAAAAACACATTAAAAAAGTTACAAATACCATCAAATTTAATATGCAAAATTTCAAACAGATTTGGCCATTCATTACAGCAGAGGCAGCAAAGTCTTACCTCCATTCTATGCTCTTCTCTCATATTGACTCTTGTTTTACAGTGTGGTCATTTGCTGGTGTCACTGCTCTCAAGCCAATTGAACAACTGTACAAAAGATCAATAAAGATATTAGATCGGAAGCCCCAATCCTATCACATATGTCCACTTTTAGACAAATATACGTTTTTAAATTTCGAAAATCTAAAATCTTTTAAATATTGTTGTTTTGTATATAAAGTCCTAAATGGCATTGCCGCACCACCTATGGTAGAATTCATCAAAAAAAGGAACCGTGAGACCAGCACGAGATCCACAATGAGGGGAGACTGTGAAGTCCAGTTTAGAAAGTGCACCTTTGCCCAAAACGTTCTTTCTATAAAGGGCTGTTTGAGCTGGAACACTCTGCCTGCTGCAGTCAGGGACAGCGCCACCTTTGGGTCTTTTAAAAAACAACTAAAGGGTTGGCTATTTAATAATCAAAGATGTGATCACTAAAAATCATTTTAATCTTTTAATCTTTTTAGACTAGTGTGAGAGTGAACGTGAGTGCATGAAGCTGAGTGTGTGTGTGTAAGTTGTAGTGAGTGAGTGCATGAGCACTATCATAGGCACTTTAACTAAAAGCACCTTAGTATTAGAACTACCTCATGGCATTTTAAGTGATTGTACAGAATTGTTTTATGTCTTGTCCAACCATGTGTATAATGTTTGTTGTATTGTCTTAATCTAGACTGTGTTTTTATTATTGTCACTGCTTGTTCTGCTCTTTTACTCTATCCTGTTTTACCCCTCCCAATGGGACTACGGATGGAAATTAGCTCCTAGCTAAATCCGGTGTATTTACGGCACTAGTCGTTCATTAATACATGCTGTCCCATTCAAATAAATAAAATAAAATAAAATAAAAAAAAAATAAGATAAAGGAGAAATTCAATTTGTCAACTGGACAAAGTTTGTTTGGTCGAAAACGTTTCCCCGCTCATCCGAGAGGCTTCGTCAGCTCTGGTTCTAGTGCTGGTTAGACACTGTTTATATCTCGCTGCAGGGAGGAGCTCACTACACTGAAAAAGCTCTGAAACTATCTCCACTAATCTGTCTCTTTTGTATTACGAATTCCTCTGGCGTCTAGTATTACATTTTACATTTCACACTTTACATTTTACACTTTACACTTCACACTTTATATTTTACACTTCACACTTTACATTTTACACTTTACTCTTTACACTTTACATTTTACATTTTACATTTCACACTTTACACTTCACAATTTACATTTTACACTTCACACTTTACATTTCACACTTCACACTTGAAGTCGCGGTGGTTTATAGTTAAACTTTTGTATTTTCAGATGGGTTTTTCGGTGAATGCCGATGCTTTTATTGTTCTCAAGACAAACTTTGACTTTTACACATTTACTTTAAATCAGGGGTGTCCAAACTATGGCCCAGGGGTCAAATCCGGCCCTCTGACCAGTTTTTGTTGGCCCCGAGAGATCCTGCTGAACTGGCCAAAATGATCATAGAGCCACTGAGCAGTAATCTTAAACCTGGACTAAACCTGGACTAAACCTGGACTAAACCTGGACTAAACCTGGACTAAACCTGGACTAAACCTGGATACTCCCAAAACCCGATCAAAGCCAGAAGACTCAAAAACATGTTCTCAGGTGTGACTAGAACACCAAGTCCATAAAAAAAAAAAATCTCAGGTGTCATTAGATGTTCTCAGGTATCACTAGAACACTCAGTCCATAAAAACGTGTTCTCCGGTGTCAAGTGTAGAAGTCTAAGTCCATAATAGCTTTGTCAAACACGGCTGATTTTTCGTGCGGCGCGGAAAGCTAACGGAGTGTAGCGGCGTTCGTGTTCCTCTCAAATGAAACGTCAGAATTTAAAATGTTCCTGCACCTGTCGGCCTCCGTCTCTCAAACCGAATGGAAGGAAAAGCTCCCGTCAGGTCCACTCGGCGTACACTCGGCGTACACTCGGCGTACACGAAGTCATTAAAGAGGTCCTTGTTCTGACTCAGGTACGAACCAGGGCCCTGGGGACACACCACGAGAGAGGAGAGGAGAGAGGGATGAGAGAGGAGGAGAGGAGAGAGGGATGAGAGGAGAGAGAGGGGTGAGAGGAGGAGAGAGGAGAGAGGGATGAGAGAGGAGAGAGGGATGAGAGGAGAGAGAAGATAGAGGAGGAGGAGAGAGGGATGAGAGGAGAGAGAAGATAGAGGAGGAGGAGAGAGGGATGAGAGGAGAGAGAAGATAGAGGAGGAGAGGAGAGAGGGATGAGAGGAGAGAGAAGATAGGAGGAGAGGAGAGAGGGATGAGAGGAGAGAGGGATGAGAGGAGGAGAGGGATGAGAGGAGGAGGAGGAGAGGAGAGAGGGATGAGAGGAGAGAGAAGATAGGAGGAGAGGAGAGAGGAGGAGAGGAGAGAGGGATGAGAGGAGAATAGAGGAGGAGAGGAGAGAGGGATGAGAGGAGAGAGAAGATAGGAGGAGAGGAGAGAGGGATGAGAGGAGAGGAGAGAGAAGATAGAGGAGGAGAGGAGAGAGGAGGAGAGGAGAGGAGAGAGAAGATAGAGGAGGAGAGGAGAGAGGAGGAGAGGAGAGAGGGATGAAAGGAGAATAGAGGAGGAGGAGAGGAGAGAGGGATGAGAGGAGAGAGAAGATAGGAGGAGAGGAAAGAGGAGGAGAGGAGAGAGATAGAGGAGGAGAGGAGAGAGAAGATAGAGGAGGAGAGGAGAGAGGGATGAGAGGAGAGGAGAGAGAAGATAGAGGAGGAGAGGAGAGAGGAGGAGAGGAGAGGAGAGAGAAGATAGAGGAGAGGAGAGAGGGATGAGAGGAGAGGAGAGAGAAGATAGAGGAGGAGAGGAGAGCGGGATGAGAGGAGAATGGAGGAGAAGCGAGGGAGGAGGTGAAAAAGAGTTTATGATGTGTACACGTTGTAGATTTGTTTCTGGGGTCTGGGGACCTTCTTCCTCCAGGAAATGTCTGAATGGATGATTTGTCATTTTATGGCATTTTGGTGCATTTTGTGTCGTATTTATGAGCACAAAATACAGTTTTGGGCTTCTTTAGAGCGAATAAAAAACACAAACTTTTCAATGACTTTGTTTAGTTTTGACGTCTTTAAATCAGGAGTGTCCAAACTTTTTCCACCCAGGGCCACAGACACAAACATGTTCACACAACAACTTTAAACGTCCTGGTTTAGTCCTGGTTTAGTTCTGGTTTAGTCCAGGTTTAGTCCTGGTTTAGTCCTGGTTTAGTCCTGGTTTAGTCCTGGTTTAGTCCTGGTTTTGATCGGGTTTCTGATTGAGTTTGTCAGTTTTTCTGTTTGTTTTGCTCATTCCTTTCCCAAATTCTGCAGCGTGGTTTGGTGGTTTGGTGGTTTGTTGGTTTGGTGGTTTGGTGGTTTGGTGGTTTGGTGGTTTGGTGGTTTGGTGGTTTGGTGGTTTGGTGGTTTGGTGGTTCGTTAGTTCGTTTGTTGGTTTGTTGGTTTGTTGGTTTGTTGGTTCGGTGATTTGGTGGTTTGGTGGTTTGGTGGTTTGGTGAAGTGCGCTCACCCTCACTCTATCACCGGTAACGATGGAACTTGTCCGGACGTGTTTATCGTTCAAATGATCCGTCAGGCTGGAGCAGCTTCGGTGATCGAAATCCTCAAATCACGGCGTTCTTGTTGATCGTTCCGTCTTCGTTCTTTTTATAAATAAATTCGCCGTTCAAAGGCCCTGGCAGCGATTTGCCAGCGATTTCTCATAAATAATTGTGTTAATTTTCATAACACGTTCATTTGCAGTGTGATTAACCCGTTAAACTGACAGCCCTAAATTTAACCAAATAAAATAATTTAAAGTAACTTGAGTTTGTGGTGTTTAACTTAACAGAAATAAACAAAACTAAATAAAACAAACCCGGGATGGTTATATTTAGTAGTTTAGTTGAGTTTAGAAACATTAATATGAAATGAAGGTGTGTTTACAGCGACAAAGAGAGGAGAAAGATGGACAGAGAGAAAGCGAGAGAGCAGGGAGAGGGACACGAGGGTGGGAATTGCTTTTTTATGAGACGGATAGAGGGAGAGAGAAAGACGAGTGCAGAGGAGAAGAGGAGAGAGAGAGGAGTTTGATAACAGCCTGACACTTCCACAGATACACAAACATATTTGTCGATAAAGTTCCCGGCTGGCAGATAGACCCCCACTTTAGCCGATAAGCCGGAGTTATAACTGTCCCCTGCTCCTCTCTATCTCTCTGTATCTGTGTGAAAAGCCCCCAGCTCCATCAGAGGGGCCCCTGAACGCTCTCACGCCGCCCTACAGGAGCATAACGGCACTACATTTACACTTTTAATTCACTGCAGTTAAACTTTAATGCACAGTTGCACTTTAACATCCCTGGACACGACTTTCCCCCATGTATTTGAGCAAAAATTGCCTTGCGCATGCTTAATTATAAAGCCTAAGAGTCAGGAAGTGCACTGTTAGCATGCTAGTTAGCTTTACTGCAACAATAAAAACAATAAAACTCCGCTCTTGCCTCGGAAAGTTGTGAAAAACGTCTAAAAACTCCTCTTGGTGAATAATTAGGTACGTAAGGGATAACTTCGGACCACTGCAAACTGTTTTTCACTTTTTTAGGACGGTAAAAATCAGGTAAATGTCCCCTGCTCCCTCAGAGGGGCCCCTGAACGCTCTCACGCCGCCCTACAGGAGCATAACGGCATTACAATTACACTTTAATGCACAGTTGCACTTTAAAGTCCCTGGACATGATTTTCCCCCATGTATTTGAGCATAGATTGCCTTGCGCGTGCCTAATTATAAAGCCTAAGAGTCAGGAAGTGCACTGTTAGCATGCTAGTTAGCTTTACCGCAACAATAAAAACAATTACACTCCGCTCTTGCCTCTGAAAGTTGTGAAAAACACTTTTTTAGGACGGTAAAAATCAGGTAAATGTCCCCTGCCGCTCTCTGTATCTGTGTGAAGGGCCCTCAGCTCCATCAGAGAGGCCCCTGAACGCTCTCACGCCGCCCTACAGGAGCGTGACGGCACTACACTTACACTTTAATGCACTAGAGTTCCACTTTAAAGTCCCAGAGAGCAGACGGAGTTGGCCGCACTCTGAAACTCTGGAATGATGATTGGAGGTCACATGAAGAGTCGGGGTAACACACACCTGGACTAGAACATTCAACTATTTTTAATTTAAGTATATTTGCATTTTTTCCTCTTGTATAATTGACTTTTATGTATCGCTCTATATGGTATGTTTTGTTGGTGTAATTTGAACATCTCTAATGATCTCCTTGCTTTGGTGTTGTGGTATTTGATTATGTTAAATAAACAAATTAAATAAAAATGTAAATGATAATAACAATCATGTTAGAAAGGGAACACTTTTGAACCACAATGTAAAGGAAAAAATAGATCCAGAGAGAAAAACAGAGAGAACAGAAGTGAAGTTTCTCTGCGTTTGTAAAGATTCTGTTCTGATCCGTCTGTGTATTCTGACTCTGACATTCAGTTTATGTAGAAAAAATACAATAGAATAATAATAATTATTATTATTATTATAAAATAAATAAAAAATTAAAAAGTGCAAATGTATAATATAAAACACTGAATACACTGAAGAAAAAAAAGATATTTATTTTATTTAAATTGTATACAATTTTTAGTTTTTTAATTATTGTATTTTTCATTTTATTTATTTTTTTATTTTATATTTAATTATTTAATAATTTTTTTGTTTTTATTTTATATTACTTATTTTATTATTTTTTGTTTTTTATTTTATATTATTTATTTTATTTTAATTTGATTTAGTTTTTTATTTTATTTTATACATTTTTTTTTTTTTTTTTTATATATTATCATTTATTTTATTTTAATTTGATTTAATTTTTTGTGTTTCATTTGATTTGATTTATTTTTTGTTTTTGATTTTATATTTATTTTATTTTAATTTGATTTGTATTTTTTATTTAGTTATTAAATTTATTATTATTATTATTATTATTATGATGATGATGATGATGATGATGATGATGATTATTATTATTTATTTTATTTAAATTTTATTCATTTTTTGTTTTTGATTTGATATTATTTACTGTATTTTAATCCCCTCTCTCCGTCGATGATAAATCGGGTGGGTTTGGGTTCCATACGTCTCCTCCCTCCTCTCTCCATCCTCTCTTCCCTGTCTTCTCGCCCTCCTCCCTCGCTCCTCCTCCCCTCCCTCCCTCCTCCCTCTCTCCCTCTCTCCGTGGGTGATAAATGGGGTGGGTTTGGGTTTGCGGGGGTTCCATACGTCTCTGTTGGTATAAACAGGACACGGGGCTGTTCATGGACTCGGTGATTTGTCCTCTGCCAGATCCACTTCCGCACTTCATTCATTCAGCCGCAATCGCAATCAGTCAAACACGACGCACAAACGACGCACACGACACACACGACACACACGACACACACGACACACACACGTGAACAAAATAATGAAATAAAACCCCCCCGATCATGTAGAGCGGGTTAAACATTTAAGACCGAAAGGACGAGGCCCCAGCAGCAGTGAGAGCAGCGGGTTCACTTCACCCACATGTTGAATTTAGACCAACTTATTATTTTATATTATTGATTTTATTTTAATTTGATTTCATTTTTTATTTATTACATTTTTAGTTTTTTTATTTTATTTATTTATTTATTTATTTTTTATATTATTATTTATTTTATTTTAATTAGATTTAATTTTTTATTTTAATTTATTACATTTTTGTTTTTTTATTTTATTTATTTTATTTATTTTTTATTTTTTTATTTTATATTATTTATTTTATTTTATTTTAATTTGATTTCATTTTTTATTTATTACATTTTTAGTTTTTTTATTTTATATATTTATTATTTTTTTTATATATTATTATTTATTTTATTTTTATTTGATTTAATTTTTTGTGTTTTATTTCATTTTATTTATTTTTAGTTTTTGATTTTATATTTTTGATTTTATTTTAATTAGATAAAATTTTTTATTTTATTTTATTATATTTTTTGTTTTTTATATATTTTTTTTATTTATTTTATTTTATATTATTTACTTTATTTTAATTTGATTTAATTTTTTGTGTTTTTATTTGATTTATTTTTAGGTTTTGATTTTATATTATTTATTTTATTTTAATTAGATTTATTTTTTATTTTATTACATTTTTAGTTTTTTATTTTATTTATTTTTTGTTTTTTTATTTTATATTATTTATTTTATTTTATTTTTATTTTATTTTATTTTTTTGCGTTTTATTTTATTAGATTTGTTTTTAGTTTTTGATTTGATATTATTTATTTTATTTTAATTTGATTTAATTTTTTATTTTATTTTATTACATTTTTTGTTTTTTATTTTATTTATTTTTTGTTTTTTATTTTATATTATATATTTTATTTTATTTTAATTTGATTAAATTTTTTGTGTTTGATTTTATTTGATTTATTTTTAGTTTTTGATTTGATATGATTTATTTTATTTTAAAATGCCTGAGCTTGTAGGCGTACCCCTTCGTTCCAAGTCTGGTCGAGAGCTTCCTTCGTTTGAAGGGGTATGTAGCCCGAGGTCGTGATCAAAATCAGAATCGGGACACCACCACGGGGACGCAGTTTAAATCTAAGTCTAAAAATGACCAAAACACAAAGAAAATGTGACATAGTGACTCCCGTTCGTCACGAGTGCTCTCTGCATAACAGTTTTCCTTAATTACGCACAAGATTCACAGTTTTATTATCACCGACCACCATAAAAACGGGCGTGTCCCAGTTTTTATTTTGAAATTCCGCTCACCGTAAACATGCGTCTCTTTGTTGTGACGACTTTCCCTCCCGTAAGTCCCGAAGGTGGATTTGTTGTTTTAATTTATTAAGTAACCTTTAGTTTCATCTGATCTGCCATTTAAACTTTGTACCCGGCACTGCGGTTTTCCAATACGGAGATGAGCTGACCTTTTTCATTTATTAACTTGTTTTAAATCAATATTCCAATTTAAAACGTCCAAATTCTACCAGAACGATCCACAGGTGACATGGATTTGAACGACAGAGACACAGACACAATATGTCTGATTTGAAGTGCAAAGGACTTAATATTTGACTAAAAACCCAGGTAAGATCCAGCTGAAGAGTGTATCTGTCCATGTTGTGCGGTGGATGGATTTATATATCGCAGTTGCAGTCGTTGACACAAACGACTCTGAAAATAAACACCCTTTTATTTGATTCCATGTTCTTTTAACCCCGTTAAACTGTTCCCTCATCAATATCTGACTCGCAGTTGTGTTTCGATTGATTCATGATGTTCGAGATGGCCCAGTTTTACCCTCACAGATCGTACAGAAGTCGACTTAAAGCCCCAGTGTGTAGGATTCGTGGCGCATAGTTGGATGGTGCTATTCCACTTTCTCTTTTGGCTACGGCAGACGTCGAGGGTCACCCGGGCGCGCCGTATCGCGGACAGCTCGCGTACCAGCGCGCACCCGGGCTTTGCGAGCCCTCGCCGACAAAACACGGTCTCCCGTTCACTGTTTTTTTTTTTCTTTTCTCATGAAAACACACATTCCCGATCATGTACCATGACACTCTACACATCAAATGAAACCTTACAGTCTCCTCTTTTTGACTATGCAATTCATTTCCCTGCACAGCAATCACTCCCCGAGCACATGGGGCTTTTATACGGAAAAGCACAAAACGAGGTTTGTTACTTAGCTTACCTTAGAATGCTTTGCACAGGTCAAACTCTGTATTTCACCATAAACTTGCTCTCAATCTGTCCGTAAGGATCCAGCGAATAAAATCCAGTAAAACAATTTAGTCCAAAACACGTGTTAGATCCATTACGACGTCTGATCCGGCAGCATGCTTGTGTTGTTTACCCAAAACCACGAGCCTTGCCGAAGGCGGAGCCCAAATGTCCTTCTGCGGCTCTCGTATTCAAAATGGCTGCCTCTGCATGGGGAAGATCCCCCTTTTATGTGACTATATCTAAGTCCAAAAGAATACTTTGATTTCATAATGGAAGTGAAAAGGCTTGGAAAACAATGTATTTTTGAATGGGTATCTTCAATTTCAGTAATTAACGGGTAAAAATCGTACACACTGTCCCTTTAAGGCCGACCCACTCTACAGGAAAATTCACCTGATTTTGGCTGCGATTTGCTTCTCCTGGATTTGTTCGTGGAGGTGTAACCCAACTTTGTGTCTTTGTTTACGATTTTTGTCGTCCTCTGCTGCTCTGTCAGACCGTAACCACCGTAGACCGTCATAGATTTGAACGACAAACACAATACAGTATGTCTGGTTTAAAGAGCCGTGGACATTTTGGACTTATTATTTTAATTCGCCAAAGACATCTGGAAACATGCGGATGACGACTTCCTTTGGGCTCTGTTGGCGAAAGTAACTGGAAAAAACGAGAAAATGGACCAGTTTTCTTCATCTAGATGTCATTGTATTCTTTTTTTGTTTACCTATTTGTGTTATAATTTGACTAAAAATGTCCATTACGTTCAACCAGCTGCCTGTAAGTGACACCGAAGTCTTGATTCGAGTCCCTTTCCCGATGGAAATCTTTGGGAGGTTGTGAAGACGCTGCTGCTCTATCCACGGTTTTATCCCATGTCTAGTGTCGGGAATTATACCAGAATTCGTCATCCGTATGAACGTCTTCCGGTAAGCGTGAATAAAGCCATTATCCCACCAAATTTGATCAAAATAAGAGAATTGCCGAAATGGGCCCTTATACAATAGGCCCTTCTGGACAAAGTAGCTTATTAGAATATCGCTGTACTATCTGCGTTTTGTTGGCGCGTTGTTGGCATGTTGTTGGCGTGTTGTTGGCGTGCAGCGTGTGCCACAGACGGTTTGCATTTGCAGGTTTCTCGCGCTGCTAATTGCACAAACACTTGGCTTCAAACCCGACGTTTCAAAGTGTCGTCGTCCGCAGAGCCGTGGGGTCTGTGATGGCAGCCGACCAGAAACAGACAGAGATGTGCGTCGGGCTAGAGCCAAAAATACGGAAAATACGAGCATGGACGACATATGGGAGATGGAAAAAAGAGAAAAAGGCGAGAGAAAACTCAAAAGGTATGGAGAGAAAGAATGGGGAATGGAGATAGAGGTGTGGAAGCGAAGGTAACAAGGAATGAAAGCGAGCGAAAGGCGAGATTGAGGGAGAGATAGAGAGTTATTCCAAGTCCCTGTTGGCTTTTTTTACTGCGTTTCAATTTTGGAAGAAGAACAATAAAAAGAGGGACAATGTGCAGCCTCCCCCTTCTCCGCTTTGTCTCTTTCTCCACCATCTGAAGGACTCTGAACGATCTAAAACATCCCTGTGCATTGCCATTATAATATGTTTAAATAAAGCCTCCGTGCCTTATTTTTACCATCTTAAAACCGTCAAAAACGTTGCAGTGGTCCAGAGTTCTTCCTCATTTCCCTTGATGTCTTCAGAACATACTCATTACTCGCCACAATGAGTTTATTAGAGCTTTTCACAACTTTCAGAGACGTGGCAGACCTTTTTTAAAGAACTGCTTACAATACAAGCTTAGTGTTGAAGTTTTCAGCTTGTCCAAGAGAGGGTGGAAGTAAAAGGCTAGAGAACAACTGAACGCTTTAAGCAGGAGGTTTATTTTACCATCATTAAACGAGCCTGTGGGGATTTCAAAAGTGAACATGGTACGATTTCTAAAGTGAACATCTTCTGATTTAAAAAATGAACAGTCTGATTTAAAGAGTGAAAATAGTACGATTTCTAAAGTGAACATAGTCTGATTTCTAAAGTGAACATAATCTGATTTTAAAAGTGAACATGGTCTGATTTTAAAAGTGAACATAGTACGATTTCTAAAGTGAAAATAGTCTGATTTCAGAAGTGAACGTAGTCTGATTTCAGAAGTGAACGTAGTCTGATTTCAGAAGTGAAGAGAGTCTGATTTCTAAAGTGAAGATAGTCTGATTTCAAAAGTGAAAGTCTGATTTCAAAAGTGAACATAGTCTGATTTCAGAAGTGAACGTAGTCTGATTTCAGAAGTGAACATAGTCTGATTTCAGAAGTGAACGTAGTCTGATTTCAGAAGTGAACGTAGTCTGATTTCAGAAGTGAACGTAGTCTGATTTCAGAAGTGAACGTAGTCTGATTTCAAAAGTGAACATAGTCTGATTTCTAAAGTGAACATAGTCTGATTTCTAAAGTGAACATAGTATGATTTCTTGAGTGAACATAGTCTGATTTCTAAAGTGAACATAGTACGATTTCTAAAGTGAAAATAGTCTGATTTCTTAAGTGAACATGGTCTGATTTTAAAAGTGAACATAGTACGATTTCTAAAGTGAAAATAGTCTGATTTCAGAAGTGAACGTAGTCTGATTTCAGAAGTGAACGTAGTCTGATTTCAGAAGTGAACGTAGTCTGATTTCAAAAGTGAAAGTCTGATTTCAAAAGTGAACATAGTCTGATTTCTAAAGTGAACATAGTCTGATTTCTAAAGTGAACATAGTCTGATTTCTAAAGTGAACATAGTCTGATTTCTATCCAATCCAATCCAACTTTATTTCTATAGCACATTTTATAAACAGAGACAGTTTCCAAAGTGCTGCACATAAAATCAATAGAACTTAATAATAACATTACTAAAATAGCGTGAAAAGTCCCTCAGTCGTCCAGGTAGAATCCATGATAACAGGAGAAGTTCAATTTGTCAACTGGACCAAGTTTGTTTGGTTGAAAACGTTTCGCCGCTCATCCGAGAGGCTTCGTCAGCTCTAATAAGAATACTGGTAAGACACTTGCTTATATCTTGCTGTAGGGAGGAGCTACCTAGCTAACTACTTTCCGGAACTATCTCATTGGTTTCGGTCTTTTGTTTCTCTGGCGTCTAGCTTAACGATCCCTATTCATCCCTACACGCCTGCTTTTTCACACCTCTGGCCCTGACCTGGCTAACCCTATTGTTTCCCTGTTTGTTTGATCTAGGCTTAATAATGGAATTGTAGATGGGATGCAAATTATATCTTACGCCACCATTTCTGTTCAGAGAAGGATTCTCTTTTTTGACAAAAATAGCCTCTTTAACTCCCCTCTCAAACCAATTCTTTTCCCTGGCTAAGATCTGAACCTCACTGTCCTCAAAAGAATGTCCCGTGGCTTCTAGGTGAAGATATACGGCAGAAGACGGTCCACTCTGGCACGCCCGTCTGTGTTGGTACATCCTCTTGTGAAGTGGCTGCTTGGTTTCTCCAATATAGCGCTCACTGCAGTCTTCACTACACTGAATGGAGTAGACCACATTGCTTTGTTTGTGGCTCGGTGTTTTGTCCTTTGGGTGGACGAGTTTTTGTCTTAAAGTGTTTGTGGGTTTGAAATAAACTGGGATTTCATATTGTCCGAAAATCCTCTGTAGTTTTTCCGCACAGAAGAAGAACAACATGTGCAGGAAGCCCTCTCTGTTTGTGGTTATCCCAAATGGGCTGTTAACAAAACCAAGAGAGACAAGGGCAAGAAACAAGATAATAGAGAATCCGAACCCAGGAGGAAAGGGGTAGCGATTCCGTACCTGGCCGGCGTGTCGGAAAAACTACAGAGGATTTTCGGACAATATGAAATCCCAGTTTATTTCAAACCCACAAACACTTTAAGACAAAAACTCGTCCACCCAAAGGACAAAACACCGAGCCACAAACAAAGCAATGTGGTCTACTCCATTCAGTGTAGTGAAGACTGCAGTGAGCGCTATATTGGAGAAACCAAGCAGCCACTTCACAAGAGGATGTACCAACACAGACGGGCGTGCCAGAGTGGACCGTCTTCTGCCGTATATCTTCACCTAGAAGCCACGGGACATTCTTTTGAGGACAGTGAGGTTCAGATCTTAGCCAGGGAAAAGAATTGGTTTGAGAGGGGAGTTAAAGAGGCTATTTTTGTCAAAAAAGAGAATCCTTCTCTGAACAGAAATGGTGGCGTAAGATATAATTTGCATCCCATCTACAATTCCATTATTAAGCCTAGATCAAACAAACAGGGAAACAATAGGGTTAGCCAGGTCAGGGCCAGAGGTGTGAAAAAGCAGGCGTGTAGGGATGAATAGGGATCGTTAAGCTAGACGCCAGAGAAACAAAAGACCGAAACCAATGAGATAGTTCCGGAAAGTAGTTAGCTAGGTAGCTCCTCCCTACAGCAAGATATAAGCAAGTGTCTTACCAGTATTCTTATTAGAGCTGACGAAGCCTCTCGGATGAGCGGCGAAACGTTTTCAACCAAACAAACTTGGTCCAGTTGACAAATTGAACTTCTCCTGTTATCATTACTAAAATAGCAATAAATAAAGTGCTAATAATACAATCACTAAAAACAAAAGCAATTATAAAAACATTACTAAAAAAAGCAATAAATAAACTGATAATAATAAAATAACTAAAAACAATAAAAACACAGAGGACCACACAACTCATGCGGGATTAAAAGCCAGAGAATAAAAGTGGGTCTTAAGACGAGACTTAAAACACTCCACAGTGGGAGCTGTTTTGATGTGAGGAGGCAGAGCGTTCCACAGCTTTGGTCCAGCCACAGAAAAGGCTCTGTCTCCTCTGGTTTTAAGTCTCGTCTTAGGAACCACGAGTTGGAGCTGGCCCTCGGACCTCAGAGCGCGGGCGGGAGTGTAAATCTGGATGAGGTCCGAGATGTAATCCGGGGCCAGTCCATTCAAAGCTTTAAAAACAAACAATACAATTTTAAAATCAACTCTAAAACGAACGGGGAGCCAGTGCAAAGATGCTAAAATCTGAGTTATGTGCTCTCGTTTTTTGGTACCGGTTAAAAGGCGCGCAGCGGAGTTTTGGACTAGCTGTAGACGAGAAAGTGCATGGTGACTAATGCCAGAGAAAAGTGCATTACAGTAGTCTAAACGAGAAGAGATAAAAGCGTGCACACGAAAGATTTAAAAGATAAAAAGGATTTGATTTTGGATAAAAGCCTTAAATGATAAAAGCCAGATTTGACGACCGCATTCACGTGCTTATCAAGCTTAAAATCATTGTCAATAGTGACGCCAAGGTTGGTAACAGAAGATTTCACTTGCTGTTTAAGTGGGCCCAAGTCTAAGAGGGGGTCAATTTTGCCAAACACCACAACTTCAGTTTTACCCTCATTAAGACTTAAGAAATTGTGGGCCAGCCAAGCCTTGACGTCACTCAGACAAGCAAGGAGAGGTGTCAGGGGACCGGAAGAGCATTTTTTGAGTGGCAGGTAAATTTGGCAGTCATCTGCATAAAAGTGATATTGAATATTGTGTTTTTTAAAAATTTCACTCAGTGGGAGGAGGTACAAAGCAAACAGAATAGGCGCGAGAATGGAACCCTGGGGGACTCCACAGTTAAGAGGAGCAGTGGACGAGGTGGAGTCCCCCAGTCTGACTGAGCAGCATCTCCCACTGAGGAAGGACCTGAACCACTCAAGTGCAGTCCCCCTGACACCAACATAGTTGTCCAGCCGATTTAAAAGAGTTGCATGGTCCACTGTGTCAAAGGCAGCAGTCAAGTCTAAAAGCACTAAAATGGTTGCCTGGAAGAATCCATGACTCATCGCTGTACCAGCGAGTGAGTCTGGTAACGTTTGATCCACAGAATGCGCTGCGGTTGCGCGTAGACAGACAGCTAAGTGAACCAATCAGAGATTGCGCCATCTTGATTCAAAACTGAGGCGGAACTTCCGCTGCCTAAGAGTGACTTTGCGGGCAAAGGCGGGTGCACTGACGTCACCATCTTTGAACGAATCAGAATCGCGGAGTCGGTTTGGAACCGGAGGAGCGAGAGTGGATGGAGAGTGTCCAAATGGTATCGCGGTGTATAGGAAATACAGAGAGATATCATTTGGCTGGCCAGGTAACTAAAATGGCAGAATCACCAGAATCAGTCACTAAAAACAGGTCATTAAAAACCTTTAAAAGTGCAGACTCTGTGCTGTGCAATGCCTTATAGCCTGATTGGAAGATGTCAAAAGTGCCATGTGCTTCTAGAAAAGACTGGAGCTGCAGGAGGACACATTTCTCCAGAATTTTGGCCACAAAAGGAAGCTTGGAGATAGGTCTATAATTGGAGACCACTGACATGTCAAGACTGGGTTTTTTTAAGAGGGGAACAACCACAGCTTCTTTACAGAATGTGGGCACAACACCAGAAACAAGGCTGCTGTTAATAATTTTTAAAACACTGCAGCCAACAGTTGTCCAAGCTTCCTTATAAAGATGTGACGGGATAGGGTCAGTTGGGCAGGAAGAAGGCTTAAGCTTACTGACCACATTCGAAATACAGTCCATGGATACAGGTTCAAAGTGCAATAGTGTGTTAGAGCAAACTTTGTTTGAACATAGGTGAGCAGATTCAGTCACAATATTGGCCCTAATGTGAGCAACTTTTCCAATGAAAAATTTAAGAAATTTTTCACAGGCCTCAGATGAGGACTCTACAGTAGTGGACTGGATGGGGTTAAGAACATCCCCAATGGTTTTAAAAAGAGCTCTTGGATTTTTTAAGTTTCTTGACACCAGGTCAGAAAGATATTTAGTTTTCTCACATTTTACAGCTTTCTGATAATTGTGCCAGCTGTCCTGAAGAATTTGATAGGAAACATGGAGCCCGTCTTGTTTCCATTTGCGCTCCGCTCTTCTACACACGCGCCTAGCTTCGCGCGTAATGTCATTCAGCCAGGGTTCGAGTTTGGCTCTAGGGCGCACGGCGCACGGCTTTCTGATTTCTAAAGTGAACATAATCTGATTTCTTAAGTGAACATGGTCTGATTTTAAAAGTGAACATAGTACGATTTCTAAAGTGAAAATAGTCTGATTTCAGAAGTGAAAATAGTCTGATTTCAGAAGTGAACGTAGTCTGATTTCAGAAGTGAAGATAGTCTGATTTCTAAAGTGAAGATAGTCTGATTTCTAAAGTGAAAGTCTGATTTCAAAAGTGAAAGTCTGATTTCAAAAGTGAACATAGTCTGATTTCTAAAGTGAACATAGTACAATTTCAAAAGTGAACATAGTCTGATTTCAAAAGTGAACATAGTCTGATTTCTAAAGTAAACATAGTCTGATTTCAAAAGTGAACATAGTCTGAATTCAGAAGTGAACATAGTCTGATTTCAAAAGTGAACATAGTCTGAATTCAGAAGTGAACATAGTCTGATTTCAGAAGTGAACATAGTCTGATTTCTATAGTGAACATAGTCTGATTTCAGAAGTGAACTTAGTCTGATTTCAGAAGTGAAGATAGTCTGATTTCTAAAGTGAAGATAGTCTGATTTCTAAAGTGAAAGTCTGATTTCAAAAGTGAAAGTCTGATTTCAAAAGTGAACATAGTACAATTTCAAAAGTGAACATAGTCTGATTTCAGAAGTGAACATAGTCTGATTTCAGAAGTGAACATAGTCTGATTTCAGAAGTGAGCGTAGTCTGATTTCAGAAGTGAAGATAGTCTGATTTCTAAAGTGAAGATAGTCTGATTTCTAAAGTGAAAGTCTGATTTCAAAAGTGAAAGTCTGATTTCTAAAGTGAACATAGTACAATTTCAAAAGTGAACATAGTCTGATTTCAGAAGTGAACATAGTCTGATTTCAAAAGTGAACATAGTCTGATTTCAAAAGTAAACATAGTCTGATTTCAAAAGTGAACATAGTCTGATTTCAGAAGTGAACATAGTCTGATCTTTGAGTGTTAAAGGCTTCCAGAGGAGGAGGTTTATAAAGTGTAGTGAGACGATGAAGAAAGTGAATTGGAGCCAGAAGAGCGCCCCCCATGCTCACTTCCTGTTTGGATCGCGGCGACTAGCGGGTTAGCTCTGTCCATTTGTATAAACAGTCGACGGTAGAACATGTTGGACGGGAGAAGACCTCTTTCTTCTTCTCCCATTTACATCCCCGTAGTGTGTCAGATGCCCTTCCATGTGTGTCAGATGCCCTCCCGTCATCCTGGAGGAGAGCCAGACTCCTGTTTTCTTCTTCTTTTTGAATTTTTTTGTGTTTGGCCCAGAGCCCGGAGTCTCTGCGAGGGCAACGAGGGCCTCCACGGTCTGCGGCGTGTGGGAGGACTGTGTCAGATGCCCTCCCATGTGTGTCGGATACCCTCCCAGACGTTATGTGGTTGTATACATACAGCGGGAGAACAGGAGGTTGTGGGTTCGACTCCTGCTCCATCCAGGTGTCTCATTTGTCCAAACTTCGGCGTGTTTCGTGTTTCCTTCTTTAGTCCGGACAGGATCAGGACTAAATTTACACCTGACATTTGCTTCATGAGAAATCTTCTCCAAACTTTCCTCCTGCAGATTCAGGTTTGAGTCTCTGGTCTAAAAGTGTCCTGAGGCTGTCAGAGCTGGAGACGAGTCCGGGTCCAGAGCGGGTACACAAACGCACACACAAACGCACACAAACACACACAAACACACACAAACACACACAAACACACACAAACGCACACAAACACACACAAACGCACACAAACGCACACACAAATACACACACAAATACACACACAAACGCACACAAACGCACACAAACGCACACAAACACACACAAACGCACACACAGACACACAAGTGCACACACAGACACACAAGTGCACACAAACGCACACACAAACGCACACACAAATGCACACAAACGCACACAAACACACACACAAATACACACAAACGCACACAAACACACACACAAATACACACAAACACACACAAACACACACAAACGCACACAAACACACACACACAAACACACACAAAACACACACAAAACACACACAAACGCACACAAACGCACACAAACGCACACAAACGCACACAAACGCACACAAACGCACACACAAACGCACACACAGACACACAAGTGCACACAAACGCACACAAACGCACACAAACGCACACAAACGCACACGCAAATATACACAAACACACACAAACGCACACAAACACACACAAACACACACAAACACACACACAAACGCACACACAAACGCACACAAACGCACACAAACGCACACAAACGCACACAAACACACACACAAACGCACACACAAACGCGCACAAACGCACACAAACGCACACAAACGCACACAAACACACACACAAATACACACAAACGCACACAAACGCACACAAACGCACACAAACACACACAAACACACACAAACGCACACAAACGCACACAAACACACACAAACGCACACACAAACGCACACAAACACACACAAACACACACAAACACACACACAAACGCACACACAAACGCACACAAATACACACAAACGCACACAAACACACACAAACACACACAAACGCACACACAAACGCACACACAAATGCACACAAACGCACACAAACGCACACAAACGCACACAAACACACACACAAATACACACAAACGCACACACAAACGCACACAAACACACACAAACACACTCAAACACACACACAAACGCACACACAAACGCACACAAACGCACACAAACGCACACAAACGCACACAAACACACACACAAATACACACAAACGCACACAAACGCACACAAACACACACAAACACACACACAAACGCACACACAAACGCACACAAACGCACACAAACGCACACAAACGCACACAAACACACACACAAATACACACAAACGCACACAAACGCACACAAACACACACACAAATACACACAAACGCACACAAACGCACACAAACACACACACAAATACACACACAAATACACACAAACGCACACAAACACACACACAAATACACACAAAGGCACACAAACGGACACAAACACACACACAGACACACACACAGACGCAGACAGACGCACACACAAACGCACACACAAACGCACAAAGACACACACAGACACACACACAGACACACAAGTGCACACAAACACACACAACCGCACACACAGACACACACACAAACGCACACAGACACATACAGACACACACAGACGCACACAGACGCACACAAACGCACACAGACACACACAGACACACAAACGCACACAGACACACACAGACGCACACACAGACGCACACAGACACACACAGACACACACAGACACACACAGACACACACACAGACGCACACACAGACGCACACAGACACACACACACACAGACGCACACAAACGCACACAAATGCACACAAACACACACAGACGCACACAGACACACACACAGACACAGACACACACAGACACACACACAGACACACACACAGACGCACACACAGATGCACACAAATATACACAGAACACAGGTTTATATTTTGGTGTTACATTTGGTGTTTTATTCGTCACCGGAGCATCTTTATCTTCACCTTCGTGGACGCTGTGCCAATTACCCAGACTCCCCTGCTCCTGGGCTGCCTCCTCGCTGGTCTCCTATCTCACCTCCTTGTCTCCTAGTTTGTCTCCTCTCTCTTATTGTTACACCCCATTTAAAGACAGTTACAAACCCCTCCTCCGCCCAGCCTTTGATAAATCTGACCATAGCGCCATCTTGCTGTTGCCCGCGTAAAAACAAAGGCTGAAACTGGAAAAACCGGTTCCCAGACAAATACCGTAATTTCACGACCATACGGCGCACCGTATGAAAAGGCGCAGTCTCAGTTTTGTGTGCCATTACTGTATTTAACACACACATAAAGCGCACCGTACGAAAAGGCGCACAAACAAGCATGCAAATGTGCGTATTGAAAAATATATCGGGAGCAAAACTGAGTTTGGTTGTGCTTTATTTAAGTACTAATTACAACAATATTAAACAATAGTCATTATTCAAATCCGTCAAAGTCCTCATCCTCTGTTTCGGAATCGAACAGCTGCGCAAAATCCATAGCAGGTCCACTTCGCTCCTCGCTGTCGGAGTCACTGTCTGTACCGCGCGGTTCCTCAGAAATTATACCGGCTTTTGCGAAAGCTCGTTTAACAGTACCAGCAGACACGTTAGCCCAAGCATCTACAATCCATTGGCAAACTGTAACGTAACTCGCCCGGCGCTGCCTTCCACCCTTCGTGAACCTGTGGTCTCCTTCGGTCATCCATCGCTCCCATGCCGCTCGCATCCTTACTTTGAACGGCCGGTTCACGCCGATGTCCAGCGGTTGGACTTCTTTCGTCAGCCCTCCCGGAATCACAGCAAGCGTAGCGTTCATTTGCTTCACTTGTTTTTTCACGTCAGCGGTGAGATGAGCACGCATAGAGTCATAAATTAGAAGCGATGGTGATGCGTGGAAAAAACAACCTGCTCTCCGAACATACACCTCCCTCAGCCACTGTTTCATCATTTGCTCGTCCATCCAGCCCTTTTCGTTTGCCTTAACAATGACTCCCGCTGGAAACTTCTCCTTAGGCAAAGTCTTTCTTTTAAAAATCACCATCGGGGGCAGTTTCTGTCCATCGGCGTGGCAGCCAAGCACAACAGTAAACGAAGCCCTTTCGCACCCCGTTGTGCGTATCGACACCGTGCTGGTCCCCGTCTTCTCCACCGTGTGACTATTCGGTATGTCGAACGTGAGCGGCACCTCGTCCATGTTAGTGATGTGGCTTGGTTGGATCCGTTTGTCGCTGATGTGCTTCCTGCAGTACGAGCGAAAGTTTGTCAGCTTTTCATTGTAATCCGCCGGCCGTTGCTGCGCTACCGTAGTCCTGGTCCGGATCGATAAATGGCACCGTCTCATAAAGCGGAAGCACCAAGACGGACCTCCTTGGAAATGTTCGATTTTCATCTCCTTCGCTAGCGTTTCTGCCTTTAGGCGCATAGTCACCGTCGAAACGCTCCTGCCACTCGTTCTTTGCTCTATGATCCACTGCTCGAGTCTCGCCTCCAACTCTGGCCACCTCGCCTTATTTCCGCGGAAACTCAGCTGCGTCTTCTTCACCTGTCGCAGTTCGTTTTCCATCTTCCTCCACTTACGAACCATCGACTCGTTAATGTTGAAATTTCTCGCGGCGGCTCGATTCCCATGTACCTCCGCGTAACTGATCGCCGTCAGTTTAAACTGAGCTTCATAGGCGTGTCTCTTTGCCATTTTCAGGGTTGTTAAAACAGCAATGTTGTGCATAAAGCACATACCTGTTCTTTTATACACAAGCCACGCCCACACTTCCCCCTTTAACGTTCTCATGCTTTTTCTAACACGTCCGCCTCACATAGGGCGCACCCCTTTTTCTATCACGTCCGCCTCACACAAGGCGCACTGCACGAAAGGGCGCGTGGCTCATTTTGAAGAAAATCTAAGACGTTTATATGCGCCTTATGGTCGTGAAATTACGGTACACAAGTGGAGCAGTATGTCTGATGAGGTGCTACAGGACTGCTTTGAAACAACAGACTGGCAGATGTTTGCAGACGCAGCGGATGGTGACATTAATGCGTACACAGACTCTGTCGTAGGCTACATAGGGAAGTGCATTGAGGACACGGTGCCCAAAATCTCCATCTGCACTTACCCTAATCAGAAACCCTGGGCGGGACCGGAGGTGCGTGCTAAACTGAAAGCTCGCACCGCCGCCTTCAACTCAGGAGACCCCGAAGCCTACAAAGCAGCCAAGTACGACCTCAGAAAGACCATCAGGACTTCCCAGAGGGACTACAGGGAGAGAGTGGAGTCTGCCCAGCAGAGCAGTGACCCGAGACGGGTGTGGCATGGGCTACGCTGCATCACTGACTACAAGGGGAGGAGCGGGCCCGTGGAGCTGTACAGCGCATCATTTCCGGACGAACTCAACACCTTCTACGCCCGGTTTGATGCAGATAACACCACGCCTGTCACCAGACCTCATGTGGACAGTGAAGACGCTGTACTCTGTATAGACACTGCTACAGTGAGGCGGGCGTTCAAGAGAGTGAACCCCCACAAAGCACCAGGACCCGACGGCATCCCCGGACGGGTGCTGAGAGCTTGTGCTGACCAACTCGCCGGGCTGTTCACCATCATCTTCAACCAGTCTCTGAGCCAGTCTATCGTGCCCACCATCTTCAAGACCTCCACTGTAGTCCCCATCCCAAAGACCCCCCACAGCATCCTGTCCTAATGACTATCGGCCCATAGCACTCACATCTGTCATCATGAAGTGCTTTGAACGAATCATTAAGAGACACATCTGTGACTCCCTCCCCGACACCCTGGACCCCCTGCAGTTTGCATATAGAGCAAAGCGGTCTACAGACGACGCTATTGCTCTAGCAGTCCACACCTCTCTCAGTCAGCTGGAGAGAGGAAACACATATGTGAGAATGCTCTTCATCGACTACAGCTCGGCATTCAACACCATAATCCCCCCCAAACTGGTCTCTAAGCTCACCGCCCTGGGCCTGGGGACGTCCATCTGCTGCTGGATATGGGACTTCCTCACCAACAGGCCACAGGCGGTGAGGATCGGCAGCCACGTCTCCTCCACACGTGTCCTCAGCACTGGGGCACCCCAGGGCTGTGTTCTCAGCCCTCTCCTGTACTCCCTGTTCACCTATGACTGTACCGCCAGGCACAGGTCCAACACCATCCTCAAGTTTGCTGACGACACCACCATCCTAGGCCTCATCACCAACAACGATGAGAGTGCCTACAGAGACGAGGTGAAATCACTGACCAGCTGGTGTCAGGAAAATAACCTCTCTCTGAATGTCAGCAAAACTAAGGAAATGATGATGGACTTCAGGAGACAGCGTGTAGACCAGCATCCCCCCATCTCCATCAACAACGCTGAGGTGGAGCAGGTCAGCAGTTTTAAGTTCCTTGGGGTCCACATCACTGAGGATCTGTCCTGGACACTACACACAGACACGGTGGTTAAGAAAGCCCGACAAAGACTCTACTTCCTGAGGAAGCTGAGGAAGTTTGATATGAACACCAGCATCCTCACAAACTTCTACAGGTGCACCATGGAGAGCCTGCTGACGGGCTGCATCACAGTGTGGTATGGGAACCACAAAGCACTACAGAGGGTGGTGCGAGCGGCAGAGGACATCACTGGCAGCAGTCTCCCCTCCATCCAGGACATTTACCACAGCAGGGGTCTGCGTAAAGCACGCAGCATCACTAAGGACCATACTCATCCGGCACAAGGACTCTTCTGTCTGCTACCCTCTGGTAGACGATACAGGAGCCTGCAGCACGCACAAAAACACTCAGAGACAGATATTACCCCCAAGCTGTCAGACTACTGAACTCTGGGTAATACTCTAAATAATACTGAACTCTCAATAATACTGCACTAAACTACTTTTTGTTATGCAGAATATGTTTACTGCTGCTGCTCTATATGAATATATCATGTTTGTCACTACCTCACTGTAAACTACTGTTACCTGTGCAATAATCAGTCCAATAACCTATGTGCAATATTTATACCACACTATGTGCAATATTTATACCATAATATGTGCAATATTTATACCACACTATGTGCAATATTTATACCACACTATGTGCAATACGAAATCCACATGCAACACCTACACCACACCATATTATGTGCAATCTGTGAAATACTCTACTTACACCTTATTTGATCTTGATTTAATCCTACCTGCACCTTGTACATTGTACCTTGTTTTTTTATTACATTTTATTACATATTTTATTATATTGTTTATTATATTGTTTATTATATTGTTTATTATATTGTTTACTTCTTCCCCTGCACTTTTGCAACACTTTTTTACCATGTACTATTATTGCATGTTATTAGTACTTCTTGACTATCTCAGCGAGTCAACGGTTCTTCTGATCCTAAGCATTTCATTTCATTGTTGACCTTGTGTTGATTCTGCATATGACAAATAAACAATCTTGAATCTTGAATCTCTTTACTCCCTGTCTCCTCTCCTCTCTCACCTCCTAGCTCGTTCTTTCCTCTTGTCTCCTGTCTCCTCTCCTAGCTCCTCTCCTCTTTTGTCTCCTTTCTCCTCTCCTCTCTTGTCTCCTCTCTTGTCTCCTTGCTCTTTCTTTCCTCTTGTCTGCTTTCTCCTCTCCTAGCTCCTCTCCTCTCTTGCCTCCTGTCTCCTCTCCTCTCTCGCCTCCTAGCTCGTTCTTTCCTCTTGTCTCCTGTCTCTTCTCCTAGCTCCTCTCCTCTTTTGCCTCCTTTCTCCTCTCCTCTCTTGTCTCCTCTCTTGCTTCCTTGCTCTTTCTTTCCTCTTGTGTCCTCTCCTCTCTTGTCTCCTTGCTCTTTCTTTCCTCTTGTCTGCTTTCTCCTCTCCTAGCTCCTCTCCTCTCTTGCCTCCTTTCTCCTCTCCCCTCTTGTCTCCTAGCTCTTTCTTTCCTCTTGTCTCCTCGCTCCTCTCCTCTCTTGTCTCCTTGCTCCTTTCTTCCCTTTTCTCCTTGCTCTTTCTTTCTCTTTGTCTCCTCTCTCCTCTCCTAGCTCCTCTCTTCTCTCGCCTCCTAGCTTTCTTTCCTCTTGTCTCCTTCCTCCTCTCCTAGCTCCTCTCCCCTCTTGTCTCCTCTCCTCTCTCGCCTCCTTGCTCTTTCTTTCCTCTTGTCTCCTTTCTCCTCTCCTGTCTCCTCTCTTCCCTTGCTTCCTTGCTCTTTCTTTCCTCCTGTCTCCTCTCCTCTCTCCTCTTGCCTGCTAGCTTTCTTTCCTCTTGTCTCCTTCCTCCTCTCCTACCTCCTCTCCCCTCTTGTCTCCTATCTCCTTTCTTCTCTTGCCTCCTTGCTCTTTCTTTCCTCTTGCCTCCTTTCTCCTCTCCTCTCCTCTCTTTTCTCCTATCTCCTCTCCTCTCTCACCTTCTAGCTCTTTCTTTCCTCTTGTCTCCTCTCTCCTCTCCTCTCTTGTCTCCTATCTCCTTTCTTCCCTTGCCTCCTTGCTCTTTCTTTCCTCTTGTCTCCTCTCTCCTCTCCTAGCTCCTCTCCTCTCCTGTCTCCTCTCTTCTCTTGCCTCCTTGTTCTTTCTTTCCTCTTGTCTCCTCTCCCAGCTCCTCTCCTCTCTTGTCTCCCTATCTCCTTTCTTCCCTTTCCTCCTTGCTCTTTCTTTCCTCTTGTCTCCTCTCCTAGCTCCTCTCCTAGCTCCTCTCCTCTCTCCTCTCTTCTCTTGCCTCCTTGCTCGTTCTTTCCTCTTGTTTCCTCTCTCCTCTCCTCATGTCTCCTACCTCCTTTCTTCCCTTTCCTCCTTGCTCTTTCTTTTCCCTTTTGTCTCCTCTCTCCTCTCCTAGCTCCTCTCCCCTCTTGTCTCCTAGCTCCTTGCCTGTCGTAGCCTTGTTCCCTCTCTCTAATTATGCCCTGTGCTCTGTGCCTCTGTCAGCCTGTCCCCTGCAGTGAGATCCCTTATTGGGCTTTTTCTGTCTCTCCTTCCTCTCCTTCCTCTCCTTCCTCTCCTTTTTTTGCTCTGTCTACAAACCCTCTCCCTCTTTCTCTCTGCTCTCTCCTTCTTTCTTTCTCCCTTTAGTTTACCTCTTTTCTCTTTTCTCCCATCACCGCTTTCTCCGTCTCCTCGATCTTCCTCTTTTTCCACACCGCCCACCTCTTTTTCTCTACGTCTACCCCTCTTTTTCTTCCCCCCTCTGCCTTTCCTTCCTCCTGCTTCCCCCACCTCTTTGTCTCCTGCCTCGTAGCTTGTCTCCTACGTCATTTCCTCGCTCGCCTCCTCTCTCCTCACCTCCTGCCTCCTAGCAGGTCTCCTCTTTCCTTATCTCCTAGCTCTATACTGCCTCCTAGCTCCTCTCCTCTTCTCTCTCCTCTCTCAAGCCTCAAATAGTGATTCACTCCCTCGCTGGTCTCCTATCTCGCCTCCTACCTCGTCTCCTTACCTTGTCTACCTTACCTCCTACCTCCTCTTCTCTCTTGTCTCCTCTCTCCTCTCCTAGCTCCTCTCCTGTCTCCTCTCCTTTCTCCTCTCCTAGCTCCTCTCGTATCTTCTCTCATCTCCTTTCTCCTCTTCTAGCTCCTCTCCTCCTTTGTGTCATCTCCTCTCTTGTCTCCTTTCTCCTCTCCTAGCTCCTCTCCCCTCTGGCCTCCTAGCTCATCTCCTAGCTCCTCTCCTCTCTCGCCTCGTAACTCATCTTTTCTCTCGTCTCCTTTCTCCTCTCCTAGCTCCTCTTCCTTTTTCCTCTCCTAGCTCCTCTCCCCTTTTGTCTCCTAGCTCCTCTCCTCTCTCATCTCCTTTCTCCTGTCCTAGCTCCTCTCATCTCCTCTCTTGTCTCCTTTCTCCTCTCTTATCTCCTCTCTCCTCTCCTAGCTCCTCTCTCATCTCCTTTCTCCTCTCCTAGCTCCTCTCTCATCTCCTTTCTCCTCTCCTAGCTCATCTTGTCTCCTTTCTCCTCTCTTATCTCCTCTCCTCTCTTGTCTCCTTTCTCCTCTCTTATCTCATCTCCTCTCTTGTCTCCTTTCTCCTCTCCTAGCTCATCTTGTCTCCTTTCTCCTCTCTTATCTCCTCTTGTCTCCTCTCTTGTCTCATTTCTCCTCTCCTAGCTCCTCTTGTCTCCTTTCTCCTCTCTTATCTCCTCTCGTCTCCTCTCTCATCTTGTTTCTCCTCTTATCTCCTCTCGTCTCCTCTCATCTCCTCTCTTGTCTCCTTTCTCCTCTCCTAGCTCCTCTTGTCTCCTTTCTCCTGTCTTATCTCCTCTCGTCTCCTCTCTCCTCTTGTTTCTCCTCTTATCTCCTCTCGTCTCCTATCGTCTTCTCTCTTGTCTCCTTTCTCCTCTCCTAGCTCCTCTTGTCTCCTTTCTCCTCTCTTATCTCATCTCCTCTCTTGTCTCCTTTCTCCTCTCCTAGCTCCTCTCGTCTCCTCTCTCATCTCCTTTCTCCTCTCCTAGCTCCTCTCGCCTCCTCTCTTGACTCCTTTCTCCTCTTCTAGCTCCTCTTGTCTCCTTTCTCCTCTATCTCATCTCCTCTCTTGTCTCCTTTCTCCTCTCTTATCTCCTCTCATCTCCTCTCTTATCTCCTTTCTCCTCTCTTATCTCCTCTCTCCTCTCCTAGCTCCTCTCTCATCTCCTTTCTCCTCTCCTAGCTCCTCTCTCATCTCCTTTCTCCTCTCCTAGCTCATCTTGTCTCCTTTCTCCTCTCTTATCTCCTCTCCTCTCTTGTCTCCTTTCTCCTCTCTTATCTCCTCTCATCTCCTCTCTTGTCTCCTTTCTCCTCTCTTATCTCCTCTCATCTCCTCTCTTGTCTCCTTTCTCCTCTCCTAGCTCCTCTTGTCTCCTTTCTCCTCTCTTATCTCCTCTCGTCTCCTCTCGTCTCCTTTCTCCTCTCCTAGCTCCTCTTGTCTCCTTTCTCCTGTCTTATCTCCTCTCGTCTCCTCTCTCATCTTGTTTCTCCTCTTATCTCCTCTCGTCTCCTCTCATCTCCTCTCTTGTCTCCTTTCTCCTCTCCTAGCTCCTCTTGTCTCCTTTCTCCTGTCTTATCTCCTCTCGTCTCCTCTCTCATCTTGTTTCTCCTCTTATCTCCTCTTGTCTCCTCTCGTCTTCTCTCTTGGCTCCTTTCTCCTCTCCTAGCTCCTCTTGTCTCCTTTCTCCTCTCTTATCTCATCTCCTCGCTTGTCTCCTTTCTCCTCTCCTAGCTCCTCTTGTCTCCTTTCTCCTCTCTTATCTCCTCTCGTCTCCTCTCTTGTCTCCGTTCTCCTCTCCTAGCTCCTCTTGCCTCCTTTCTCTTCTCTTATCTCATCTCCTCTCTTTTCTCCTTTCTCCTCTCCTAGCTCCTCTTGTCTCCTTTCTCCTCTCTTATCTCATCTCCTCTCTTGTCTCCTTTCTCCTCTCTTATCTCCTCTCGTCTCCTCTCTTATCTCCTTTCTCCTCTTCTAGCTCCTCTTGTCTTCTTTCTCCTCTCTTATCTCCTCTCCTCTATTGTCTCCTTTCTCCTCTCATCTCCTCTCTTGTCTCCTTTCTCCTCTCTTATCTCCTCTCCTCTCCTCTCTTGTCTCCTTTCTCCTCTCCTAGCTCCTCTTGATTCTTTCTCTCTCTCCTTTCCTCTCTCTCTCTCTCTCTGCTTTTGTGTGTTTTAGTCAGATGTTCCGTCAGAGAAACTTTAAACATGTTTGTGGCTCATTGTTGGAGCAGGAGGTCATTCACTGTGTTTGTGTCAAAACAAAATCCAACTAAAGTCTAATTATATTTTATTTCAGCCTGACACATAAAGCAGTAATTACTCACTCACTTTCCTGCAATTTTCTGCATTATTCATTTCCTATCTCGCCTCCTAGCTCCACCTCCTTGTCTCCTAGTTTGTCTCCTCTCTCTCCACTCCCTAGCTGGTCTCCTATCTCGCCTCCTAGATCACCTCCTTGTCTCCTAGTTTGTCTCCTCTCTCTCCACTTCCTATTGGTCTCCTATCTCGACTCCTAGATTGCCTCCTTGTCTCCTAGTTTGTTTCCTTTCTCTTCACTCCCTAGCTGGTCTCCTATCTCGCCTCCTAGCTCACCCCCGTGTCTCATAGTTTGTCTCCTCACTCTTCACTCCCTAGCTGGTCTCCTATCTTACCTCCTACCTCACCTCCTACCTCGTCTCCTACCTTCTCTCCTCTCTCTTCACTCCATAGCTGGTCTCCTATCTCACCTCCTAGCTCACTTCCTTGTCTCCTAATTTGTCTCCTCTCTCTCCACTCCCGAGCTGGTCTCCTATCTTGCCTCCTAGCTCACTTCCTAGCTCACCTCCTTGTCTCCTAGTTTGTCTCCTCTCTCTTCAGTCCCTAGCTGGTCTCCTATCTCGCCTCCTACTTTGTCTCCTCTCTTCTCTCCTCTTAGCAGGTCTCCTTTTTCCTCATCTCCTAGCGCACCTCCTTTCTTATCTCCTTGCTCGCCATCTTTCTTATTTCCTAGCTCCTCTCCTCTCTTGTCTCCTTTCTTATCTCCTAGCTCACCTCCTTTCTTATCTCCTAACTCATCTCCTTTCTTATCTCCTACCACGCCTCCTTTCTTATCTCCTAGCTCGCCTCCTTTCTCATCTCCTGGCTTGCCTCCTTTCTTATCTCCTAGCTCGCCTCCTTTCTTATCTCCTGGCTCGTCTCCTTTCTTATCTCCTAGCTTGTCTCCTTTCTTATCTCCTGGCTCGTCTCCTTTCTTATCTCCTAGCTCGCCTCCTTTCTTATCTCCTAACTCGTCTCCTTTCTTATCTCCTAGCTCGCCTCCTTTCTTATCTCCTAGCTCGCCTCCTTTCTCACCAGAATCTGAATATGAGGATTTAAGAAAAGTCAAAGTGCTTCTTCTGAAACGTTGCACTTGATTGTGGCAGGTGAAATCCTCCCGTCGCTCAGACTCCGAGCGACTCGACCGACGAGGCGACTAAAGGACCGTCTTTGTTCGTTCAAGACATTTGTGGATCAATATGTTCATTTAAATTAGTGCTGTCAGGCGATTAAAAAAATTAATGTAATTAATTACAGAATTTCTAATTACAGAATTTGTAATTAATTAATCCAGCGTTTTTCAACCTTCAGGTGGCGTCCCCACGTGGGGTCACCTAGAATTGTCCTGAAGTGTCCGGAGCAGTGCACTCACCATAACTAGTGACGGGCAGATGAGCCGGAGCTCCGGAGTCTCACAGCCGCCGCTCACGTGACCAAAGTGTCCAAGTTAGGGATATTTATTTATTTTTAATTCTGAGATAACATTTTATACATGTTATTTTATACATGTATCTTCATGCCCATGGCAGAAGATACATCGAGGCCTGTTGTGACGTGAGCCGTCCTCCTGTGGACCCACCACCCGCGGGAGGATTCATGGGGGCTGGTGCATTGTGTTCTGGGCAGCAGAACACTGCTTGGACTGCTGCCCCTGCGACCCAGAAAATGGAAAAGTGGAAGAAAATGAATGAATGAATGAATGAAAATCATGCAAAATGAATTTTTGAATGTCTTCTTTTATTTTCAAAACGTGTTTTGACTCCTGATTTTTTTTTTTTTTTTTTTTTTCAATTTCAATTTGCTTTTTATAGTGTAACATTTTTTTTAAATAATGTAACATTGTGTTCTGCGTCCTGATTGGCTAAGGGACCTTTGCCGATTGATGTTATAGATGGAGGACGCGGGGGGACGTGGGGGGGGGACTAAACCAGGACTAGACCAGGTCTAAACCAGGATTAAACCACGGCGTGCGGCTCTTTGCCTGGTTTGGTGCGGCTCTTTGCCTGGTTTGGTGCGGCTCTTTGCCTGGTTTGGTGCGGCTCTTTGCCTGGTTTGGTGCGGCTCTTTGCCTGGTTTGGTGCGGCTCTTGCGTTGGTTCATGTGGAGGTTTGATGTGCTCTGCTCCTCCTTCTCAGGACCGTGGACATGGTCCCAAGGAGGAGGCACAGTTTGGACACGGGTCTGGTGCTCGCAGCCCCGGGTGGGACGTGCGGTCTCGCGCCGTCATGCTGCTCTACCCCCCCCCCCACACACACACTTCACTATTAATACATTTTGTTGAAAATCTACGAAAGTTTGAGTGTTTAAACGAGAGAGAAATGTGAGAAAAGGTTAATTGGAGGGAGAATACTGTACTGACAAATATCGGTCGTTAATATCGGCCCACTTTTACACATCGGGCCGATACCGATGTTAATGCCGATATATCGTGCATCCCTTATCAGTCCCCCCCCCGCTGCTTCGCTCTGCGTGTCAATCGCTTCAGTGTGTCGAAGCGTTTCATTGGCTCAGCGAATGTTCCGCTCTGTGATTGGTTCAGAGCGCTTCAGAGTGTTCAACGCGCTTCCTCGGTTTGACAAGTGCTAAACTGCTACAGTATAAAAGATGCACCAATATTTCTTAAAAATGTTGTGTAGTGAGGAGTATTGTGTGACGTTAGTGGTGATTTTGGTGACTTCTGGCGACTTTTGGCATTCGTTTCATTTTTGATGGCGTCTACAAGTGGAAAAAAGCGATCCATTCCCATCCATCCATTTGGGAACGTCCCAAATCCTGGGTTGTGTGTTGGTTTGCAATGGTTAAATTTGTCCACTAGAGGTCAGTGTTTCTCCGAGGCCTCAGACACGTCGAACCATTTGACACAATATTGTGACTGAGGCTGAGACTGAAACAGGATGAAAAAGTCTATGGGGTTGCCAGAAATGTGTGATGTCAAAATGGGGCCAAAAAAGGTTGGGAACCACTGAATTAATCTAATTAATCGCATTTTAATCTCGAGAGAGAGAGAGTGAGAGAGAACCCACTTTGCGATTGAGTTCGTAAGTTTTTCTGTGGTTGCTTTGGTCATTCGATTCCCAAATTCTGCGAGAGTGGTTTGTTGGTTTGTTTGGTTTGGTGGTTTGTTGGTTTGGTGGTTTGTTGGTTTGGTGGTTTGTTTGGTTTGGTGGTTTGTTGGTTTGGTGATTTGTTGGTTTGTTTGGTTGGGTGGTTTGGTGGTTTGTTGGTTTGTTGGTTTGGTGAAGTGCGCTCACGCTCGCTCTATCACCGGTAACGATGGAACTTGTCCGGACGTGTTTATCGTTCAATTGATCCGTCAGGCTGGAGCAGCTTTGGTGATCGGAAAATTCTTTTGGACAAAAGCTCCAAATCACAGCGTTCTTGTTGATCGTCCCGTCTTCGTTCTTTTTATAAATAAACTCGCCGTTCAAAGGCCCTGGCAGCGATTCGCTCGCCAAATTTAAAATGCACATTGAATTGCCGCTCATAATTAATTGCGTTATTTTTATAACGTGTTAATTTGCAGTGTAATTAATTAATCTAATTAACGCATTAAACTGACAGCCCTGATTTAAATCAGAACAATTTTGTAAACTTTTCACATCTTTTCACCATGTCATAGTTGTCGGTTTCTTGTTCTTTTTATCTTTTATCTTTTGTTTTTTTGTTCCCTCTGTTATAGATTATATTGATGAGTGAGCGACCGGGCCCAAACGACTCGCTCTGGGATGAAATGATTCTTGTTTACGTGCAGCGCCCCCTTTGACATTTGAAGGTCAGCGCGTCCAAACGGGACAATAACATTAGAATGAAATAAAAGCCCAACACGAGTCTGCGGGTTTGGCTCGTGTTTCTGATCCGAGCGCTCATGTTTTATTGTTTTATGACATCGTCTGGCGTCGTATCCAGTGCGGCCACAGTAAACATAATGTCAGCTAGCATGCCAACCACATACTTCCTGATTTTCTGATATGATTATAATTAAACACAGACACAACGCAGTGCTTATGGTTAATACTTTTTACTTTTAATTCACTACGTTAACTTTTTCATTTTACTTTTTACATTTTTTAAAGTATTTATGTATTTATTTTTTATTTTATTTACATAATTTTTTTATTTTACTTTTTACTTTTTCATTACTTTTTGTTTTACTTTTTTTAATCTATTTTTTATTATTATTATTAATTTTTTTTTTTTTACATTTTACTTTTTCATTATTTTTTTTTTATTTTAAATGTATTTATTTATTTCTTATAAAATAAATAAAAGTCCACACAGAAAGGCTCGGGCATCCCAAATCTTACGGCCATACCAACCGAATCCAGAACCTTCTTGCTGTGAAGCATGAGTGCTAGCCACTCAGCCACCGTGCCGCCTAGTTTGGTTCTATTTTGTTCCTTGGTTAGTCCTGGATTAGTTCTAGTTTACTGCTGATTTAGTCCTGGTTTAGTTCTGTCTTAGTCCTGATTTAGCCCTGGTTTGGTCCTGGTTTGGTCCTGATTTAGTCCTGATTTAGTCCTGGTTTAGTACTGGTTTTAATCCTGGTTTGGTCCTAATTTATTGCTGGTTTAGTCCTAGTTTGGTCCTAGTTTAGTCCTAGTTTATTGCTGATTTAGTTCTGATTTAGTTCTGGTTTAGTCCTGGTTTAGTACTGGTTTTAATCCTGGTTTGGTCCTAATTTATTGCTGGTTTATTCCTGGTTTGGTCCTGGTTTAGTACTGGTTTAGTCCTGGTTTGGTCCTAGTTTGGTCCTAGTTTAGTCCTAGTTTATTGCTGATTTAGTTCTGATTTAGTTCTGGTTTAGTCCTGGTTTAAACCTGTTTCGTTTTAGTCCCAGTTTTTTAGTCCAGTTTCGTCCCGTGCGATTTGTGCAAATGAACACAGCTGTAATGTTCCACCGTTTAGTCACGCTCACTTCTTCCTTGGGCTAAAATCTCTTTGTGATTTAAAAATAAAATTCCACTTTTTAATAAACGATCTTCTCCGTTCCCTCCGGTCCAAACTCTGTGAATGCTAAAAGTACAGTCCGTGCTCGGCAGACACCAAACTCATTTACACACATAATAAAACGTAATCAAACAAAACGGCCGTCCCTCCTCCCGCTCGTCTCCGCAAAGGTCACGACAAACGAATGTGCCGTATTAGCTGCCATGGCAACATACATCATGCTAATATTGGCACGGGCTCGAGCTAATTCCAGAGATTCACTGTTTACTCCAATCCTGATTTAGTCCTGGTTTAATCCTGGTTTAATCCTGGTTTAGTCCTGGTTTAATCCTGGTTTAGTCCTGGTTTAATCCTGGTTTAGTCCTGGTTTAATCCTGGTTTAGTCCTGGTTTAGTCCTGGTTTAGTCCTGGTTTAGTCCTGGTTTAATCCTGGTTTAATCCTGGTTTAATCTTGGTTTAATTCTGGTTTAGTCCTGGTTTAGTCCTAGTTTAGTCCTGCTTTAGTCCTGTCTTAGTCCTTTTGTAGTCCTGGTTTAGTCCTGTTTTAGTCCTGTTTTAGTCCCGCTTTAGTCCCGTTTTAGTCCTGCTTTAGTCCTGTTTTAGTCCATTTGTAGTCCTGGTTTAGTCCTGTTTTAGTCCTGTTTTAGTCCCGCTTTAGTCCCGTTTTAGTCCTGCTTTAGTCCTGTTTTAGTCCTGTTTTAGTCCTGCTTTAGTCCTTTTTTAATCCCGTTTTAGTCCTGTTTTAGTCCTGTTTTAGTCCTGTTTTAGTCCTGTTTTAGTCCCACTTTAGTCCCGTTTTAGTCCCGTTTTAGTCCCGTTTTAGTCCTGTTTTAGTCCTGTATTAGTCCCGCTTTAGTCCCGTTTTAGTCCTGCTTTAGTCCTGTTTTAGTCCCGTTTTAGTCCTGCTTTAGCCCTGTTTTAGCCCTGTTTTAGCCCTGTTTTAGTCCTGCTTTAGCCCTGTTTTAGTCCCGTTTTAGTCCTGTTTTAGTCCTGTTTTAGTCCCGTTTTAGTCCCCTTTTAGTCCTGTTTTAGTCCTGTTTTAGTCCTGTTTTAGTCCTGTTTTAGTCCCGTTTTAGTCCCGTTTTAGTCCTGTTTTAGTCCCGTTTTAGTCCTGTTTTAGTCCTGTTTTAGTCCCGTTTTAGTCCCCTTTTAGTCCTGTTTTAGTCCTGTTTTAGTCCTGCTTTAGCCCTGTTTTAGTCCCGTTTTAGTCCTGTTTTAGTCCTGTTTTAGTCCCCTTTTAGTCCCCTTTTAGTCCTGTTTTAGTCCTGTTTTAGTCCTGCTTTAGTCCTGTTTTAGTCCCGTTTTAGTCCCGTTTTAGTCCTGTTTTAGTCCTGTTTTAGTCCCGTTTTAGTCCCGTTTTAGTCCTGTTTTAGTCCCGTTTTAGTCCCCTTTTAGTCCTGTTTTAGTCCCGTTTTAGTCCTGTTTTAGTCCCGTTTTAGTCCCCTTTTAGTCCTGTTTTAGTCCCGTTTTAGTCCTGTTTTAGTCCTGTTTTAGTCCTGCTTTAGCCCTGTTTTAGTCCCGTTTTAGTCCCGTTTTAGTCCTGTTTTAGTCCTGCTTTAGTCCTGTTTTAGTCCTGCTTTAGCCCTGTTTTAGTCCCGTTTTAGTCCTGTTTTAGTCCTGTTTTAGTCCCGTTTTAGTCCCGTTTTAGTCCCGTTTTAGTCCTGTTTTAGTCCTGTTTTAGTCCTGCTTTAGTCCCGTTTTAGTCCCGTTTTAGTCCCGTTTTAGTCCTGTTTTAGTCCTGTTTTAGTCCCGTTTTAGTCCCGTTTATTTCTGTTTTAGTCCCGTTTTAGTCCCCTTTTAGTCCTGTTTTAGTCCCGTTTTAGTCCCGTTTTAGCCCTGTTTTAGTCCCGTTTTAGTCCTGTTTTAGTCCTGTTTTAGTCCCGTTTTAGTCCTGTTTTAGTCCTGTTTTAGTCCCCTTTTAGTCCTGTTTTAGTCCCGTTTTAGTCCTGTTTTAGTCCCGTTTTAGCCCTGTTTTAGCCCTGTTTTAGTCCTGTTTTAGTCCCCTTTTAGTCCCCTTTTAGTCCTGTTTTAGTCCCGTTTTAGTCCTGTTTTAGTCCTGTTTTAGTCCTGCTTTAGCCCTGTTTTAGTCCCGTTTTAGTCCCCTTTTAGTCCTGTTTTAGTCCTGTTTTAGTCCTGCTTTAGTCCTGTTTTAGTCCTGCTTTAGCCCTGTTTTAGTCCCGTTTTAGTCCTGTTTTTTGTCCTGTTTTAGTCCCGTTTTAGTCCCCTTTTAGTCCTGTTTTAGTCCCGTTTTAGTCCTGTTTTAGTCCCGTTTTAGTCCCGTTTTAGTCCTGTTTTAGTCCTGCTTTAGTCCTGTTTTAGTCCTGCTTTAGCCCTGTTTTAGTCCCGTTTTAGTCCTGTTTTAGTCCTGTTTTAGTCCTGTTTTAGTCCCGTTTTAGTCCCGTTTTAGTCCTGTTTTAGTCCCGTTTTAGTCCCGTTTTAGTCCTGTTTTAGTCCTGTTTTAGTCCCGTTTTAGTCCCGTTTTAGTCCTGTTTTAGTCCCGTTTTAGTCCCGTTTTAGTCCTGTTTTAGTCCCGTTTTAGTCCCGTTTTAGTCCTGTTTTAGTCCTGTTTTAGTCCTGTTTTAGTCCTGTTTTAGTCCCGTTTTAGTCCCGTTTTAGTCCCGTTTTAGTCCTGTTTTAGTCCTGTTTTAGTCCTGTTTTAGTCCCGTTTTAGTCCCGTTTTAGTCCTGTAGACAGATCTCGCTTGTTGTGGCATTTGTCGGCCCGTTGTCTTTTATAAACTCTGTAAATCTGATGGAAAAGACGCTCTGAGTTTATCTTCAGAATAAACAGGAGCATAACTACGACTGCGTGTACAGTTACCATGGCGACACAAAGCACACGTTAGCACACACTGTCTGCTCAGATTAAAGTCTCACTCGAGTAACAGAGCTTCAGACAGAGCAGTGCGTACAGTTAGCATCACATTTTTACTGTGCATGACTTTCATCCATGTTCCATGCCTGGAATGTTCCACAGTAGGGCATTAAACACATTGACCTTGTATTCGTTTAATTGTTTTTATGGCTTAACCTTCCTCTTGTGTTAGGGTCGCCACCGACCCGTTTTAGTTTTTAAATGCATAAAATAATCACTTAAAATTTGTTTATTGCATCAAGGCTTTTTGACTTTGTCAGGAACCTTGATTTCAACAAAATTCAACAAAAACATTTTTTTTCACTGCATTATAAAATGCTCTAGTTGAAATTATGTCCTTTGTAGTGTTAGGGTCGGTTTCGACCCGGTTATAAAAATAAGATTATAAAGCAATAATTAGAGCCAAAATTGAAATCATAAATGCATTGTCAGCCAACACAATGACAGCCACCTCCTCCCCCAATCATGTGAGCTTCTGGGGATGCTCATTTGTCCAGGATTGCTGAAAAAAACAAAAAAAAACAAAGATGAGCATGTCCAGACACGTCAGGTCACTTCACTCATTTGACTTGGAGAGGGCACATCTCCAATTTGCAGCATACAAAAATGAAAAGATTTACGGTGAGCGAAGCTCGAGATTACATTTTTGGAGAAAATGAGGGAGAAGACACAGATCAGCATAGTGATGCAGAGGAGCAAGTTTCTGAGGAAGAGGACAATGTGGAGTACCAGCCAGAAGACACAGACACATCTGAGTCTGATGCTGGTGCTCACCCAGCACTTCATCCACATCATCAGCAACACAGAGAGAATCTGCATCAGCATCCTCCTCAGCCAGCCCTGCCTCAACACCAACCAGAAGAGCCACGGCCACAGCACCAACCAGAAGAGCCACGGCCACAACACCAACCAGAACAACCACGGCCACAACCCCCCCTGAGACCACCTGATTCTAAAAGAAAGAGGTATCAGGTCTGCCCAAGGAATAAAGACAGAAAGACAAACATATTGTGTTTCCAATGCAAGAAATATCTCTGCAAAGAACACACAAAAAGTGTCACTTTTTGCCACACATGCATCTAAACACACACACACACACCTACACACACCTACACACACACACACACACCTACACACACACACACACACACACACACACACAAGTTCTTGCACACAGATACTTTTTTTTAACTCTGATTTAGCGTTCTAATAGTTTTGGAAGTAATAATTGATTTCTATTGGTTTGATTTGTTTGATTGGTTGTTTGAACTTGTAATTCAATATTTTGTGTTATAACCTGTTCTGTGTTTCAAGGTGTTTATATTAAAGTTCTATTGCTGACATTTTTTTGTTTTTTTGAATTTTCTTGAAGAAAATATATATGGGTCGAAAATGACCCATAACACCATAGATGTTACTATAGTTATTAATTTTAAAATGAAAAAATAAATCAAGCAAATTCATTTCAGAGATGTGTTCTATACCCCTTAGCAATATTCTGGTAACACAACATCCTTTCATTTATTTATATTATTTTCTTGAGGTTAATTTTTCTTTTTTTTAATTGAAATCGAGAGGTATACTAATAACAATAAAAAGGCCCAGAGACCCACAACAAAAATATTAAACCCAACATTTTCATGGATAAGGAAGCCTAACAAGGTAACCAAGAGATGAGAAAAAAAACTGGAATTTAAGTTTTTATTTTTAGTGTATTTTAAAGCTGATTTAAGACACGGGTCGAAACCGACCCGTTAACACCGGGGATGGTAACAGAAAACTAACACAGGAGGAAGGTTAAAATAGGTGGAAAAACATGAATTCTTTCTGTGAGCGAGGACGCCTCTCCACAGATCGGACCAGTAACTTACATCCATCTGATGGCGTTACCCGTTTGTCTCCATGACGATAGAACTGTTTAATACCACAGACTGTGTGATAGACAGATGGATACATAGATCAACAAGCCTGGTTTAGTCCTGGTTTGGTCCTGGTTTAGTTCTGCTTTAGTCCTTGTTTAGTCCTGGTTTGGTCCTGGTTTAGTCCTGGTTTAGTGCTGCTTTAGTCCTGGTCTCGTCCTGGTTTAGTCCTAGTTTAGTCCTGTTTTAGTCCTGGCTTGGTCCTAGTTTGGTCCTGGTTTGATGCTGGTTTAGTTCTGCTTTAGTCCTTGTTTAGTCCTGGTTTGGTGCTGGTTTAGTCCTGGTTTAGCCCTGGTTTGGTCCTGGTTTAGTCCTGCTTTAGTCCTGGTCTCGTCCTGGTTTAGTCCTAGTTTAGTCCTGTTTTAGTCCTGGCTTGGTCTTAGTTTGGTCCTGGTTTGATGCTGGTTTAGTCCTGGTTTAGTCCTGTTTTAGTCCTGGTTTAGTCCGGATTTGGTCCTGGTGTGGTACTGGATTAGTCCTGGTTTAGACCTGGTTTAGTCCTGGTTTAGACCTGTTTTAGTCCTGGTTTAGTCCTGGTTTAGTCCTGTTTTAGTCCTTGTTTAGTCCTGGTTTAGTCCTGGTTTAGTCCTTGTTTAGTCCTTGTTTAGTCCTGTTTTAGTCCTGTTTTAGTCCTGGTTTAGTCCTGGTTTAGTCCTTGTTTAGTCCTTGTTTTAGTCCTGTTTTAGTCCTGGTTTAGTCCTGGTTTAGTCCTGGTTTAGTCCTGTTTTACTCCTGTTTTAGTCCTGGTTTAGTCCTGGTTTAGTCCTGTTTTAGTCCTGGTTTAGTCCTGGTTTAGTCCTGGTTTAGTCCTGGTTTAGTCCTGGTTTAGTCCTGTTTTAGTCCTGGTTTAGTCCTTGTTTAGTCCTGGTTTAGTCCTTGTTTAGTCCTGTTTTAGTCCTGGTTTAGTCCTGTTTTAGTCCTGGTTTAGTCCTTGTTTAGTCCTGTTTTAGTCCTGTTTTAGCCCTGGTTTAGCCCTGGTTTAGTCCTTGTTTAGTCCTGTTTTAGTCCTGGTTTAGTCCTGGTTTAGTCCTGGTTTAGTCCTGTTTTACTCCTGTTTTAGTCCTGGTTTAGTCCTGGTTTAGTCCTGTTTTAGTCCTGGTTTAGTCCTGGTTTAGTCCTGGTTTAGTCCTGGTTTAGTCCTGGTTTAGTCCTGTTTTAGTCCTGGTTTAGTCCTTGTTTAGTCCTGTTTTAGTCCTGTTTTAGTCCTGGTTTAGTCCTTGTTTAGTCCTGTTTTAGTCCTGTTTTAGCCCTGGTTTAGCCCTGGTTTAGTCCTGGTTTAGTCCTTGTTTAGTCCTTGTTTAGTCCTGTTTTAGTCCTGTTTTAGTCCTGGTTTAGTCCTGGTTTAGTCCTTGTTTAGTCCTTGTTTTAGTCCTGTTTTAGTCCTGGTTTAGTCCTGGTTTAGTCCTGGTTTAGTCCTGTTTTACTCCTGTTTTAGTCCTGGTTTAGTCCTGGTTTAGTCCTGTTTTAGTCCTGGTTTAGTCCTGGTTTAGTCCTGGTTTAGTCCTGGTTTAGTCCTGGTTTAGTCCTGTTTTAGTCCTGGTTTAGTCCTTGTTTAGTCCTGGTTTAGTCCTTGTTTAGTCCTGTTTTAGTCCTGTTTTAGACCTGTTTTAGTCCTGGTTTAGTCCTGGTTTAGTCCTAGTTTAGTCCTGGTTTAGTCCTGGTTTAGTCCTAGTTTAGTCCTGGTTTAGTCCTAGTTTAGTCCTGGTTTAGTCCTGGTTTAGTCCTAGTTTAGTCCTGGTTTAGTCCTAGTTTAGTCCTGCTTTAGTCCTGGTTTAGTCCTTGTTTAGTCCTAGTTTAGTCCTGGTTTAGTCCTAGTTTAGTCCTGGTTTAGTCCTAGGTTAGTTCTGGTTTAGTCCTAGTTTAGTCCTAGGTTAGTTCTGGTTTAGTCCTAGTTTAGTCCTGGTTTAGTCCTGGTTTAGTCCTGGTTTAGTCCTAGTTTAGTCCTAGTTTAGTCCTGGTTTAGTCCTGGTTTAGTCCTGGTTTAGTCCTAGTTTAGTCCTGGTTTAGTCCTGGTTTAGACCTGGTTTAGTCCTGGTTTAGTCCTGGTTTAGTCCTGGTTTAGTCCTGGTTTAGACCTGGTTTAGTCCTGGTTTAGACCTGGTTTAGTCCTGGTTTAGCCCTGGTTTAGCCCTGGTTTAGCCCTGGTTTAGACCTGGTTTAGACCTGGTTTAGTCCTGGTTTAGGCCTGGTTTAGCCCTGGTTTAGCCCTGGTTTAGACCTGGTTTAGTCCTGGTTTAGCCCTGGTTTAGTCCTTGTTTAGTCCTGGTTTAGTCCTGGTTTAGTCCTTGTTTAGTCCTTGTTTAGTCCTGTTTTAGTCCTGTTTTAGTCCTGGTTTAGTCCTGGTTTAGTCCTTGTTTAGTCCTTGTTTTAGTCCTGTTTTAGTCCTGGTTTAGTCCTGGTTTAGTCCTGTTTTACTCCTGTTTTAGTCCTGGTTTAGTCCTGGTTTAGTCCTGTTTTAGTCCTGGTTTAGTCCTGGTTTAGTCCTGGTTTAGTCCTGGTTTAGTCCTGGTTTAGTCCTGTTTTAGTCCTGGTTTAGTCCTTGTTTAGTCCTGGTTTAGTCCTTGTTTAGTCCTGTTTTAGTCCTGGTTTAGTCCTGTTTTAGTCCTGGTTTAGTCCTTGTTTAGTCCTGTTTTAGTCCTGTTTTAGCCCTGGTTTAGCCCTGGTTTAGTCCTGTTTTAGTCCTGTTTTAGACCTGTTTTAGTCCTGGTTTAGTCCTGGTTTAGTCCTAGTTTAGTCCTGGTTTAGTCCTGGTTTAGTCCTAGTTTAGTCCTGGTTTAGTCCTAGTTTAGTCCTGGTTTAGTCCTGGTTTAGTCCTAGTTTAGTCCTGGTTTAGTCCTAGTTTAGTCCTGCTTTAGTCCTGGTTTAGTCCTTGTTTAGTCCTGGTTTAGTCCTGGTTTAGTCCTAGTTTAGTCCTGGTTTAGTCCTAGTTTAGTTCTGGTTTAGTCCTAGTTTAGTCCTAGTTTAGTCCTGGTTTAGTCCTAGTTTAGTCCTGGTTTAGTCCTGGTTTAGTCCTTGTTTAGTCCTAGTTTAGTCCTAGTTTAGTCCTGGTTTAGTCCTGGTTTAGTCCTGGTTTAGTCCTAGTTTAGTCCTGGTTTAGTCCTGGTTTAGACCTGGTTTAGTCCTGGTTTAGTCCTGGTTTAGTCCTGGTTTAGACCTGGTTTAGACCTGGTTTAGTCCTGGTTTAGACCTGGTTTAGTCCTGGTTTAGCCCTGGTTTAGCCCTGGTTTAGTCCTGGTTTAGACCTGGTTTAGTCCTGGTTTAGGCCTGGTTTAGCCCTGGTTTAGTCCTGGTTTAGACCTGGTTTAGTCCTGGTTTAGCCCTGGTTTAGCCCTGGTTTAGCCCTGGTTTAGTCCTGGTTTAGCCCTGGTTTAGTCCTGGTTTAGCCCTGGTTTAGTCCTGGTTTAGACCTGGTTTAGACCTGGTTTAGGCCTGGTTTAGCCCTGGTTTAGTCCTGGTTTAGTCCTGGTTTAGCCCTGGTTTAGCCCTGGTTTAGCCCTGGTTTAGTCCTGGTTTAGCCCTGGTTTAGTCCTGGTTTAGTCCTGGTTTAGTCCTGGTTTAGAATCCTGTATGAGTCTGACAGCTGCAGGTACAAAAAGAGGTGACGTTTTTTCATGACAAAGTGAATTAGAGCCAGAGTGGATGGAGCCGGAAGCGCGTCCATGGTCACGTCCTGTTGGGAGACGAGCACTTTCACCGTGTCCATTTACAAATACAGTCTGTGATTTATACGGCCGAGCGCTAATTCAAGCACAGCCCGACGACTCAAATAGAGTTTTTGTTGGTCCTCCGGCGGCGAGCAGATCTACGGCGGAGAGCGAGCGCGCTGGCATTTAGCTGCACATTCTCTTTTATGAGCGCCGTAAATCCGACGGAGGAGATGACGGAGGAGCTGACGGAGGAGATGAGAGTTTGTCTTCGGAATGTCACCACAGCAGGTCGTGACGGAGCAGACGCCGGAGGTGGAATGGATCAGTGTTTAGGTCTTTAGAGTCCGCCCTGAAAGTTCACAAGGACCTGACGACGGTCCAAAAGAGGACAGAGGTGATTTAAGAGGACGCAGACCTGATATCCTGATTTAGACCTGGGTTAGTACTGGTTTAGTCCTGGTTTAGTCCTGATTTGATCCTCTTTTTGCCCTGGTTTGGCCCTTGTTTTGTCCTGGTTTGGTCCTGGTCCTGGTTTGGTCCTGGTTTGATCCTGGTCCTGGTTTAATCCTGGTTTAGTCCTTGTTTTGTTCTGGGTTGGTCCTGATTTGGTGCTGGTTTACCCCTGGTTTGGTCCTGGTTTAATCCTTGTTTGGTCCTGGTTTAATCCTGGTTTAATCCTGGATTAATCCTGGTTTGGTCCTGGTTTAGACCTGGTTTAGTCCTAGTTTGGTCCTAGTTTAGACCTGGATTAATCCTGGTTTGGTCCTGGTTTAATCCTGGATTAATCCTGGTTTGGTCCTGGTTTAATCCTGGATTAATCCTGGTTTGGTCCTGGTTTAATCCTGGTTTAATCCTGGTTTGGTCCTGGTTTAGTTCTGGTTTGGTCCTGGTTTGGTCCTGGTTTAATCCTGGTTTAATCCTGGTTTGGTCCTGGTTTAGTCCTGATTTGGTCCTGGTTTGGTCCTGGTTTAGTTCTGGTTTAGTTCTGGTTTGGTCCTGGTTTAGTTCTGGTTTAGTTCTGGTTTAGTCCTGATTTGGTCCTGGTTTAATCCTTGTTTGGTCCTGGTTTAGTTCTGGTTTGGTCCTGGTTTAGTTCTGGTTTAGTTCTGGCTTGGTCCTGATTTGGTCCTGGTTTAATCCTTGTTTTGTCCTGGTTTAGTTCTGGTTTGGTCCTGGTTTAGTTCTGGTTTGGTCCTGGTTTAGTCCTGATTTGATCTTGGCACTGGCTTAGTCCTGGTTTAGAAACATTTGGAAGTATAAATACAGTGTTAATACATGGAATATTTGATTATTAATATATTAATATTTGGAAGGATAAAAACAGGGACTTTGCTCGGATCTGTTTATGTTCAAAATATTAGTATTTTATTATTTTTATTCATTGATTTTCTCTTAAACCAGGTCTAAACCAGGACTAAACCAGGACTAAACCAGGACTAAACCAGGTCTAAACCAGGACTAAACTGGGTCTAAACCGGGACTAAACCAGGACTAAACCGGGTCTAAACCAGGACTAAACCAGGTCTAAACCAGGACTAAACCGGGTCTAAACCGGGACTAAACCAAGACTAAACCAGGTCTAAACCAGGACTAAACCAGGACTAAACCGGGTCTAAACCGGGACTAAACCAGGACTAAACCAGGACTAAACCAGGTCTAAATCAGGTCTAAACCAGGTCTAAACCGGGTCTAAACCAAGTCTAAACCAGGTCTAAACCAGGTCTAAACCTGGTCTAAACCGGGTCTAAACCAGGTCTAAACCTGGATTAAAGCAGGACTAAACCAGGACTAAACCAGGACTAAACCAGGTCTAAACCGGGTCTAAACCAGGTCTAAACCTGGACTAAATCAGGACTAAACCAGGTCTAAACCGGGTCTAAACCAGGTCTAAACCGGGACTAAACCAGGACTAAACCAGGAATAAACCTGGAATAAACCGGGTCTAAACCGGGTCTAAACCAGGTCTAAACCAGGTCTAAACCAGGACTAAACCAGGTATAAACCAGGTCTAAACCAGGACTAAAGCAGGACTAAAGCAGGACTAAACCGGGTCTAAACAGGGTCTAAACCAGGTCTAAACCTGGACTAAAGCAGGACTAAAGCAGGACTAAAGCAGGACTAAACCGGGTCTAAACCAGGTCTAAACCTGGACTAAAGCAGGACTAAACCAGGACTAAACCAGGAATAAACCTGGAATAAACCAGGACTAAACCAGGACTAAACCAGGAATAAACCAGTTCTAAACCAGGTCTAAACTGGGTCTAAACCAGGTCTAAACCGAGACTAAACCAGTACTAAACCAGGACTAAACCAGGAATAAACCTGGAATAAACCAGGTATAAACCAGGTCTAAACCTGGACTAAATCAGGACTAAATCAGGTCTAAACCAGGTCTAAACCAGGTCTAAACCGGGACTAAACCAGGACTAAACCTGGAATAAGCCAGGTCTAAACCGGGTCTAAACCGGGTATAAACCAGGTCTAAACCAGGACTAAACAGGGTCTAAACCAAAACTAAGTTGTGTTCATGTGTTGTAACATATTATCCTATGTATTATTGATTATTGATTGATTATATGGACTTTTTGTTATTAAAAACGTTTCCATTTTAACAAAGCACCTTCTAATTCTGACCTTTCCTGAAACTCCACACCACAAACAAGAATCAGGTCTGTGGAGAGGCGAGCCCGCTCAGTCCGGACTCACGATTTTCAGTGTTTTTCAGTCCAATAAACATGTACATAATGAAAAACGTGTTTATTGACGAATAAAGAACAGATTTATTTCATATTTTGTCCCTCCACGAAAACAAGAAAACAAATCCGCCCACCCGTTCCGTTTGAATCTTTAATTCCTCGTTTTTTGTCTGACCAGTAACGAGCGGGATACGCCGAGCGGGATTCGTCGAGCGGGATACGCCGAACGCTCCTTAATGACAAATGAATAATGTTGATTGCATTTCCGTGGCGATCATTAGAAGCTCGGCGTGTTTGTCTGAGTTTGACTAATCCTCCGCCGTGTTAACGAACCGACGCCCACGTAATTAAGACGAATACTTCCACTGCGGAAGATCGGACCAGAGTGATTACACAAACGAACGGACAGATGACGGGGGGAAGAGGAGAGAGAGGTGGGAGAAAGATGGAGAGAGAGAGAGAAGAGAGGGGGAAGAGAGCAAGAGAGGACTGGGGAGGAGGTGGAGAGAGAAAACAAAAAGAAAGAGAAAAAAGAGAAAGTAAGAGAAAAGGAGAGAGGGGAAGAAAGGAAAAGAGCGAGAAAGAGAGAGAGAAAAAGAGAGGGAAAGTGAGGGAAAGAGAGAAAAAGAGAGAAAGAATGAGAGAGGAAAAGAGAGAAAAAGAGGGAAAGAGAGAGAAAAAGAGAGAAAAAAAGTGAGAAAGAGGGAAAGAGGGGAAAAGAGAGAGAGAAAAAAAGAGGAAAATAGAAAAAAAGAGGAATTTGTACTATAAAGTTATTTTTAGTGCTGTCAGGCGATAAAAAATAATCTAATTAATTACAGGATTTGTAATTAATTAATCTAATTAATCGCATTTTAAGAGTGTGAGAGAGAGAGAGAGATGAGAGAGAGATTGAGAGAGAGAGGAAGAGAGAGAGGTTGAGAGAGAGAAAGATTGAGAGAGAAAGAGAGGAAGAGAGAGAAAGAGAGGAAGAGAGAGAGAGAGAGAGGAAGAGAGAGAGGTTGAGAGAGAGAAAGATTGAGAGAGAAAGAGAGGAAGAGAGAGAGAGAGGAAGTGAGAGGTTGAGAGAGAGGTTGAGAGAGAGAGAGATTGCGAGAGAGAGAGAGGAAGAGAGAGAGGTTGAGAGAGAGAGAAAGATTGAGAGAGAAAGAGAGGAAGAGAGAGAGAGAGAGGAAGAGAGAGATTGAGAGAGAGGTTAAGAGAGAGAGAGATTGCGAGAGAGAGATTGCGAGAGAGAGAGAGGAAGAGAGAGAGGTTGAGAGAGAGAGAAAGATTGAGAGAGAAAGAGAGGAAGAGAGAGAGAGAGGAAGTGAGAGGTTGAGAGAGAGGTTGAGAGAGAGAGAGATTGAGAGAGAGAGATTGCGAGAGAGAGAGAGGAAGAGAGAGAGAGAGAGGAAGAGAGGAAGAGAGAGAGGTTGAGAGAGAGAGAAAGATTGAGAGAGAGAGAGAGAGAGAGAGAAGAAGAGAGAACATGTTCCATGCAATCTCCCTAGGGGGCGCTATTATGGCCATTTTAGATTTTCTTATACCAATCTGTTTAGGGCCGGGGTGTCCACCAACAATTAAAGTTTGAGTGAAATCGGCCAAAGTATGTGCGAATTATCGCTCGCCGAAGTTTGACAGGAGGTGGTGCCTTCGCCACCAGGTCACATGGTCTATCCAATATGGCTGGTTGGTTGCTTAGCAATGGCTTAATATACTTTTTTGTTCATGACGCATCTGTGTACCAAATTTGGTTTGACAACACCAACGTTTTTGCAGAAGATCCTAATATCAATGGAAAGGGCTCGTGTCCAGTAACGCACCCGTGGGGTCCATTGTCAATGTCATTGTGCTCGTCATTGACCTCATCGATTACTCACTTGCCTAATTCACATTTTTGGTGTTTACGATGGTTAACGATTACAATTACAATGGGCAGTGCCAGTCTGTGCTGTTGGATGCCATGAGTGTGACTATAGTGTGGCATTGAGTGTTTGGAAAAGGGAGAGCGCTTCGCAATTACAATTTTGCGGCCATAGTGGGCACGGGCGGCGGGAGAGAAACTGTGACGAGGAAACATCAGAACATCAGAAAATAGCGTAATACTGGCGCTTTCTGATGAAAATGGGAAAACTCATTTATTTTGATTAGGAAAGATGAAAAAATATATACAATAATACAAAATAAATCAATGTTAATCTAATGTAAACTAATTTAATCTGGAAAATAATTGTCCTTTTGGAAGCGGAATATTCTCTAAACACTGATGAGATTCCTGCGTCCTCCTCTCGGTTTCCTCGGTTTACGGAGGTCATGGGTTCGCCTCTTCGTTTCGCCGGTGTGTTGCTCGAGGGCGACTGACAGGATAATGGACGGTCTGTTTTGAATCTCACGCGGCGTCGTACAATATGAACAGCTCCATTATTTTTCACGCCATCATTTTGTCGTCTGCCGCCGAGGACCGATGGGCTCCTTCATCCCTCCATCTGTGCGCTGTCACTCGTTTATGTTCTCAGCTGCTTTAGTCCTGCTTTAGTCCCGGTTTAGTCCTGCTTTAGACCTGGTTTAGTCCTGCTTTAGTACCGGTTTAGTCCTGGTTTAGTCCTGCTTTAGTCCCGGTTTAGACCCGGTTTAGTCCTGGTTTAGTCCCGGTTTAGACCTGGTTTAGTCCTGGTTTAGTCCTGGTTTAGTCCTGGTTTAGTCCTGCTTTAGTCCTGGTTTAGTCCTGGTTTAGTCCTGATTTAGTCCCGGTTTAGACCTGGTTTAGACCTGGTTTAGTCCTGATTTAGACCTGGTTTAGTCCTGGTTTAGACCTGGTTTAGTCCTGGTTTAGACCTGGTTTAGTCCTGATTTAGTCCTGGTTTAGACCTGGTTTAGTCCTGGTTTAGACCTGGTTTAGACCTGGTTTAGACCTGGTTTAGACCTGGTTTAGTCCTGGTTTAGTCCTGATTTAGTCCTGATTTAGACCTGGTTTAGACCTGGTTTAGTCCTGGTTTAGTCCTGGTTTAGTCCTGGTTTAGACCTGGTTTAGTCCTGGTTTAGACCTGGTTTAGTCCTGATTTAGACCTGGTTTAGACCTGGTTTAGACCTGGTTTAGTCCTGGTTTAGTCCTGATTTAGACCTGGTTTAGACCTGGTTTAGTCCTGATTTAGTCCTGGTTTAGTCCTGGTTTAGACCTGGTTTAGTCCTGGTTTAGACCTGGTTTAGTCCTGATTTAGTCCTGGTTTAGACCTGGTTTAGTCCTGGTTTAGACCTGGTTTAGACCTGGTTTAGACCTGGTTTAGTCCTGGTTTAGTCCTGATTTAGACCTGGTTTAGACCTGGTTTAGTCCTGATTTAGTCCTGGTTTAGTCCTGGTTTAGACCTGGTTTAGTCCTGGTTTAGACCTGGTTTAGTCCTGATTTAGTCCTGGTTTAGACCTGGTTTAGTCCTGGTTTAGACCTGGTTTAGTCCTGGTTTAGACCTGGTTTAGACCTGGTTTAGTCCTGGTTTAGTCCTGATTTAGACCTGGTTTAGACCTGGTTTAGTCCTGGTTTAGTCCTGCTTTAGTCCTGGTTTAGTCCTGGTTTAGTCCTGGTTTAGTCCTGGTTTAGACCTGGTTTAGTCCTGGTTTAGACCTGGTTTAGTCCTGGTTTAGACCTGGTTTAGTCCTGATTTAGTCCTGGTTTAGACCTGGTTTAGTCCTGGTTTAGACCTGGTTTAGACCTGGTTTAGACCTGGTTTAGTCCTGGTTTAGTCCTGATTTAGACCTGGTTTAGACCTGGTTTAGTCCTGGTTTAGTCCTGGTTTAGTCCTGGTTTAGACCTGGTTTAGTCCTGGTTTAGACCTGGTTTAGTCCTGATTTAGACCTGGTTTAGACCTGGTTTAGACCTGGTTTAGTCCTGGTTTAGTCCTGATTTAGACCTGGTTTAGACCTGGTTTAGTCCTGGTTTAGACCTGGTTTAGTCCTGGTTTAGACCTGGTTTAGACCTGGTTTAGACCTGGTTTAGTCCTGATTTAGTCCTGGTTTAGACCTGGTTTAGTCCTGATTTAGTCCTGGTTTAGACCTGGTTTAGACCTGGTTTAGTCCTGATTTAGTCCTGATTTAGTCCTGGTTTAGTCCTGGTTTAGACCTGGTTTAGTCCTGGTTTAGACCTGGTTTAGTCCTGATTTAGTCCTGGTTTAGACCTGGTTTAGACCTGGTTTAGTCCTGATTTAGTCCTGATTTAGTCCTGGTTTAGTCCTGGTTTAGACCTGGTTTAGTCCTGATTTAGTCCTGGTTTAGACCTGGTTTAGACCTGGTTTAGTCCTGATTTAGTCCTGATTTAGTCCTGGTTTAGTCCTGGTTTAGACCTGGTTTAGTCCTGGTTTAGACCTGGTTTAGTCCTGATTTAGTCCTGGTTTAGACCTGGTTTAGACCTGGTTTAGTCCTGGTTTAGTCCTGGTTTAGACCTGGTCTAGTCCTGGTTTAGACCTGGTTTAGTCCTGATTTAGTCCTGGTTTAGACCTGGTTTAGTCCTGGTTTAGACCTGGTTTAGACCTGGTTTAGACCTGGTTTAGTCCTGATTTAGTCCTGGTTTAGACCTGGTTTAGTCCTGGTTTAGACCTGGTTTAGTCCTGGTTTAGACCTGGTTTAGACCTGGTTTAGTCCTGATTTAGTCCTGGTTTAGACCTGGTTTAGACCTGGTTTAGTCCTGGTTTAGACCTGGTTTAGACCTGGTTTAGACCTGGTTTAGTCCTGGTTTAGACCTGGTTTAGTCCTGGTTTAGTCCTGGTTTAGTCCTGGTTTACACAAAGGATCAAGTCCAATAACAACATTTAAAAACACATAAAATCCAGTGTAATGTGTTTGTATGAAAATGAAAACTAAGTTGTGGCACATAAAAGTGAAGCTTTCTGTTTATAATTGATTAATAATTGTGATTGAAATGGAATGTATTGATGAGATGTTTTATCGTCACTGTTGGTGTTATTGATAGTGTGATTACTCTTTCTGCTCCTTTCATTCAATTATTGTAATGTTCTCACACTGTTGATGTCTTTTTATACTTTAGGAATGAAATAAACAAACTAAAATAAATAAAAATAAAAAATAAAATGTGATGTGGCGCTCCAGGAAGTGCTCCACTGTGTTTTTAATCTCCATGAATATTTTCCTCTCTAGAATTGACCATTTCTGCTGAACTAAAGGTAAAAGATGTTCACTTGGAAAAACTACAGAGCGTTTAAACTAATGCTGTCTGGCAATTAAAAAATAATCTAATTAATTACAGGATTTGTAATTAATTAATCAATCTAATTAATCACATTTTAATCTCATGAGAGAGAACCCACTTTGTGATTGAGTTTGTCGGTTTTCATGTGGTCGCTGTGCTCATTTGTTTCCCAAATTCTGCGAGTGCGGTTTGTTGGTTTGGTGGTTTGGTGGTTTGGTTTGGTGGTTTGGTGGTTTGGTGGTTTGGTTTGTTGGTTTGGTGGTTTGGTGGTTTGGTGGTTTGGTGGTTTGGTTTGGTGGTTTGGTGGTTTGGTGGTTTGGTTTGTTGGTTTGGTGGTTTGGTTTGGTGGTTTGGTGGTTTGGTGGTTTGTTGGTTTGTTGGTTTGGTGGTTTGGTGGTTTGGCGGTTTGGCGGTTTGGCGGTTTGGCGGTTTGGCGGTTTGGCAGTTTGGCAGTTTGGCAGGTTGGTTTGGTGGTTTGGTGGCTTGGTGGTTTGTTGGTTTGGGGGTTTGGCGGTTTGGCGGTTTGGCGGTTTGTTGGATGGTTGGTTTGTTGGTTTGTTGGTTTGGTTTGTTGGTTTGTTGGTTTGGTGGTTTGGTGGTTTGGTGGTTTGGTGGTTTGGCGGTTTGTTGGATGGTTGGTTTTTGGTTTGTTGGTTTGGTTTGTTGGTTTGGTGGTTTGGTGGTTTGGTGGTTTGTTGGTTTGGTGGTTTGTTGGTTTGGTGGTTTGTTGGTTTGTTGGTTTGGTGGTTTGTTGGTTTGTTGGTTTGGTGGTTTGGTTTGTTGGTTTGTTGGTTTGGTGCTTTGTTGGTTTGGTGGTTTGTTGGATGGTTGGTTTGTTGGTTTGGTGGTTTGGTTTGTTGGTTTGGTGGTTTGGTTTGTTGGTTTGTTGGTTTGGTGGTTTGGTGGTTTGGTGGTTTGGCGGTTTGGCGGTTTGGCAGTTTGGCGGTTTGGTGGTTTGTTGGATGGTTGGTTTGTTGGTTTGGTGGTTGGTTTGGTGGTTTGTTGATTTGGTGGTTTGTTGATTTGGTGGTTTGTTGGTTTGGTGGTTTGTTGGATGGTTGGTTTGTTGGTTTATTGGTTTGGTGTTTTGTTGGTTTGGTGTTTTGTTGGTTTGGTGAAGTGCGCTCACACTCGCTCTATCACCAGTAACGATGGAACTTGTCCGGACGTGTTTATCGTTCAATTGATCCGTCAGGCTGGAGCAGCTTCAGTGATCGGAAAATTCTTTTGGACAAAAGCGCCAAATCACGGCGTTCTTGTTGATCGTCCCGGTTCGTTCTTTTTATAAATAAACGTGCCGTTCAAAGGCCCTGGCAGTGAATTGCTCACCACACGCCAAATTAAAAGGAATAGAAACGTTTTTACAATCTGGATATTATTTCGTGATAAAACGTCATTTACTCACCCATAGTTATTTGGTGTAATTTGGAGCATTTCTGGAGATTTTGTAGGCGGTTTGGCGGTTTGGCGGTTTGGTGGTTTGGTGGTTTGTTGGATGGTTGGTTTGTTGGTTTGGTGGTTTGGTTTGTTGGTTTGGTGGTTTGGTGGTTTGGTGGTTTGGCGGTTTGGCGGTTTGGTGGTTTGGCGGCTTGGCGGTTTGGTGGTTTGGCGGTTTGTTGGATGGTTGGTTTGGTGGTTTGGTTTGGTGGTTTGGTGGTTTGGTGGTTTGTTGGTTTGGCGGTTTGGTGGTTTGGCGGTTTGGCGGTTTGTTGGATGGTTGGTTTGTTGGTTTGGTGGTTTGGTTTGTTGGTTTGTTGGTTTGGTGGTTTGTTGGTTTGGTGGTTTGTTGGTTTGGTGGTTTGTTGGTTTGGTGGTTTGTTGGTTTGGTGGTTTGGCGGTTTGTTGGATGGTTGGATGGTTGGTTTGTTGGTTTGGTGGTTTGGTTTGTTGGTTTGTTGGTTTGGTGGTTTGGTGGTTTGGTGCTTTGTTGGTTTGGTGCTTTGTTGGTTTGGTGGTTTGTTGGTTTGGTGGTTTGGTTTGTTGGTTTGTTGGTTTGGTGGTTTGGCGGTTTGGCGGTTTGGCAGTTTGGCGGTTTGTTGGATGGTTGGTTTGTTGGTTTGTTGGTTTGGTTTGTTGGTTTGGTGGTTGGTTTGGTGGTTTGTTGATTTGGTGGTTTGTTGGATGGTCTGTTTGTTGGTTTATTGGTTTGGTGTTTTGTTGGTTTGGTGTTTTGTTGGTTTGTTGGTTTGGTGGTTTGGTGAAGTGCGCTCACACTCGCTCTATCACCAGTAACGATGGAAATTGTCCGGACGTGTTTATCGTTCAATTGATCCGTCAGGGTGGAGAAGCTTCGGTGATCGGAAAATTCTTTTGGACAAAAGCGCCAAATCACGGCGTTCTTGTTGATCGTCCCGGTTCATTCTTTTTATAAATAACCGTGCCGTTCAAAGGCCCTGGCAGTGATTTGCTCACCACACGCCAAATTAAAAGGAATAGAAACGTTTTTACAATCTGGATATTATTTCGTGATAAAACGTCATTTACTCAACCATAGCTCTTTGGTGTAATTTGGAGCATTTCTGGAGATTTTGTAGTTTAGCGATATCCCTTTAACATGAGTGGTCGGGGCAGGTTGTTGCGGTCACCAAATAACACTTAGCACTTTACAAATAACAAAAGTTCAGTGTGTTAGTTTACACTTTCGTTTGAGTGAAAAGTGGCCTGTAATCCGATATCCAGCCATGGTTTTGATTGGATGACGTCATCGAGGACCGCATGCACGCATTCATTCCGCTGCTTTGCCTAGAAGACGCTCAGAACTTTCCTGTTGCGAGCGATACATGGCTGAAGATTGGGATTTCGAGACTGAAGAGGACTTATTTGCGCTGAATCCGCTGGCCTTCTTTCTTTTCCTTTGCTGGTAAAAAATGGTCCTGACTGAAGTGGGTACTGCAAACACGATGGTCCAAACGTCTTACAGCTTTGCCTTTCATGTTTGGGTCCATTCTCAAGGCAACGAGCCACAGCTTCAATAACTCCAGATTGTGATGAGGAAGCCTGTGAAAAATCAACTTCATTCAAGCTGTCATTTTGTTTTTACAACTGGGATAAATGCATGATTGCACCATTTTGAGTTTTCTCAAGCGGAGATGTTTTCTTCTTCTTATTCCTTAGCTTCTTTATAACTGTAACCGAGAGCTAAGAGCGTCGTCTTATCTGCAAATCAGGTAGATAGATAGACAGACACATAAAGCAGCATAAAAACACACATAATAACAATCACACACTAAACATAGAACAGTATAAAAAACACCAATAATAAATAGCAAATATAGCTGCAAGCAGCAATGTGGGGCCAAGGACCGAAGGTGCATGTAGGCCTCAGCATGTATTATCATTAAAAGACGTTCCCCATTTGTGGGGTACGTCTAACAGAGTCTGACAGGGTCTGACAGGGTCTGTCAGAGTCTAACAGGGTCTGACAGGGTCTGACAGGGTCTGACAGGGTCTGACAGGGTCTGTTAGCCAGGCTTCCCAGGCTCCCAGGCTTCCTATGAAGGGTTCCCGAGATATGAGCTCACTTCGGCTAGATCAAGACACATCAAACACAGATCAAACACAGATTTTCAGGAATTTTCTGCATTGCTAGGCAACGCAGAAAATTCCTGAAAATTCCTACAACTTTGACCTGCTGGTGCCACTAGACGGTTGGGGCTGGGGACCTATAAATCGCTGTGGGCAATGAGGAGACTGGCTGGAACGTGCATGCCAAATTTCACAACTTTTTACCAGACGGTTCTAGGGGCTGCCATAGATTCCCATGGGTGGAAGAATAATGTATAATAAAAAGAATCAGTAGAAACACTATGGTGCCTAGCACCTTCGGTGCTTGTCCCCAATAACAATAATCCACAATCATCATAAGAACAGTATAAAAACAACATAAAAACAGAGCAGCAGGAATAGAAGAAGAAAAAGTGACTTTATTGATCTCACACAGGATCAATTCTTCTGCATTTAACCCATCCTGTTATCAGGAGCAGTGGGCAGCACATTACTGCGCCCAGGACCATCTCCATGATCTACTTCGGTTTGGTCAGGACCTCAGCTGGAGGATTTTACCTGGAGCATGTTTTGGGTTGATGGGGGAAACCAGAGGAAACCCACCCAGACACGGGGAGAACATGCAAACTTCCTCCTCTCCTCCTCTGTCTCCTCCTCTCCTCTCCTCCTCTGTCTCCTCCTCTCCTCTTCCTCCTCTCCTCCTCTCCTCTTCCTCCTCTCTCTCCATCTCTCTAACCACGACTCCACATTTGGCGATGATGGAGCACTTCCTGTCATGATTATGAATTAGCTTCACCGCGGCGTCCGTCGAAACACACACACACACACACACACACACAGACACACATACACACACACACACACACACACACACACACACACACACACACACACACACACACACACACACACATACACACACACACACACACACACACACACACAGCAGATGCCACAGATCTGAGTCGCACCACGAGAGGACGGAGGGACAGGACCAAGGCCGGGTCTAGGACTGGGTCTGGGACCGGGTCTAGGACGGGACTTTTTGACCAGGGAGAGGGAGGGTCAGAGATGGAGGGATGGAGAGAGCGGGAGAGCAATGAAAAAAGAGGAGAAATGAGGAGATCCAGGTGGGATGAAACAGAAATTGTACATTTTTTAGATGTTTATGTCGGTTCCTGTGAGAGAGAGAGAGAAAGAGAGAGAAAAAGAGGGAGAGAAAGAAGAGAGGGAAAGAGGGAGGATGCAATGAAAGGAAAGAGGGATTGGAAAAAATAACATATTTTTCTAGAAATAAGAACAGCTCTTGTTGCAGGTGGGAACAACAGAAATTGCACCATTTCACTGTGTCTGTTTGTCTTAACTGTATGTCTTAAAAAACGTATTATCCGTCTGAAAATCTCAAAGAAAACATAGTGTTTCATGAATCCTTCTTATTTTTAAAAAACTTGGCTGGACTTTTGCCCTTTTCTCCATAACAAATATCCACTCATGTTTACCCTGATCTTGTAAGAATAATGTCAGAAATGTGTTTGATTTACAACACTGCTGGACACTTTCTGGACACTTTCTGGACACTTTCTGGACACTTTCTGGACACTTTCTGGACACTTTCTGGACACGTTCTGGACACGTTCTGGACACGTTCTGGACACTTTCTGGACACTTTCTGGACACGTTCTGGACATGTTCTGGACATGTTCTGGACACTTTCTGGACACTTTCTGGACATGTTCTGGACATGTTCTCGACACTTTGGACACTTTCTGGACACGTTCTGGACACTTTCTGGACACGTTCTGGACATGTTCTGGACATGTTCTGGACATGTTCTGGACATGTTCTGGACACTTTCTGGACACGTTCTGGACATGTTCTCGACACTTTGGACACTTTCTGGACACGTTCTGGACACTTTCTGGACACTTTCTGGACACTTTCTGGACACGTTCTGGACATGTTCTCGACACTTTGGACACTTTCTGGACACGTTCTGGACACTTTCTGGACACGTTCTGGACATGTTCTGGACATGTTCTGGACATGTTCTGGACATGTTCTGGACACTTTCTGGACACGTTCTGGACATGTTCTGGACACTTTGGACACTTTCTGGACACGTTCTGGACATGTTCTGGACATGTTCTGGACATGTTCTGGACACGTTCTGGACACTTTCTGGACACGTTCTGGACATGTTCTGGACATGTTCTGGACACTTTGGACACTTTCTGGACACGTTCTGGACACTTTCTGGACACGTTCTGGACATGTTCTGGACATGTTCTGGACACGTTCTGGACACGTTCTGGACATGTTCTGGACATGTTCTGGACACGTTCTGGACACGTTCTGGACACGTTCTGGACACGTTCTGGACATGTTCTGGACATGTTCTGGACATGTTCTGGACATGTTCTGGACACTTTCTGGACACTTTCTGGACACGTTCTGGACACTTTCTGGACATGTTCTGGACATGTTCTGGACATGTTCTGGACACTTTCTGGACACGTTCTGGACATGTTCTGGACACGTTCTGGACACTTCTGGACATGTTCTGGACATGTTCTGGACACTTTCTGGACACTTTCTGGACACATTCTGGACACTTTCTGGACACATTCTGGACACTTTCTGGACAGGTCTGGACACTTTCTGGACACTTTCTGGACACTTTCTGGACACGTTCTGGACACATTCTGGACACTTTCTGGACATGTTCTCGACACTTTGGACACTTTCTGGACACATTCTGGACACTTTCTGGACATGTTCTCGACACTTTGGACACTTTCTGGACATGTTCTGGAGACTTTCTGGACACGTTCTGGACACTTTCTGGACACTTTCTGGACACGTTCTGGACATGTTCTCGACACTTTGGACACTTTCTGGACACGTTCTGGACACATTCTGGACACGTTCTGGACACTTTCTGGACACTTTCTGGACACGTTCTGGACACGTTCTGGACACGTTCTGGACACGTTCTGGACATGTTCTGGACATGTTCTGGACACTTTCTGGACACGTTCTGGACATGTTCTCGACACTTTGGACACTTTCTGGACACGTTCTGGACACTTTCTGGACACGTTCTGGACATGTTCTCGACACTTTGGACACTTTCTGGACACTTTCTGGACACGTTCTGGACACTTTCTGGACATGTTCTGGACACTTTCTGGACACTTTCTGGACACTTTCTGGACACATTCTGGACACATTCTGGACACTTTCTGGAGACTTTCTGGACTCGTTCTGGACACTTTCTGGACACTTTCTGGACACGTTCCGGACACATTCTGGACACATTCTGGACACTTTCTGGACATGTTCTCGACACTTTGGACACTTTCTGGACACGTTCTGGACACATTCTGGACACGTTCTGGACACTTTCTGGACACTTTCTGGACACGTTCTGGACACTTTCTGGACACGTTCTGGACACGTTCTGGACATGTTCTGGACACTTTCTGGACACTCTCTGGACACGTTCTGGACATCTTCTCGACACTTTGGACACTTTCTGGACACGTTCTGGACACATTCTGGACACGTTCTGGACACTTTCTGGACACTTTCTGGACACTTTCTGGACACATTCTGGACACGCTCTGGACACTTTCTGGACACGTTCTGGACACATTCTGGACACATTCTGGACACTTTCTGGACACGCTCTGGACACATTCTGGACACTTTCTGGACACGTTCTGGACACATTCTGGACACTTTCTGGACACTTTCTGGACATGTTCTGGACACTTTCTGGACACGTTCTGGACACTTTCTGGACATGTTCTGGACATGTTCTGACACGTTCTGGACACTTTCTGGACATGTTCTGGACACATTCTGGACACTTTCTGGACATGTTCTGGACACTTTCTGGACATGTTCTGGACATGTTCTGGACACGTTCTGGACACTTTCTGGACACTTTCTGGACACGTTCTGGACATGTTCTCGACACTTTGGACACTTTCTGGACACGTTCTGGACACTTTCTGGACACGTTCTGGACATGTTCTGGACATGTTCTGGACACGTTCTGGACACGTTCTGGACACTTTCTGGACATGTTCTGGACATGTTCTGGACATGTTCTGGACACGTTCTGGACACTTTCTGGACACGTTCTGGACATGTTCTGGACATGTTCTGGACACTTTCTGGACATGTTCTCGACACTTTGGACACATTCTGGACACTTTCTGGACACTTTCTGGACACGTTCTGGACACGTTCTGGACACGTTCTGGACACGTTCTGGACACGTTCTGGACATGTTCTGGACACGTTCTGGACATTTCTGGACATCTACACTCTGTAGAGTTAAGTCAGAGCTGCCCTGAGACAGCCTGACCGAAGAGAGGCTTCTCCTGCTATAAATCCATCCAGTGCTTGGTAGTGTCCTGTCTCTGTGGCGACAGGGCCCCGGTGGTGTCCTGTCTCCGTGACGACAGGGGCCCGGTGGTGTCCTGTCTCCGTGACGACAGGGCCCTGTTGGTGTCCTGTCTCCGTGACGACAGGGGCCCGGTGGTGTCCTGTCTCCGTGACGACAGGGCCCCGGTGGTGTCCTGTCTCCGTGACGACAGGGCCCTGTTGGTGTCCTGTCTCCGTGACGACAGGGGCCCGGTGGTGTCCTGTCTCCGTGGCGACAGGGCCCCGGTGGTGTCCTGTCTCCGTGACGACAGGGCCCCGGTGGAGTCCAAGGCCGCTGCTCTCAGAGAAAGGCTGAAGCGCAAATTGACGGCGAGACTTTTCACCCACGTCCTTCAGAGCGTTTCCATGGAGATGGCCTCGGTTCAAAGTAAAGAAAATCAAAACCACGAGAAAAGTTCATGAAAAAGGGCGAAGACACGCGGAGGATGAGGACGAGGAGGAGGACGTCCACCTGCTCCGGAGTCACAGCCTCAGATCCATCAGCTCCGACTTTCACAAACATGTCACAGGAACTTCCACCGCCGTGTTTCACTTCTCGTGTTTCAAACGTATTCTCAGGCTTTTGTCAATAACTATTGATCCTTTGCAGTGACATCGCGCAGGGGTGTGCTACGTGTATCTCTGTGGCGGAATGTTCAGCAGTTACCATGGAGACACAACGCAAACACAGATAAAACTAGTGCTGTCGGGCGGTTCATCTCATTAATTACAGGATTTGTAATTAATTAATCTAATTAATCGCATTTTAACGGTGAGACAAACCCACTTTGTGATTGAGTTTGTCGGTTTTCAAGTGGTCGCTTTGCTCATTCGTTTCCCAAATTCTGCGAGCGTGGTTTAGTGGTTTGGTGGTTTGTTGGTTTGATGGTTTGATGGTTTGGTGGTTTGGTGGTTTGTTGGTTTGGTGGTTTGGTGGTTTGTTGATTTGTTGGTTTGTTGGTTTGGTGGTTTGGTGGTTTGTTGGTCTGGTGGTTTGTTGGTTTGGTGGTTTGTTGGTTTGGTGGTTTGGTGGTTTGATCGTTTTGGTGGTTTGATTGGTTTGGTGGTTTGTTGGCTTGGTGGTTTGGTGGTTTGGCGGTTTGTTGGTTTGGCGGTTTGGCGGTTTGGCGGTTTGTTGGTTTGTTGGTTTGGTGGTTTGTTGGTTTGGTAGTTTGGTAGTTTGGTAGTTTGGTGGTTTGGTGGTTTGGTGGTTTGGTGGTTTGGTGAAGTGCCCTCACACTCGCTCTATCACCAGTAACAATGGAACTTGTCCGGACGTGTTTACCGTTCAATTGATCCGTCAGGCTGGAGCAGCTTCGGTGATCGGAAAATTGTTTTTAACAAAAGCTCCATTCTTTTTATCAATAAACTCGCCGTTCAAAGGCCCTTGGCAGCGATTCGCTCGCCGCACGCCAAATTAAAAATGTGCATTGAATTGCCGCTCATAATTAATTGCGTTAATTTTTATAACGCATTAATTTGCAGTGTAATTAATTCATCTAATTAACGTGTTAAACTGACAGACCTAGATCAAACGTTTTAAGATCGTCTAAAAACCCAAGAAAAAAACACAAAAATTGATCTAAAGAGTTTAGTTTCACAGCACAAATCAGCTCATCTGTTGTAGTTCCAATCCAATAACAGTAATTCATTCACATCTCCATGGAGACGAGCAGATGTTGGAGCTCCACCAGGAAAAAAGTTCCATGATGAACCTTTAAAAGTCTGCACGTTTTTGTATTTACAGCAGAGAGCTTGGGTCTCGGCAGAAGTCGGATGTGGCGATGAGAGCGGGGCTTGTTTATTCCAGAGGTCGCCGTGGTTACGACTCTCCTCAGGCAATGTCACTGCGGGTTAATGACTTTAGCTAAATTCTGTTTTTAAATATTTATTTTCTTAAACACGAGCGTCGGAGTCAGAGGAGGCCACAGAGACGGGAGGCAGAGGACGCCGGGACCAGATCGGGTTTAAGTTTAGTCAAACTTTAAGCCTCTGTCCACTGGTCCACATCTTTTTATCTGTGATCAGCGTCTCAACTGTCCGGAATGTCGGTAGTCGATGAATCCCGGTCAGTTCTCCGGACATCCGTTATAAATAGGGACAGTGTTGGGAAAGTTCATTTTCTACATGAACTAGCTCATAGTTCTTTTTTTTCCAATACATTGCTGCGAGCTATTATTTTTCAGTATCATTGCCAAAGCCCATATAGAACCATAGACAGTAATTATTATATCAGTTTTAACAATGCCTGTACTTTTTTTTTCTGGATGGCAGTTTTTTGGATGGCTGCAACCCCTTAATTAAATTTATGAAAGCTGGACTTTCCACTTTACTCAAAGGTTGCAGCTGTGGCTGAGAGATGACCACGGAGCCGCTGCTGTACGCATCAGTGGGATTTGGGTAGAGGATCTGTCTTGACTGTCTTTTGACTTCGTACGTGCTTTCATAAACCTCGAAAGACTAGCCAGGTTCAATGTGTCGTTTGAAGTTTGCTGCTGATGTGACTGAAGTGCAGATTTTCTTCTTGAAAGCCGGCGGGCAAAGTTTGCACATAAATGTGATACGTGAAGAGTCCCTCAGTCGTCCAGGTAGAATCCAGGATAAAAGGAGAAATTCAATTTGTCAACTGGACAAAGTTTGTTTGGTCGAAAACGTTTCGCCGCTCATCCGAGAGGCTTCGTCAGTTCTGGTTCTAGTGCTGGTTAGACCCTGTTTATATCTAGCTGCAGGGAGGAGCTACCTACACTGAAATAGCTCTGAAACTATCTCAACTAATCTGTCTCTTTGTTTTTCAAATTTCTCTGGCGACTAGTTTAGCCTCCCTATTCAGTAAGGGGGCTTGAGAGGGGGGTTAAAGAGGCAATTTTTGTCAAAAAAGAGAATCCGTGGTGAAACAGAAATGGGGGAGTTAGACATATCTTGTCTCCCATTTATAATTTGATTCTCAAACCAAGTCAAAACAGACAAAGAAACATTAGGGCAGACGAGCCAGGGCAGAGGGGTGGAGAGGGTCGTTAGGCTTGAATAGGGAGGCTAAACTAGTCGCCAGAGAAATTTGGAAAACAAAGAGACAGATTAGTTGAGATAGTTTCAGAGCTATTTCAGTGTAGGGAGCTCCTCCCTGCAGCGAGATATAAACAGTGTCTAACCAGCACTAGAACCAGAACTGACGAAGCCTCTTGGATGAGCGGCGAAACGTTTTCGACCAAACAAACTTTGTCCAGTTGACAAATTGAATTTCTCCTTTTATCACATAAATGTGCGGTTATTCCCTTCTTCACCGACCTTGTCATAGAGCGCTTTGATATGTTCATATGACGAGTCCTTGCTGCTCCTGCTACAGTCGTCTCCATGCTGCCTTTTTTGTTCTGTCTTGCTTCGATGACGCTGATGATAAATGTTTTCCCGTGGGTTTTCGCCTGGAACACTACAGAAATCTGAGACCCTGTTGAACGAAGTGAAATAGAGAGCGCCTGTCGTTCACAGTTCGTTCTTCAGGCAGTAACAGAGCGTTCAGTTCACGTTCACCCAAAATATGAATGGTACAACACTGGATAAGGATGCACCCATGTGAACATTTTAGCCGATACCGATATCCGATATTAATGTTGCTGCTATGGCCGATATCGATATTAACCGATACCGATATTTAAAAAAAATAAAATCTGAGATCACATTTTATACAGACTGAAAATCATGCAAAATGAATTTTTGAATGTGTTTTGACTCCATAAATCTAAACTTATTTTATTCACAAAACCCCTCTGAGAAAGTTTAGATTAAAAAAACACACAAGGATGATAAATCACCATATGCGGCCCGTTAAGCTTCTTAATCCGGCCCGCCGAACTTGAAGAAATTATATTAATAAACCTTGTTAATGTTTTAATGTTTTGATTTCCCTGCAGTTCTGGCGTTCTCCAACAGCTGGCGCACTACACACATTGACCTTTGTTGAGGTGCAGCATTTTGCTCCACGTTTGTGCTTTACTCTTTAACCCCTCAGCCTCCTGTAAAGATGAGCGGAGCTAAGAAAAGAAAAGTGGACAGAGAATGTCGAGTGTTTAATAAAGAGTGGACAAGTAAATGTTTTTTCACTGAATACTTATCAGCTGCTGTATGCCTGATATAAGAGACTGTAGCAGTTTTTAAAGGTCCCATGGCATGAAATTTTCACTTTCTGAGGTTTTTGAACGTTAATGTGAGCTCCCCTACCCTGTTTACCCCCCCCCCCCCCATGGCTAAAAGTTGTGAAATGTCTAAACTGAGCATTTGCGATCCTTTTCTGCGTTAGAAAAAATCGGAGCTCAAACGGGCGATTCTGAACAAGGCACCTTATTGACGTCTGATCGAAAAAAGAAATGCAAATGCAGTTCCACCCCCGTCTGTCTGTACTCAGCGTCTCTGTAAATCACGCCCAGAGAGTTTGGACTGCGAATGCGCTAGGCAATGCGAAATGCGTTTTTTTATTTGCCTGGAGGCACGTCCGAGTGTTTCTAGGCTCGGAAGTCCTTTATCTGAGCCTCTGGACCTTTGAACAGCAGTGGTTTAATTTTATTTTATGTGGAAATGTGTTTATTTTTCAATGGAACTCTTCACATCTCTTCTCCACGCAAAAACGCGGAAATGGATCAGAGAGTGCACAGCTGAGAGCGAGAGCGGAGAGTTTAGCCACGCATCCCACCCTCTACTATAGGCCATCTCTTTTCTCCTCATTTGCATTCAAGCAACAACGCCCATAATGGCCTGTTCAGAGAGAGAAAAATTACTCTTTCTCATCTTATCTCTGTTTCTCATGCACTGAGTGTTGATTTTGAAGAAGGATTCATTTACAGTATTAGGGAACCATTAAGGAGCCATATAAAAGCATCAACAAGTACCATGTCATATACAGTGGTACCTCACCTTACGAAATTAATTCGTTCCAGAAGTGGTTTTGTAACGTGAATTTTTCGTAAGTTGAGTAGATATTTCAATGGAAAAAGCCTGATTCGTTCCAAGGCTTTTTTTTTATAGTGTAACTTTTTTTACAGTGTAACATTGTGTTCTGCGTAGAGACTGTAGACCCAGGACTAAACGTGGACTCTACCAGGTCTAGACCAAGGTCTAAACCTGGACTAAACCAGGACTAGACCAGGTGGATTAAAGCGCCGCGTGCGGGTCTATTTCCTGGTTTCCTTTCGAGTCACGGCTGAGGGGAGCAGCGAGGGGGACCGCACGCAGTCTGAGCGCATGAACGAGACCCGTGCTCAAACCTCCTCTAGACCTCCTGTAGACCAGGTCTAGACCAGGTCTAGACCACCGCGGCTCTTGCATGTGTTCGTTCATGCGCTCAGACTGCGTGCGGTCCCCCTCGCTGCTCCCCTCAGCCGTGACTCGAAAGGAAACCAGGAAATAGACCCGCGCGCGGCGCTTTAATCCACCTGGTCTAGTCCTGGTTTAGTCCTGGTTTAGTCCTGGTTTAGTCCTGGTTTAGTCCTGGTCCAGTCCTGGTCTAGTCCAGGTCTAGACCTGCTGGCAGCTCCACGCCGAGTCATGCTGCGCTATCACACGTGTCAGAGCGCAGTCTTCTCCCCCCTCCCCCTTCCCCCCACACTTCACTATTAATAATTTTGTTGAAAATCTATGAAAGTTTGAGTGTTTAAACGAGAGACAAATGTGAGAAAAGTTTAAATCCAGTCTGAGAAAAGTGTATAATGTGTGTGGCTGAGCGCGCATTTTTTGAAGTTTTGAGATTTCGCGTTTCGTAACTTGAAAATTTCGTTTGTTGGGTCTTTCGTAAGGTGAGGTACCACTGTAATATCAGCCGTCACTTTGCCACAAAACATTCAATGAAAGAACAAAAGAACCTGAAGGAAAACAGAATTTTTAGTGCTTTAAAACTGTTAGTAATTAAAAAAAAAGTATTTTATTAATAAAATTGTTTGTGTTTTAAGAGTAATTTCAATAAATAGCTAAATACTGTGGAACTTGAAAGATGGATATTTTGTTGTGACGCTTTTGTTCATTTTTAATTGAAATAAAGCACATGTTTCTACATATCCCATGTTATTTTTAGTGTTTTTACCAAAACACTAAATAAATGTTTCCGGTGTTGTCCGCTTTGACCGAGCAGACTCTTTGGGCTTGAATAATGGCCGCTCTTTCTTTCGTCTTTTCTCTAAAAATGTTTGTGGTTTATTTATAGACGATAAGGATGGGGCGAGACGATCGGGTCCACGAAAATGGGACAAGACGAGATTTTAACATAATCCCTCAGTTTCCAATTTTGGCCTCACAGTTTTGTTATTTAGTTTTGTTTCCGTTCCAGTACAGCTTTTTGGAACTCACCAACACGTGACCCTACGTTCGGTCCAGGTTTGGTCCAGGTTTAGTCCAGGTTTAGTCCAGGTTCAGTCCAGTGTTAGTCTGGGTTTAGTCCAGGTTTAGTCCAGGTTTAGTCCAGGTTCAGTCCAGTGTTAGTCTGGGTTTAGTCCAGGTTTAGTCCAGGTTTAGTCCAGGTTTAGTCCAGGTTCAGTCCAGTGTTAGTCTGGGTTTAGTCCAGGTTTAGTCCAGGTTTAGTCTAGGTTTAGTCTAGGTTCGGTCAGGTTGAGTCTACATTCGGTCTGGGTTTAGTCCAGGTTTAGTCCAGGTTTGGTCCAGGTTTAGTCCAGGTTTGGTCCAGGTTCAGTCCAGTGTTAGTCTGGGTTTAGTCCAGGTTTGGTCCAGGTTTAGTCCAGGTTCAGTCCAGGTTCAGTCCAGTGTTAGTCTGGGTTTAGTTCAGGTTTAGTACAGGTTTAGTCCAGGTTTAGTCCAGGTTCAGTCCAGGTTCAGTCCAGTGTTAGTCTGGGTTTAGTCCAGGTTCAGTCCAGGTTCAGTCCAGGTTCAGTCCAGGTTTAGTCCAGGTTTAGTCCAGGTTCAGTCCAGGTTTAGTCCAGGTTTAGTCCAGGTTTAGTCCAGGTTTGGACACCCCTCAGCTACGAGAACAGAGCTTTAAAATGTGTGATGGTGCGTGGTCCTCACACATCTCCAGTCAAAGATGAACAGTATTTCATATTTTGTTATTAAAATGGTGCATGTGCCTGGACCCAGTGTCCAGTCGATATCTGACCTGGACCATCAGCGTCGTCTTCTCACTCTCTCTCTCTGCTCTTTCAAACTAACTTTACTGAACCATAAACTTTTCCATTTCAAATATTTCCTCCAGCTGCACACAGAATACTCAGGAGACACATTTAGACAACACTTTTTGTAATATTTGAACAAAACTTTAACTCTGCGACCGGAGAGAAGTTAAAACCTCCCCAACTTCTGTAAAGGAGCAGAGCTGAATATTTTTATCCAAAAATCCAAGAATTAAAATAGAAACACTTTATCTGAAACTTTTGGAGAGATCTGTTTTTCTTCTTTGTATTTTCTTCTACATCTAACCCCATCAATGTAGAAGAGACCATCTCCTCTGCTCCTCTGACCATCCCCACTGCTCCTCTGACCATCTCCTCTGCTCCTCTGACCATCTCCTCTGCTCCTCTGACCATCTCCTCTGCTCCTCTGACCATCTCCTCTGCTCCTCTGACCTTCTCCACTCCTCCTCTGACCATCCCCACTGCTCCTCTGACCATCTCCTCTGCTCCTCTGACCATCTCCTCTGCTCCTCTGACCATCTCCACTGCTCCTCTGACCATCCCCACTGCTCCTCTGACCATCTCCACTGCTCCTCTGACCTTCTCCTCTGCTCCTCTGACCTTCTCCTCTGCTCCTCTGACCATCTCCACTGCTCCTCTGACCTTCTCCTCTGCTCCTCTGACCATCTCCACTGCTCCTCTGACCTTCTCCTCTGCTCCTCTGACCTTCTCCTCCACTCCTCTGACCTTCTCCTCTGCTCCTCTGACCTTCTCCTCTGCTCCTCTGACCATCTCCACTGCTCCTCTGACCATCTCCACTGCTCCTCTGACCTTCTCCTCTGCTCCTCTGACCTTCTCCTCTGCTCCTCTGACCTTCTCCTCTGCTCCTCTGACCCTCTCCTCTGCTCCTCTGACCTTCTCCTCTGCTCCTCTGCTCCTGTAAGTTTCCCATCAGTTTCCCGTGAGTTTCCCGTGAGTTTCCCGTGAGTTTCCCGTGAGTTTCCCGTCAGTTTCCCGTTAGTTTCCTGTGAGTTTCCCGTGAGTTTCCTTTGAGTTTCCTGTGAGTTTCCCATGAGTTTCCTCTTAGTTTCCCATGAGTTTCTTCTTAGTTTCTCATGAGTTTCCCCTAAGTTTCCCATGAGTTTCCCGTGAGTTTTCTCTGAATTTCCTGTGAGTTTCCTGTGAGTTTCCCGTGAGTTTCCCGTGAGTTTCCTTTGAGTTTCCTGTGAGTTTCCCATGAGTTTCCTCTTAGTTTCCCATGAGTTTCTTCTTAGTTTCTCATGAGTTTCCCCTAAGTTTCCCATGAGTTTCCCGTGAGTTTTCTCTGAATTTCCTGTGAGTTTCCTGTGAGTTTCCCGTGAGTTTCCCGTGAGTTTCCCATGAGTTTCCCGTGAGTTTTCTCTGAATTTCCTGTGAGTTTCCTGTGAGTTTCCCGTGAGTTTCCCGTGAGTTTCCCGTGAGTTTCCTGTGAGTTTCCCGTGAGTTTCCCGTGAGTTTCCCGTGAGTTTCCTGTGAGTTTCCCGTAAATTACCCGTGAGTTTCCCATGAGTTTCCCGCGAGTTTCCTGCGAGTTTCCCGTGAGTTTCCCGTGAGTTTCCCGTGAGTTTTCTGTGAGTTGCCTGTGAGTTTCCTGTGAATTTCCTGTGAGTTTCCCGTGAGTTTCCCGTGAGTTTCCCGTGAGTTTCCTGTGAGTTTCCCGTGAGTTTCCCGTAAATTACCCGTGAGTTTCCCATGAGTTTCCCGCGAGTTTCCTGCGAGTTTCCCGTGAGTTTCCTGTGAGTTTCCCGTGAGTTTTCTGTGAGTTGCCTGTGAGTTTCCTGTGAATTTCCTGTGAGTTTCCCGTGAGTTTCCCGTGAGTTTCCTGTGAGTTTCCCGTGAGTTTCCCGTGAGTTTCCCGTGAGTTTCCCGTGAGCTTCCCGTGAGCTTCCCGTGAGCTTCCCGTGAGCTTCCCGTGAGTTTCCCGCGAGTTTCCCATGAGTTTCCTCTTAGTTTCCCGTCAGTTTTCTGTGAGCTTCCCGTGAGTTTCCCGTGAGTTTCCCGTGAGTTTCCCGTGAGTTTCTCATGAGTTTCCCGTCAGTTTCCTGTAAGTTTCCCGTGAGCTTCCCGTGAGCTTCCCGTGAGCTTCCCGTGAGTTTCCCGTGAGTTTCCCGTGAGTTTCTCATGAGTTTCCCGTCAGTTTCCTGTAAGTTTCCCGTTAGTTTCCCGTGAGCTTCCTCTGAGTTTCCCGTGAGTTTCCCATGAGTTTCCCCTAAGTTTCCTGTAAGTTTCCCGTGAGTTTCCCGTGAGTTTCCTGTGAGTTTCCTCTGAAATATTGGAAAGCTAAATTCCCAAATATGGAACCTGATCATTTCTATTATTGATTATTCCCACGACCTGCTGTATTTGAACAGTTTTCCTTTGAGCCTCCCCCGTCCGTGTCAGAAAATCAGCCGTAATTTGACTTTTGTTTGTTTCCGCTGACAGAAAATGTCGGACTTCGTGCCGGTTTCGGTGCACTACATAGACCATGATGCTTTGCTCCTGGAAACGCTGCTTTGATTTTGGTAAACGATCTTTATTGGACCGTTATTTTAGTCACTCTTAAATTCGAAAAACGAAAAATGAAAAACAAACGTGTGTTTGAATATTACATGAAAATGTCCCACAGTAGTTCTGTTTTGGAGAGAGAGACACAGAGAGAGAGAGGAGGGAGAGAGAGAGAGAGAGAGAGAGAGACAGAGAGAGAGAGGAGGAAGGAGAGAGAGAGAGAGAGAGAGAGAGAGACAGAGAGAGAGAGGAGGAAGAGAGGTGGGAGAGAAAAGAGAGAGAGAGGAAGGAGAAAGAGGAGGGAGGAAGAGAGGAAAAAGAGAGGTGCGAGAGACAAGAGAGAGAGAGGAAGGAGAGAGAGAAAAGAGAAAGAAGAGAGAGAGAAAGACAAAGAGAGAGAGAAGTAAAAAGAAGACAAAGACAGAGAGTTCTCTCTCTGTCTTCGAGAGAGAGAAGAGAAAGACAAGAGAAAGAAGACAGAGGGAGAAAGAAAGAAAGGGAAAGAAGACAGAGAGAGAAAGAAGACAAAGAGAGAAGGAAAAGAGAAAGAAGACGAAGACAGAGAGAGAAGAGAAAGACAAGAGAAAGAAGAAGACAGAGAGAGAAAGGAAAAGACAGAGAGAGAGAAAGAGAGAGAAAGGAAAGAAAGAGCAATAAGACAAAGAGAGAGAAAGAAAAGGAAAAGAAGACAAAGACAGAGAGAGAGAGAGAGAGAGAGAGAGAGAAAGAAGACGGAGAGAGAGAAAGGAAATGACAGAGAGAGGGGGGAGAAGACAGAGAGAGAAAGAAAAGAGAAAGAAGACAGAGAGAGAAAGAAAAGAGAAAGAAGACAGAGAGAGAAAGAAAAGAGAAAGAAGACAGAGAGAGAGAAAGGCAAAGAAGACAGAAAGAGAGAAAGAAAAGAGAAGACAGAGAGAAAGAGAGAGAGAGAGAGAAGAGAAAGAAGACAGAGAGAGAGAGAAAGAAAGGAAAGGGAAAGAGGACAGAGAGAGAGAAAGAAATGAGAAGACAGAAAGAGAGAGAAAGAAAAGAGAAGACAGAGAGAAGAGAAAGAAAGGAAAGGAAAAGAGGAAAGAGAGAGAGATAAAGAAAAGAGAAAGAAGACAGAAAGAGAGAAAGAAAAGAGAAGACAGAGAAAGAGAGAGAGAGAAGAGAAAGGAGAGAGAGAGAGAGAGAGAGAGAGAGAGAAAGAAAGGAAAGGAAAAGAAGACAGAGAGAGAGATGGAAAGAGAGAAATGCCGCAGGTTTTGGAGCCGCTGAATAAAACTGGATCAGTTTAAACCAAAAAGCTCTTCACCTCTGTCAACTTTCTTTCTTTTCTCCCTTATTTTTCTTCATCTTTTTTTCCTTTGACATTTCCTCCTCTTCCTCCTCCGCGTGTTGAACGACTCCCAACTTTTTAAGGAAGTTGAGAAAGTCCAAGTCCGGCGCTCCACCTGTCCCCTCCCCCTCCTCCATCACTCCTCCTCCTCTGCTCCATGTATTCCCTCTCTTTCTCTCTCTTTCCTTTCATTCCTTCTCTCTTTAACGTTCTGTCGTTCTCTGGCGGCGGTTGTTTCTTTCCGGCGTGTTCCGTGTCGGCGACCTCGCTCTATAATCTGCCTGAACGAGCGACACGGGAGACTCGCACGCCGCACGCCATTATGTCATTATGCAAATGAGCGGCGTTCATACGAAACCAATTACAGAAGAGGAGAGGAGCGAGGGAGCGAGGAGAGAAGAGGAGAGAAGAGGAGAGAAGAGGAGGGAGCGAGGAGAGAAGAGGAGAGAAGAGGAGGGGAGCGAGGAGAGAAGAGGAGAGAAGAGGAGGGGAGCGAGGAGAGGAGAGGAGAAAAGAGGAGGGAGTGAGGAGAGAAGAGGAGAGAGAGAGAGAGGAGGGAGTGAGGAGAGAAGAGGAGAGAAGAGGAGGGAGCGAGGAGAGAAGAGGAGAGAAGAGGAGGGGAGCGAGGGAGCGAGGGAGAGAGGAGAGAAGAGGAGAGAAGAGGAGAGAAGAGGAGAGAAGAGGAGGGAGCGAGGGAGCAAGGAGAGAAGGAGGAGGAGCGAGGAGAGAAGAGGAGGGGAGCGAGGAGAGAAGAGGAGAGAAGAGGAGGGGAGCGAGGAGAGAAGAGGAGGGGAGCGAGGAGAGAAGAGGAGGGAGTGAGGAGAGAAGAGGAGAGAGAAGAGGAGGGAGCGAGGAGAGAAGAGGAGGGGAGCGAGGAGAGAAGAGGAGAGAGGAGGGGAGCGAGGAGAGAAGAGGAGAGGAGCGAGGGAGTGAGGAGAGAAGAGGAGAGAAGAGGAGGGGAGGGGAGCGAGGAGAGAAGAGGAGGGGAGCAAGGGAGCGAGGAGAGAAGAGGAGGGGAGCGAGGGAGCAAGGGAGCGAGGAAAGAAGAGGAGGGGAGTGAGGAGAGAAGAGGAGGGCAGCAAGGGAGCGAGGAGAGGAGAGGAGGGGAGTGAGGAGAGGAGAGGAGGGGAGCAAGGGAGCGAGGAGAGAAGAGGAGGGGAGTGAGGGAAAAAAGAGGAGGGGAGCGAGGGAGAGAAGAGGAGGGGAGCGAGGGAGCGAGGAGAGAATAGGAGGGGAGCGAGGGAGCGAGGAGAGAAGAGGAGAGCGAGGGAAAAAAGAGGAGGGGAGCGAGGGAGCGAGGAGAGGAGAGGAGGGGAGCAAGGGAGTGAGGAGAGAAGAGGAGGGGAGAGAGGAGAGGAGGGGAGGGGAGCGAGGGAGCGAGGAGGAGGGGAGCGAGGGAGAGAGGAGGGAAGGGGAGCGCGGGAACGAGGAGGAGGGGAGCGAGGAGAGAAGAGGAGGGGGAGCGAGGAGAGGAGAGGAGTGAGGGAGAGAAGAGGAGGAGAGCGAGGGAGCGAGGAGAGAAGGGAAGGGGAGCGAGGGAGCGAGGAGAGGAAGGGAGCGAGGAGAGAAGAGGGAGAAAGAGGAGGAGAGACACTAGGGGGGAGAGGAGGAAGAGAGGAGGAGGGAAGAGAGGAGAGGAGGGAGAGAAGAGGAGAGGAGGAGGGAACAATGGATGGAGGGAGAGAAGAGGAGAGAAGAGGAGAGAAGAGGAGGGAAGAGAGAGATAGGCTAGGAGGAGGAGAAGACATGGAGGAGAGGAGGGAGAGAGACGGGAGGAAAAGGAGAGAGGAGAAAGGGAGGAGGAGAGACTAGGAGGAGGAGAGGTGAAGGAGAGGAGGAAGGGAGGAGGAGAGTAGAGTGAGGGAGGTGTGACAGTGGCGTGTTTCACGGTACGACTGACACATGAACACGGGACAGACACACGATCAATAAAAACACAAAAGAGCAAAGACGAGGTTTAACACGACTCTGATGGACGGAGGGAGAGACGGAGGGAGAGACGGAGGGAGAGATGGAGGGAGAGATGGAGGGAGAGAAACCACACAGACCGGCCAATCAAATTTTTTAATAGTTTAAATGTGGAGGTGCAGGAGGAGTTTTGGTGTTTTTGGTGTTTTTACTCGTCGGATCAGAACGACCTTGAACAAACTTACTCCTCCTCCTCCCTGTATCTGCCCTCCTCTCTTCCTCTTCTCTTCCTTCTCTCCTCCTCCTCCTCACCTCCTTCTCTCTCCTCCCTCTCTTTCCTGTCCTCCGTCTGTAGACTCTGTGGTGTGTTCTTCTCCAGACGTCCCTGACTCTGGGTGAAGTCTCCTGTGGGACCTGTTCTCTCTCACATCGACGGATTTGGATTTTTGTTTTGTCCTCTAGCATGCTAAGGCACACTTACTGATTATGGGGCAGTAGAACACACACACACACACACAGAACACACCCTCAGTGTGTGTGTGTGTGTGTGTGCCCCCTCTCTGGTCTCTTCTTCTCTCACATGTCCAGACCTTCTCACACTCAGTGTCCTACATGAAGACGTCTGTCAGATAAACCCCAGATTCCTCTGGACTGGAGTTTCTGGACTGGAGCCTCTGGAGTTTCTGGACTGGAGTCTCTGGAGTTTCTGGACTGGAGCCTCTGGAGTTTCTGGACTGGAGTCTCTGGAGTTTCTGGACTGGAGTCTCTGGAGTTTCTGGACTGGAGCCTCTGGAGTTTCTGGACTGGAGCCTCTGGAGTTTCTGGACTGGAGTCTCTGGAGTTTCTGGACTGGAGTCTCTGGAGTTTCTGGACTGGAGCCTCTGGAGTTTCTGGACTGGAGTCTCTGGAGTTTCTGGACTGGAGCCTCTGGAGTTTCTGGACTGGAGCCTCTGGAGTTTCTGGACTGGAGTCTCTGGAGTTTCTGGACTGGAGCCTCTGGAGTTTCTGGACTGGAGTCTCTGGAGTTTCTGGACTGGAGTCTCTGGAGTTTCTCCAGAGACTGGAGCCTCTGGAGTTTCTGGACTGGAGTCTCTGGAGTTTCTGGACTGGAGTCTCTGGAGTTTCTGGACTAGAGTCTCTGGAGTTTCTGGACTAGAGTCTCTGGAGTTTCTGGACTGGAGTCTCTGGAGTTTCTGGACTGGAGTCTCTGGAGTTTCTGGACTGGAGCCTCTGGAGTTTCTGGACTGGAGTCTCTGGAGTTTCTGGACTGGAGTCTCTGGAGTTTATGGACTGGAGCCTCTGGAGTTTCTGGACTGGAGCCTCTGGAGTTTCTGGACTGGAGTCTCTGGAGTTTCTGGACTGGAGTCTCTGGAGTTTCTGGACTGGAGCCTCTGGAGTTTCTGGACTGGAGCCTCTGGAGTTTCTGGACTGGAGTCTCTGGAGTTTCTGGAGTGCGGCCGGATCTAGAAGTGGGCAGGGGTGGACAATTCCCACCCAAAATGTTCTCCTGCTCACCCAATTGGTCAACTGTATTTTTTAAAAATCTTTTATTATTAAAGTTACATATTTTAAAGGGACAGTGTGTAAGATTTTTACCCGTTAATTACCGAAATTGAAGATACCCATTCAAAAATACAGTGTTTTCCAAGCCTTTTCACTTCCATCATGAAATCAAAGTATTCTTTTGGACTTAGATATAGTCACATAAAAGGGGGATCTTCCCCATGCAGAGGCAGCCATTTTGAATACGAGAGCCGCAGAAGGACATTTGGGCTCCGCCTTCGCCGTTTTCTTTATACAGTAGTTGTCGGCACTGGCCCGTGGATTTCACACGAGACAGTACGAGTTTGTATAAACAATGACAAGCATGTTGCCGGATCACACTTACTCCGCACATACATCGCAGGAGCAAACACCTTCATCTAAGAGGAGAAGAAGAAGGACATAGTACCTACCGCGGCTGGGGCTTTGTCGCAGCGCGGGCCCGCACCCCGGGGTTCAGACCGCCCTCCGCCCTCCGCCCTCTGCGGTCCGGTTCCTGATTCCCCCCACCCGCGCACAGCGCCGGGTGCGCTTCACACATGCACGCGGTTCGTGCGCGGCTGCCGGTGAACACACCTCTGGGTACGCCGAGCTGTCTGCGTTACGTCGCGCCCGGGTGACCCTAGAAGTCTGCTGTAGCTAGAACTGGAATTGCAATACCCTCATCCACCAATGCACCACCATCCTACACAGAGTACCTTTAAAACCACAAGAACATTGGAAAAGTACTCACAAGACTCATTGGGGGATGTGGGCACGGGAACAAACACCACTGGGTATAAGGACGACTGTATTTGATGTAATTTCAACCTGCCTATCACCTTTTCTAGTTTACTCCGCCAAAATTCCACGACGTCTGATTCGCCAGTAGGACAGTAAGTACAGAGAGTCCAGTGAATCAGTCACCAGTCGCACATCTCTACAGGAAAAAGAAAAAAGACACGAGCGAAGCGAAGGCCGAGCGCAGTTTCTGTTCGTGTTTCAGGCCCGAACAATGGCGCTTCGATCACGGAACATTTCATGTCATCACCAGCACATCGGGGTATTTACCGCATAGATAATGGCTCCGAGAGTCCACGGTCCCTGCGCGTAACACAAAGGCCATCGGGCGTCCGCTGGAATGTTGGTCGAGTCTCCTGGTTTTGATCGGGTTTTGAAGTCTCCTGGTTTTGATCGGGTTTTGGAGTCTCCTGGTTTTGATCGGGTTTTTGAGTCTCCTAGTTTTGATCGGGTTTTTAAGTCTCCTGGTTTTGATCGGGTTTTGGAGTCTCCTGGTTTTGATCGGGTTTTTAAGTCTCCTGGTTTTGATCGGGTTTTGGAGTCTCCTGGTTTTGATCGGGTTTTTGAGTCTCCTAGTTTTGATCGGGTTTTTAAGTCTCCTGGTTTTGATCGGGTTTTGGAGTCTCCTGGTTTTGATCGGGTTTTTAAGTCTCCTGGTTTTGATCGGGTTTTGGAGTCTCCTGGTTTTGATCGGGTTTTTAAGTCTCCTGGTTTTGATCGGGTTTTGGAGTCTCCTGGTTTTGATCGGGTTTTTGAAGTCTCCTGGTTTTGATCGGGTTTTTAAGTCTCCTGGTTTTGATCGGGTTTTGGAGTCTCCTGGTTTTTATCGGGTTTTGGAGTCTCCTGGTTTTGATCGGGTTTTTGAGTCTCCTGGTTTTGATCGGGTTTTTGAGTCTCCTGGTTTTGATCGGGTTTTTGAGTCTCCTGGTTTTGATCGGGTTTTTAAGTCTCCTGGTTTTGATCGGGTTTTGGAGTCTCCTGGTTTTGATCGGGTTTTTAAGTCTCCTGGTTTTGATCGGGTTTTGGAGTCTCCTGGTTTTGATCGGGTTTTTGAAGTCTCCTGGTTTTGATCGGGTTTTGAAGTCTCCTGGTTTTGATCGGGTTTTTAAGTCTCCTGGTTTTGATCGGGTTTTGGAGTCTCCTGGTTTTTATCGGGTTTTGGAGTCTCCTGGTTTTGATCGGGTTTTTGAGTCTCCTGGTTTTGATCGGGTTTTTGAGTCTCCTGGTTTTGATCGGGTTTTGGAGTCTCCTGGTTTTGATCGGGTTTTGGAGTCTCCTGGTTTTGATCGGGTTTTTGAAGTCTCCTGGTTTTGATCGGGTTTTGAAGTCTCGTGGTTTTGATCGGGTTTTTGGAGTCTCCTGGTTTTGATCGGGTTTTTGGAGTCTCCTGGTTTTGATCGGGTTTTGGAGTCTCCTGGTTTTGATCGGGTTTTTGGAGTCTCCTGGTTTTGATCGGGTTTTGGAGTCTCGTGGTTTTGATCGGGTTTTTGGAGTCTCGTGGTTTTGATCAGGTTTTTGGAGTCTCCTGGTTTTGATCGGGTTTTTGGAGTCTCCTGGTTTTGATCGGGTTTTGGAGTCTCATGGTTTTGATCGGGTTTTTGGAGTCTCCTGGTTTTGATCGGGTTTTGGAGTCTCGTGGTTTTGATCGGGTTTTTGGAGTCTCCTGGTTTTGATCGGGTTTTTGGAGTCTCCTGGTTTTGATCGGGTTTTGGAGTCTCCTGGTTTTGATCGGGTTTTGGAGTCTCCTGGTTTTGATCGGGTTTTGAAGTCTCCTGGTTTTGATCGGGTTTTGAAGTCTCCTGGTTTTGATCGGGTTTTGGAGTTTTTTTGATCGGGTTTTGGAGTCTCCTGGTTTTGATCGGGTTTTTGGAGTCTCCTGGTTTTGATCGGGTTTTTAAGTCTCCTGGTTTTGATCGGGTTTTTGAAGTCTCCTGGTTTTGATCGGGTTTTTAAGTCTCCTGGTTTTGATCGGGTTTTGGAGTCTCCTGGTTTTGATCGGGTTTTGGAGCCTCCTGGTTTTGATCGGGTTTTTGAGTCTCCTGGTTTTGATCGGGTTTTTGAGTCTCCTGGTTTTGATCGG